>CM055117.1:734756627-735131627 GCA_029206835.1 Rana muscosa
AGATTCTCTTATGATTATCACTAGTGGTTGCTATAGCCACTAGTGATAATCACTGTTTGTTGGGAGAATACAATTGCTGAGCAGGAGGGATATTCCCCTGTCACCACTGTCTGTGTTGATGGGGGAATCGTGCAAGTTTCTTTCCTGCAATCTGTGGATACAGGAAAGAAATTTGCACCGTATATTACCTGCCTACCTGAAAGTGAAAGTAAATTGTGAATGTCTTGAAAGAACAGGAGAGGGGGAGGGGGAAAGATGGGGGAGAGAAGGGATGGAGATAATGCAGTTCAATGATTACAGTGTACTGCAGTCTGCATTGCACAAACTTACCCACGGTCCAGGCTAGAATCTCAGGCATCATTCACACTCAGCCAGGAATGCTGCTGATTTTCATATTTCTCACCCACACATACCCTCTCTTCAGATACAGCACGCTGGGATAGTGTGGGCGGGACTGGAAGGATGAGGAGGAGCTGTATTCCTCCCTGCTCGTATGTGGGGAGAGTGAGGGGGGGGGGGTGGCTGGACTCGCTGGGTTGTGAAAGAGTGTCATAGACTGATACTCGGCTCAGCTTGCAGTCACCACTCTCGGAATTTACAGGCTGGTTCTCCTGTCCTAAGGACGGGAGAAATCAGTCTGTTTTTTCAGTAACTGAGATGAAGGCTTGCCCTCCCCCCACAGTGCTCGTGGAGTCCTTCCTGCAACTCGCTCTTCTCCGTGCCAATGAGGATGCAGGGGAAGGAGCAGATCGGGCGGCTGTGGTTGTGTGAGCGCTCGCATTATGCAGTGTCAGCGAGCAGAGGGAGGGGGGAGGAATTCCCTGCAGGAGCTGACTGGGCATGCTCTCCCTCTCAGGAGAGACTGTGTTACTCCAGCAGCGGCCCGAGCAAAAAAAATGCATGGGGGGGGCACATGGGGGGGGGGGCACATGGTGGGGCACAGCATAATGTTGGGGGGCCAGGGCCCCCTCTGCCCCCCCTAGGGACGCCATTGATTAGAATATTTGGGCCAGCTTTAAATCGTATTTACTGATTAGAAAGAATCTGTAAATACTCAAATATCCATAGAACAACCACAGATTAACTTTAAACTTTTGGGAAGGCCATACAGTAGACAACATTTAACAGGCTTTTTGCCTGTTGCTGAGACCAAAAACAAATCAAATAGATTTAGGCAACCCACCATCAATAGTTTATAGGTTATTTCTGTGTTTCTAGAAGTTGTTAGGGGTAGGTTGCCTTGATCCTTCTGGACTTTTTCCTGATTGAAAGTCATCTGCACTTGCCACAAAATTCGCTGATCAGCTTTAGCATTAAGCCTCATACACACAATGAGAATATCGAACAAATGATCGTCCATTTTTTTTTTGCATGCTAGTCTCATAGTGAAAATGGAGAGGTTCCTTTGTTACGAAAATTATTTTACAACCGAATACAACTTCGGAAATTATTTAATGTGTTGTGTTGTATTATAATGTATTCTGTCATTTCTGAGCATGCGTGGTCTTGGTCTTTAAAAAAATTTCAGACGAATATTGTACTGATTATACGAAAATCATATGTTCTGATATCGTATGAGAAAAAAAATTGTGTTTGTCCCTTCATATAATTTCTCATGAATTGTCATGAACAGCTCTCGAAATCTGTATTTTTCGTACAGGCATTAGTCTAAAGCCTCATACACACGGTCGGACTTCAAACTTTTCCGTGGATTTTTGTCCGAAGGGCGTTGGCTGTGAACTTGTATAGCATACACACGGCAGGACTTTTTAGGCAACAAACACGAACGTGGTGACGTTTCAACGTACTGACGACACTTCAAAAGAGGAAGTTAAATTCTTCGGCGTCACCCTTTGGGCTCCTTCTGCTAATCGCGAGTTAGTAGTTGTTTGGTCAGTGTTGATTTGCGCTTTTCAGTTTCGTGCTATTTTGTTCGTTTCTGAACGGGCGTTCGTTATTACTCCGTCAGTATCACCAGCAAAGCAGCTTTATTATTATCTCATTATAAAGAAGAAGAGAATGTGCGCTCCATTTCTAGATTTCATAACTTGCAGCGTCACGAATGTGATATCTCCATTACGAACGCTAGTTTTACAAGACAGAACGCTTCCGGCTGGTCCTTGCTTCGGAGAATGCGTGTTTGTACTTCGGACTAAAGTCCGATGGACTTCTGTACACACGATAGGATTAGCTGACGTAGGACTTTTGTTCCTGAAAAGTTTGTCCGTTTGCAGAGCGAACTTTTGTCCGATGAAAACCGAAAAAGTTTGTCCGATGGAGCACACACTCTGATTTTTTTGAAAACCTGGAAATTTAGAAGTTTGTTGTCAAAAAGTCCGACCGTGTGTATGGGCCTTTACTTAAAAATTGCAGTGTGTATTTATTATATGTTCTGTATGAATATATGAAGACAACCAATGTAATGGTAATGTGATAGAAAATCTACATGTAATAACTGAATATGTATACTATTGTTGACTTGCTTTACATAACATAATCGTTATTGCAGATATAGTTGCAATTTAGAAAACATAAAAATAAATCAGTGTGCTATTTGTGCTATGCAAAATGTTATTTATAATTTTGCTTACATTTAGAGTGTTTGTGAAGAAGCATTGCGGAGAGGACCTCAAGCTGGCCTTCACCTAGACGGAGTCGTATTTGGAGCAGAAGATTTTAGAGCCAGTATAGGTTTGAGCTAATGAATTCTGTGATAGGACATATGGAATGTAGATACATTGCACAATGTTATATTATACTACTGTTATAATAACCCCACTTTGCTATATGGGATGAAAAAATAAATATGGCAGATGGAGTATGATTGGATGAGATGGGTTTTCTTTTCTAAGGCCAGAATGTATACTTTCCAGTTGCACTGTACACACAAGCCTATGAAGGGCCAGCTTTGTTTCATACAGCCTTGTATCAGAAATAACATTGTTGTTGGCTTTCTTTGGAATGTACATTGTTTGTCACTTGAATAGATCTCCCTTGTACCTCCCTCGATAACATGTGCATTACTGCACTGTGGTGCCATTCTTTGTTAATGGCACTCCAACACAAGTATCCAGTGCCCCTGTATTACATAAACACAGGTGTTATGCATGTATTTTTTGGGTGCTCTTGTTAATTTTTAAAAGGCCACAAACCTGCATCCATATCGTAAAACCACAATACACACATATACCTGTAGATTGGGGAAAAAAAAGAACATCTGCATTGTTAAGTTGTGATGCCTGTTAAGGACCCATGCACAGGTACCACAACAACCTTCATTGCCAAAATAATTTGTGTGTGACGCACATGAAAATGCACACACGTGTGATTGGGTTTTCAATTTCTTAAAACAAAATACCTAGGGATGAGCCGAACACCCCCCTGGTTCGGTTTGCAGCAGAACATGCGAACAGGCAAAACATTTGTGTGAACAAGCGAACACCGTTAAAGTCTATGGGACACGAACATGAAAAATCAAAAGTGCTAATTTCTTTCTCGTACATCACGGGACACAGAGCGACATAGTCATTACTATGTGGGTTATATAGTTTACCTTCAGGTGCTGGCACTGGCAACTTCCAAACCGGAAGTACCCTCCCCTATATAAGCCCCTCCCATCCGGGAACACCTCAGTTTTTTTGCCAGTGTCTAAGGTGTTGGCCAAAGGTTAACATGTTTTTTCATCTGGGCTTGTGTACAGGTTCTTTTGGGCCTCAGCAAGCTATTCCGGATCCGACCAAAAAAGCTTCATAGCTAAACGGTCGGTACCCGGGCCTTGCAGAGAAGAGCAAGGTTTTGCCTGTAATGCCTCTCTTAGGAGGGCTGGACCCTGGGATCCAGAGCTCTGGTCATACCCACGACCAAGATGTTTTCTGTGCAGGGTGCTATACAGGTCCAGGGGAGTGGAATCCTTGGGAACCCGGTCCCTGAAGGTTTAAGTACAATGCCTGCCGTGAGAGGTGAAGTTTGGGCTTCTGTGGACCAAACAGAGTCCTGCGGCGGGGAAAGGGTAAGTGGGGGCCCCTCAGGAACTTGATTCTATTGGGGGGACCCCCAAGCCTAATATGTCTTTCTGCCTGTTACCTAACGGTATTCCCGCTAAATATCTGTGCATGCCTGTAACTACTAAAAAATGTAATAATTTTAATAGTGGTCAAGAAAAAAAAAAAATGGACAAACCGCGGTACCTGTGTTAATCCACTAGAGGCCGCTGTGGTACGTTTTCTTGTCATGTGGACTTTTTCTTTTCTGAGTCAAGTCCAGGCAGATGGTGAGTTCTCTTGTGGGAAACTGCTTCCTCTGCCATGTTGCAATGCTCGTCCATCCCCCGGCCTGCGACAAACAGGGCCCTGTCTCCTCTCCCTAGTTTCTGGTTTCAAAAAGAGCGCCGAAGGCGCACGTGCCTGCGCGCGTGCGCGTGCACGCACATCTCTATATAGAGGTGAGCTGGAAAAGGGGGCGGAGCTTGGTGGATGACGCTCTGTGCGCGCCGCAGCGCTTCTGCGCAGGTGCGGGCGTCCCAGCATGTTAAAAGGCACAATTATGTGTTGTGAGCTGGCTATGGAGTGCAGAGACAGAGCTGGCAACATTTAAAAAAGGCATACAGCAGGCGGTTGATGCAGGCATCCCCATAGAAAGGCACATTAGTAGACACCAACTGTTTATATAGCAGCAATTGTGCTAGACTATTGTCAGTAAGTGGTGTATTACGGCTGGAATACCTCAGCTTTGGGCTTAGGAATATGCCGTCCAAAGTCTCCGGGACTAAGACTCCCAGGAAGCAAAGGGGGTCTCCATCGGGCTCTGAGGATCTTGGGCATGCTTTGGCTGCACCAATCTCCCCTGAAAATTCAGAGGTTAGTGACCGTAGAGAACCCTCAGGAGTACCTGGTACTGTGGCTGTCCTCAGTTCACCTGCTCCTGTGTATGTAACAGAGGAGGTTTTTTCCTCAGCTCTGGGAGGACTGGAAGAGAGATTGACAACATTGATCGCTGCTTCCCTGTCAGAGGGAAAGCGCGCCCGATCTCCGTCTCCTCCCTCAGAGTGCCTGTTAGCGGAGCAACAGTCCCATACAGGGATCGACCTACCTGAAGGGGATCAGGATGAGGTTGATTCTGTTGTAGAGGAATCAACAGTGGAAGAGTCATTTTCAGCATCACATGCTGAAAGATTATGGGTTCAGTCCCTGACTGATATGGTCCGATCAGCATTTAAAATGCCCCTTGCGGAGCCATTAACCACTTCTGTCTCCTCGTTGGGGTCGCTAAAAGCTCCCCAGACTGTTTGTTCCTTTCCAATCCATCCTTTACTAGAAGGACTCATTTACCAGGATTGGGAACATCCTGATAAAATATTTACTCCCCCCAAGAGATTTCCGGTGGTCTATCCCATGGAGGATAAGTTCATCAGAAAATGGAGGGTGCCTACAGTGGACGCAGCCATCTCTTGTGTGAATAAATCACTGACATGTCCAGTAGATAATGTTCAAATGTTTAAGGACCCAATAGATAAAAAATTGGAGTCCTTATTAAAATCTGCTTTTTCTACAGCAAGCTTGGTGACACAACCAGCAGTAGCAGCTATTGGGGTCTGCCAAGCAGTGAAGGATCAGTTAAAACAGGTCTTAAGGGACTTACCAGATCAGCAGGCCCTTGCCCTAGCTGATCTACCTAGAGCCTTATGCTTTGCGGTTGACGCCATCAAGGATTCAATCCATCAGGCCTCCCGCCTTACGCTGTCTGTAGTACATATGCGTAGGCTTCTATGGCTCAAGAACTGGTCTGCTGAAGCTCCCTGTAAAAAATTGCTGGTTAGCTTCCCATTTCATGGTGAACGCTTATTCGGGGAAGACCTGGACAAATATATCCAGAAAATTTCCAGCGGTAAAAGTACACTCTTGCCGGTTAAAAACAGAGTTAGAGGTCCATCTTTTAAGAGGCCTGCCTCTCCAGTCCCTGGACATCGGCTGTGAAGCAGTTCCGACGGCCTCCTCGGTCAAATCCCGGGGGTAAAAATCAGGGACAATCGCAGGGTAACAAGAAACCCTGGGTCAGGAGAGGTACAAAACCTCCCCCCAAGTCAAATTCATGAAGGGTTGCCCCCACTCAATCGGGTGGGGGGAAGACTCCAGTTGTTCGACAGATGGGTGCTCTCCGCAGTAAGTCTGGGATACAAATTGGAGTTAAAAGACTCTCCTCCTTCCCATTTTATGAGGTCTAACGTGCCAAGGGATCCCCGGAAGAGAGGATCCCTCCTGTTGGCACTAGAACAACTATTGCTCCAAGGAGTAATTATGGAGGTTCCCCTGGAAGAATGGGGGTTCGGGTTTTACTCAAACCTCTTTACAGTTCCGAAGCCAAACGGGGACGTGAGGCCCATATTAAATCTAAAAGGGCTAAACAAATTCCTACATATCAGGACTTTCCGGATGGAGTCGATCCGATCGGTGGCCACTGCCCTACAAGGGGAGGAATGGCTAGCGTCGATCGACATCAAAGATGCTTATTTGCACATTCCCATCTTTCCAGTCCACCAAAAATTTCTACGCTTGCAGTAGAAGGGCGCCATTTTCAGTTCAGAGCCTTACCCTTCGGTCTGGCCACAGCACCACGAGTGTTCACAAAAATTCTGGCCCCATTATTGGCCAATCTAAGAACACGAGGTGTAACGATAATGGCATATCTAGACGACTTGTTGCTGATAGACCACTCAGTGGAAAAACTAGAAGTGGTTGTTCACGAGACAATCAAGTATCTGGAATCTCACGGTTGGATTATCAACCGAGACAAGTCAGCCCTAAAACCAGTCAAAAGTCTGGAATACTTGGGGCTAAGGCTGGATTCAGACCAGAGAAAAATTTTCTTGCCTCAAGAAAAGGGGTCGTCTTTGAGAGATTTGATCCACCTAGTGGGTACAAAAAGACAGCCGTCCATACGCCTGTGCATGAGGCTGCTGGGAAAAATGGTGGCATCGTTCGAAGCAGTACCCTACGGTCAATTCCATTCAAGGAATTTGCAAAGGGCCATACTGTCAGCCTGGAACAAAAAAGTTCAGGCCCTAGACTTACCAATGTCCTTGTCCCCTTCCGTTCGCAAGAGCCTCCGTTGGTGGTTGGTTCCCCAGAATCTGGAAAAAGGGAAATCCTTCAGTCCGATTTCTTTGAAGGTGGTCACTACAGATGCCAGCCTTATAGGCTGGGGGGCAGTACTGGAGCAATGGTCTCTCCAGGGCAGATGGTCGGATGCAGAGAAGGCCCTGCCCATCAATCTCTTAGAGATACGAGCAGCCCGGTATGCCCTAGTAGCATGGACATCCAGACTCCAAGGGTCCCCTGTCAGAATTCAATCAGACAATGCCACGGCAGTGGCATATATCAATCATCAGGGTGGCACCAGGAGTCGTGCAGCCCAGAGGGAAGTGAATTGCATCCTGAAATGGGCAGAAAGATATGTCCCAGCCATATCCTTCACCCCGAGGTTTTCCAGACAATATGTCAGCGGTGGGGAACACCGGATGTAGATCTGCTAGCATCCAGATTCAACGCAAAGGTGGACAGATTTGTCTCTCGGACAAGGGATCCCCTAGCTTGCGGCTCGGATGCTCTAGTGTTCCCTTGGGATTAGGGATGGGCCCGGTGCTCGATTCGAACCCATGTTCGAATCGAGCATCGGGCGTTCGCTCGCTCGTCGAGCCCAGAACTATTTGGGCCGTTCGCATCACATTCGTGTGATGCGAGCGGCCCCGCAATGCATTGCGGCCGGCGCGGCCGGCGCAGTGCATTGCTGGCTGATGATTGGCCAAGCATGCACTGTGACCCCGCATGCTTGGCCAATCACAGCGCCCGAAACTCGGAGAGCAATAATTGGCTACAGGCAGGACGCCTGTAGCCAATTACAGCTCAGGGGCTTTAGTACACGCCCCACCATTTAAAAGGCCGCCACGCCATCGGCCCCGGTCACATGAGTTCCGGCTTTAGGAGAGATTAGTCTGCTGATTCTGTCTTTGCTTGATACTGAAAGATTTGCTCTTCTTTGCTAAACCATTGGCTATTTCTTTGCTAAACCATTGCTACCTAAGTCATTGATCGTTCATTGCTGCTGATTGCACAGTTAGTGTGTTATTAGCTGCTGCTGGGGATTAGTCTGGTGCGTGCTTACTGTTAGTACAGTATTGCAGTAGTACCAACCGCAGTGCTGTTAGCACAGCATTGCACCCCAACAGCACCCATAGGACTTCTAGTGTGTTAGTGGCAGCAAACAGAGCTCCTATATTTTCTTCTCAGCAGCACCCATAGGACTTCTAGTGTGTTAGTGGCAGCAAACAGAGCTCCTATATTTTCTTCTCAGCAGCACCCATAGGACTTCTAGTGTGTTAGTGGCATCACACAGAGCTCCTATATTTTCTTCTCAGCAGCACCCATAGGACTTCTAGTGTGTTAGTGGCAGCAAACAGAGCTCCTATATTTTCTTCTCAGCAGCACCCATAGGACTTCTAGTGTGTTAGTGGCATCACACAGAGCTCCTATATTTTCTTCTCAACAGCACCCATAGGACTTCTAGTGTGTTAGTGGCAGCAAACAGAGCTCCTATATTTTCTTCTCAGCAGCACCCATAGGACTTCTAATGTGTTAGTGGCATCACACAGAGTTCCTATATTTTCATCTCAGCAGCACCCATAGGACTTCTAGTGTGTTAGTGGCATCACACAGAGCTCCTATATTTTCTTCTCAGCAGCACCCATAGGACTTCTAGTGTGTTAGTGGCAGCAAACAGAGCTCCTATATTTTCTTCTCAGCAGCACAAATAGGACTTCTAGTGTGTTAGTGGCAGCAAACAGAGCTCCTATATTTTCTTCTCAGCAGCACAAATAGGACTTCTAGTGTGTTAGTGGCATCACACAGAGCTCCTATATTTTCTTCTCAGCAGCACCCATAGGACTTCTAGTGTGTTAGTGGCAGCAAACAGAGCTCCTATATTTTCTTCTCAGCAGCACCCATAGGACTTCTAGTGTGTTAGTGGCAGCAAACAGAGCTCCTATATTTTCTTCTCAGCAGCACCCATAGGACTTCTAGTGTGTTAGTGGCAGCAAACAGAGCTCCTATATTTTCTTCTCAGCAGCACCCATAGGACTTCTAGTGTGTTAGTGGCAGCAAACAGAGCTCCTATATTTTCTTCTCAGCAGCACCCATAGGACTTCTAGTGTGTTAGTGGCATCACACAGAGCTCCTATATTTTCTTCTCAGCAGCACCCATAGGACTTCTAGTGTGTTAGTGGCAGCAAACAGAGCTCCTATATTTTCTTCTCAGCAGCACCCATAGGACTTCTAGTGTGTTAGTGGCAGCAAACAGAGCTCCTATATTTTCTTCTCAGCAGCACCCATAGGACTTCTAGTGTGTTAGTGGCATCACACAGAGCTCCTATATTTTCTTCTCAGCAGCACCCATAGGACTTCTAGTGTGTTAGTGGCAGCAAACAGAGCTCCTATATTTTCTTCTCAGCAGCACCCATAGGACTTCTAGTGTGTTAGTGGCAGCAAACAGAGCTCCTATATTTTCTTCTCAGCAGCACCCATAGGACTTCTAGTGTGTTAGTGGCAGCAAACAGAGCTCCTATATTTTCTTCTCAGCAGCATCCATAGGACTTCTAGTGTGTTAGTGGCATCACACAGAGCTCCTATATTTTCTTCTCAGCAGCACCCATAGGACTTCTAGTGTGTTAGTGGCAGCAAACAGAGCTCCTATATTTTCTTCTCAGCAGCACCCATAGGACTTCTAGTGTGTTAGTGGCAGCAAACAGAGCTCCTATATTTTCTTCTCAGCAGCACCCATAGGACTTCTAGTGTGTTAGTGGCAGCAAACAGAGCTCCTATATTTTCTTCTCAGCAGCACCCATAGGACTTCTAGTGTGTTAGTGGCAGCAAACAGAGCTCCTATATTTTCTTCTCAGCAGCACCCATAGGACTTCTAGTGTGTTAGTGGCAGCAAACAGAGCTCCTATATTTTCTTCTCAGCAGCACCCATAGGACTTCTAGTGTGTTAGTGGCAGCAAACAGAGCTCCTATATTTTCTTCTCAGCAGCACCCATAGGACTTCTAGTGTGTTAGTGGCATCACACAGAGCTCCTATATTTTCTTCTCAGCAGCACCCATAGGACTTCTAGTGTGTTAGTGGCAGCAAACAGAGCTCCTATATTTTCTTCTCAGCAGCACCCATAGGACTTCTAGTGTGTTAGTGGCATCACACAGAGCTCCTATATTTTCTTCTCAGCAGCACCCATAGGACTTCTAGTGTGTTAGTGGCAGCAAACAGAGCTCCTATATTTTCTTCTCAGCAGCACCCATAGGACTTCTAGTGTGTTAGTGGCAGCAAACAGAGCTCCTATATTTTCTTCTCAGCAGCACCCATAGGACTTCTAGTGTGTTAGTGGCATCACACAGAGCTCCTATATTTTCTTCTCAGCAGCACCCATAGGACTTCTAGTGTGTTAGTGGCATCACACAGAGTTCCTATATTTTCATCTCAGCAGCACCCATAGGACTTCTAGTGTGTTAGTGGCATCACACAGAGCTCCTATATTTTCTTCTCAGCAGCACCCATAGGACTTCTAGTGTGTTAGTGGCAGCAAACAGAGCTCCTATATTTTCTTCTCAGCAGCACCCATAGGACTTCTAGTGTGTTAGTGGCAGCAAACAGAGCTCCTATATTTTCTTGTCAGCAGCACACATAGTACCTATAGTGTGTTAGTGTCAGCACCCATAGGACCTACAGTGTGTTGTGAGCACACATAGGAGTTCTATTTTTTATACTATATACACTACCGACTACAATGGCTGGAAGACCGCCAAGGAGAGGCAGAGCGTGCCGAGGCAAGAACACAGGGCAGGCAGGCTCTGTTTCTAGAGACAACAGTGCTGGCCGTGGACGTGGTCGTGCATCGTCATCAGCACGTGGCCATGGGACACGCTTGTCTTTGTTTTCGGCAGCTGGACATGTGGAGCCGCATCATGCCGAAGGCTTGGTAGAATGGATGACCAAGCCCTCCTCATCCTCCTCATCCTCTCTCACCCAGGCTCAGGGTACTGGCAGAGCAGCTGCCAACGCGTACTCAATGGCATCATCAGCCACTCCTTCCCTAGACCCACCATGTCCTCCTGAGGAGTCCCCCGAACTGTTTGAGCACAGTGTTGGGTACATGCTCCAGGAGGATGCCCAACGATTCGAAGGCTCGGATGATGATACCCAGCTTGAGGAAGTCAGTAGTGTGCGCGCAGAGAGAGGGGATGCTGAAGGACAGCAATCTGGCAGTAGTGTTCCACCAGCTGCAGCTTACTGCCAGGTTTGCTCTAGTGGTGAAGAGGGAGGGGATGATGAGGTCACTGACTCCACGTGGGTGCCTGAAGGGAGAGAGGAGGAGGAGGAGGAGGATGCAGCGTCACATGTCCAACGAGGCAGGATGCCCCCTGGAGGCCAGCTAGAGGCCAGCACAGCAACTGTACCACACCGCAGAGCTCCGCCTGTGCAGGGCGCTGCCTCTGCACGTTATCACAAAAGTTCTTTGGTGTGGGCCTTTTTTGAGACGAGTGCATCAGATCGCACCACTGCTATTTGCAATATTTGTCTCAAGCGTATCTCGCGTGGCCAAAACATCAGCCGCTTGGGCACCACAAGCATGAGCAGACATATGTCGACCTGCCATGCAGCTCGTTGGCAAGCACACATAAAAGACCCACACCAAAGAACAAAGCGGACCTCTCCTTGCTCCTCATCAGCTGGGATCTCCATCCCCACTATATCTTCAGTCCTCTCTGAAAGCTGCTCTGAGAGGACTGAAGGTGTAGAATTAGGTGTGTCACAACCAAGTACTTGCAGTACACCGACGTCCGATTGTAGCAGGCAAATTTCCCTGCCCCAGCTGCTGGACCGTCGAAAGAAGTATACTCCCAGCCATCCACATGCCCAGCGGTTGAATGCTAGCTTGGCTAAATTGCTAGCACTTCAACTGCTGCCTTTTCAGTTGATAGACTCGGCCCCCTTCCGTGAGTTTGTTCAATGTGCGGTTCCTCAGTGGCAGGTTCCCAAACGCCACTTTTTCTCACGGAAGGCAATTCCGTCTCTCTACTGGCATGTGGAAGGCAATGTCCATGCCTCGCTGGACAGGGCGGTCAGCGGTAAGGTGCATATTACCGCTGACTCATGGTCCAGCAGGCATGGACAGGGACGTTATCTTTCTTTCACGGCCCATTGGGTCACTCTATTGGTAGCTGGGAGGGATGCAGGACAAGGTGCAGTAGTGTTGGAGGTTGTTCCGCCACCACGCCTCCAAAATGCTACTACTGGTTGTGACACACCTCTCTCCTCCACCCCCTCCTCTTCTTCTTCCTCCATGTCCTCTTCGAGTGCTCTGTCCTCGGAACCAGCGGTGCTCCGTAGGCGTACAAGGGGCTACGCGAGTACGCAGGCAAAAAGATGCCATGCCGTGCTTGCGCTGGTGTGTTTGGGGGACAGGAGCCACACTGGGCCAGAGGTTCTGGCAGCTCTGCAGGGGCAGGCCGAGAGGTGGTTGACGCCACGCCAGCTTAAGCCAGGAATGGTCGTTTCTGATAATGGCACCAACCTCCTCTCCGCCCTGCGACAGGGGCAGCTCACCCATGTGCCCTGTATGGCTCACGTCCTCAACCTGGTGGTGCAGCGGTTCTTGGGCAGGTTCCCAGGCTTACAGGATGTCCTGAGGCAGGCCAGGAAAGTCTGTGTGCATTTCCGCCGATCTTATAATGCCAGTGCTCGGCTGACTGAGCTGCAAAAGGAGCTGAACCTGCCCAAGAACCGCCTAATATGTGACATGCCCACCAGGTGGAACTCAACGTTGGCCATGCTGCAGCGACTGCACACGCAGCAGAGGGCCATCAATGAGTACCTTTGCGACTACGGCACCAGGACAGGGTCAGGGGAGCTTGGCTTTTTTTCCCCACGCCAGTGGAGCATGATCAGGGATGCATGCACTGTCCTCTCACCATTTGAGGAGGCCACGAGGATGGTGAGCAGTGACAGTGCATGCATCAGTGACACTGTACCTCTTGTCCACCTGTTGGAGCATACGCTGCGTGGGTTAATGGACAGGGCACTTGAGGCAGAACAGAGGCAGGAAGAGGAGGACTTCCTTGTCTCTCAAGGCCCCCTTTATCCAGACAATGTTCCTTCTGTCCCACCCATCACACAGGAAGAGGAGGAGGAGGAGGAGGAGGAGGAGGATTGTGTGAGCATGGAGGTGGAGCCTGGCACTCAGCATCAGCAGCAGCAGTCTTTTAGGGATGATGTACAGTCCCAACAAACCAGTGGACTTGTACGTGGCTGGGAGGAGGTGGCTGGCGATCATGTCATCCTCAGTGACCCAGAAGACTCCGGACCGAATGCCTCAGCTAACCTACGCTGCATGGCCTCCCTGATCCTGCAAAGCCTGCGGAAGGATCCTCGTGTTCTTCGGATCAAGGAGAGTGACCATTACTGGCTGGCCACTCTCCTTGATCCACGGTACAAGGGTAAGGTTGCGGACCTTATCTTGCCGTCGCAGAGGGAGCAGAGGATGAGACATCTCAGGGAGGCCTTGCAGAAAGGTCTGTGCAACGCGTTCCCAGAAACTGGGAGGTTACAAACTCCTGGTCCTGGACGACGAGTTGCTGAGGCTTCGGTCAGTAGCAGAAGGAGCGGTGGGGAAGGTGGACGTCTGACCGATGCGTTCAAACAATTTTTTAGTCCGCAGCCCCAAGGTATGATCGGTTCCAGCAACCATCGCCAGCGTCTGATATACATGGTGCAGGAATACCTAGGGGCAAGGTCAGACTTGGACACCTTTCCCACCGAAAATCCTCTGGCTTACTGGGTCCTGAGGATGGATCACTGGCCAGAGCTTGCACAGTATGCAATTGAGCTACTGGCCTGTCCTGCATCCAGCGTTCTTTCCGAACGCACATTCAGTGCTGCTGGAGGATTTGTCACCGATCATAGGGTGCGCCTGTCCACCGACTCGGTTGATCGACTGACCTTCATAAAAATGAATCAGTCTTGGATCACCACCAGCTACCAGACACCTGAAGCGGATATAACGGAATAATTTATAATGTCACATCCCTTCAAGACTGCCTATGCTGATGCTGAGTGACTGTCCTGTTATGTTCACTGACTATCCTCTTCCTCCTCCTCAATGATCCATGCCACCACACCAGTGCCTAAGGCACAATTTTTCAGCCCCTGTATAACAGGGGCGTGTAATTACAATTTTTTAAAAAGATGCTTCGCAACAGGTGTGACTGCTGTGCTCAGAGTACAGTATCTGTGAGGGGTTGCAGTGTTGTGGCACCAGCACCAGTGCCTAAGGCACAATTTTTTAGCCCCTGTATAACAGGGGCGTGTAATTACAATTTTTTAAAAAGATGCTTCGCAACAGGTGTGACTGCTGTGCTCCAAGTACAGTATCTGTGAGGGGTTGGAGTGTTGTGGCACCAGCACCAATGCCTAAGGCACAATTTTTCAGCCCCTGTTTAACAGGGGCGTGTAATTACAAATCTTGATCTAATAGTTCACAGCAGGGCCCAGTCCTGCGCCCACCAAGAGTAACTATGAGGGCCTACAGTCTTGTGGCAACACCGTCCACCACCACCACCACCACCAAAGGCCCAATTTTTCTGCCCTGTTCAACAGGTGCATGCAATTACAAATCTTGATCTAATAACTCACAGCAGGGCCCATTCCTGCACCCACCAAGAGTAACTGTGAGGGCTTACAGTCTTGTGGCAACACCGTCCACCACCACCACCACCACCACCAAAGGCCCAATTTTTCTGCCCGGTTCAACAGGTGCATGCAAGTACAAATCTTGATCTATTAACTCACAGCAGGGCCCATTCCTGTGCCCACCAGTCTTGTGGCTACACCAACATCTAATAGGGCAAATTTCTGCAGAGTATATACGGCAGGCCCCTACTTTCAAACATCCAACTTACAAACGACTCCTACTTGCAAACGGCAAGAGAAAACAGGAAGTGAGAGGAAATCTACCCCTAGGAAGGAAAATTCTATCCTGTTAGATTTAATTTGGGAAAAAGGTATCTCCTCTCTACTGATGCTTTATCACCAATCCTTGTTTCAATTAAAACCCCACTTTTCCAAAAACATTTGTCATTGGGACGGAAAGTGAGGTGACATGTTCTGAACAGATGTGCAAAGACAGCAAATGTTACAGGGGTGATAACCCCTCCCTATGTTCTCCAAAAAGCTTAAAAATTGATTTTTTTGGGATGTAGCTACACTTCATAATGTACCTGTTCAGATTCTACTTAAGAACAAACCTACAGTCCATGTCTTGTTTGCACCACCTATATACTGCTGTTCAGAGTATATAGGGTTGTAGGTATAGGGTTTTATTTTGGGTGCGGGGTCCCCCTTAGTATCCATACAAGACCCAAAGGGGCTGGGGTGGGGGGGGGGGTGATGGGGTAGCCATGCCATTTTTCTCAAGGATTTTCAGCCATATGGCGGCCAGGACAAGACATGACATTAAAGCCGCAAGTGGTTTTAAATGGCTTCTTTTTTTCCTTTACAAATGTCATTTTGTGCAAGGACAGTTCTAAACACGGGAAACACATGCCACTTCACATGCATACTTTAGACACCCCCCAGGTACCATATTTAAAGGAAAATTTCACTTTTTTTTTTTTCACTTTATGCATCATTAAAATGACTGCTCCCGAAAAAACTTTAGTTTTTAAAATTTATTTTTGCATTGATATATGTCCCCTGGGGCAGGACCCGGGTCCCCAAACCTGTTTTATAACATTAACATGCATATTGGCCGTTGTAATTAGCAATTTTGATTTCGAACGTTCGCGTCCATTATAACGAATAGGGTTCGAAAATTCGCGCGAACTTTCGGTCCGTTCGAAGGTTCTGGTGCGAACCGAACCCGGGGGTGTTCGGCTCATCCCTACTTGGGATCAGTTCAAGCTGATATATGCATTCCCACCGCCACAATTGTTACCTCGATTACTCCGCAGAATCAGGGTAGAAAAGAAACCAGTGATTCTGGTGGCTCCAGCGTGGCCCCGAAGAGCATGGTACGCGGAGATTGTAAAAATGTCTGTGGGGAGTCCTTGGACCCTCCCACATCGTCCGGACCTGCTTTCGCAAGGACCGATATACCATCCTTCCTTACTAGCCATAGGTTTGATGGCCTGGCTATTGAAGCCCACATTCTAAAAAAGAAAGGTCTCTCTAATCCTGTGGTATCTACCATGATCAATGCCAGGAAGCCGGTATCCAGGCAGATTTACTATAGAATCTGGAAGGCGTACATCGCGTGGTGTGAGGCCAGGAAATGGCATCCACGTAAATACATAATAGGTAGGATTCTGGACTTCCTACAGTGGGCTGTAGAGAGGAAGCTTGCCTTGAGTACTATCAAGGGTCAAATTTCAGCCTTGTCAATATTTTTTCAAAGGCCCTTGGCTTCGCATTCACTAGTCAAAGCTTTTATACAAGGAGTGATGCGTATTAGCCCTCCGGTTAATATTCCCATATGTCCATGGGACTTAAACCTGGTTCTGTCGGTTCTACAGAAACAACCATTTGAACCATTACAGCACATTTCCTTGGTTCTTCTCACCAGGAAATTGATTTTTCTAGTAGCCATTTGTTCGGCTAAAAGAGTGTCGGAATTGGCCGCTATGTCCTGTAAAGAGCCATATCTGGTTATCCATAAGGACAGAGTAGTGTTACGTCCTCATCCAGCCTTTCTTCCTAAGGTGGTATCGAGTTTTCATTTGAACCAAGATGTGGTTCTTCCTTCTTTTTTCCCCAAACCTAGTTCGGTAGAGGAAAAGTTATTACATTCTTTGGATGTGGCAAGAGCAGTTAAAGCTTATCTAAAAGCCACTGCTCAGATTCGCAGAACGGATACTTTGTTTATTCTGCCAGAAGGCCCCAGAAAGGGTCAGGCAGCGTCAAAATCTACTTTAGCCAAGTGGATTCGACAGGTCATAATGCAAGCCTATGGCTTGAGAAGGAGACCGCCTCCGTTCAAAGTTAGGGCGCACTCCACGAGAGCAGTTGGAACTTCATGGGCAGTGCATCACCAGGCCTCCCTGGCTCAAATCTGTAAGGCTGCAACATGGTCTTCAGTACACACGTTTACTAGGTTCTACCAGGTGGACGTTCGAAGTCAGGAGGATGTCGCCTTTGGGCGCAGTGTGTTGCAGGCCGCAAAAGATCCTCATGTCTGATAGCGCCCAGCTTATGTATGGTGTATCCCCCCCCTCATTTGGCATTGCTTTGGGACGTCCCGCGTAGTAATGACTATGTCGCTCTGTGTCCCGTGATGTACGAGAAAGAAAATAGGATTTTTATAACAGCTTACCTGTAAAATCCTTTTCTTGGAGTACATCACGGGACACAGAGCTCCCACCCCTCTTTTGGGGATACTTATTGCTTTGCTACAAAACTGAGGTGTTCCCGGATGGGAGGGGCTTATATAGGGGAGGGTACTTCCGGTTTGGAAGTTGCCAGTGCCAGCACCTGAAGGTAAACTATATAACCCACATAGTAATGACTATGTCGCTCTGTGTCCCGTGATGTACTCCAAGAAAAGGATTTTACAGGTAAGCTGTTATAAAAATCCTATTTTTAACCACCTCCCACCCGGCCACTGCACAAAAACGGCTGGGTGGTCCTTTCCTCGTTCTGAGTGGACGTTCAGGAACATCCCTCAGAATGAGTACTTGCAGCGCAGCCATGAGGCGCACTGTGGCTCGATCCTGTGATCATTTTGATCACAGAATCCAGCTGAGCAGAGATCGGGATATGGGCGCTGTGATTGGCCCTCGCGATCACGTGACGGCTGTGTCCAATCACAGCCGTCACAATGTAAACAGAGATGCGTGTCTCTGTGACAGTTCTCCCCGCCGAGCTCAGTGAGAGCTCAGTGCAAAGGGGTGGGGGGGAGAGGGGAATCTGCAGATCTGTGACAGCTCTCTGTGTGCGGATGATTTTACACAGGGAGCTGTTACAGATCACCCCACAGACAGTACACCAAGCGCCACTGTTACCCCTTTCCCCATACACGTCAGTGTCCCCATAAAACATCTGTCTGTCCCCCATCACTGCCAACACCAAATAAACACTGATTTGGGTTATTTTTGCCAAAGAAATGTAGCAGCATAATTTTTGGTCAAAATTATTTGTATGAATGGCATCCATTCGAGTGCCATTATGTACAATTGTGATATTGCATGGTACAGGTGCATTGTGATACCTGTGACAAATCATAGATAGCACAACAGTACACAATGCATGACTATAAATTAAAGTTATTCATTGTGTACAATTTTCTTGACATATGATCGCTGATTGGTCACAGCAATCACATGGTACCAGGGCCTGCCCGGTACAATGATCTGTCATCCACTGTGTTCACTGGACACAGCAGGTGACAGATCGAGCCACTGTGTGACCGCTAGAGTGTGCAGGTAGTGAGCCACTGGGAGGATGTCGTATTAAAATTAATAGAAGACACTTTGTGGTGCCTGCTTTTCAACAGGACTCCCCCCCCCCCCAACATAAAACTGATATTAATGTCTCTTTTCTTTAAAAAAAAAACATGTCATATAGTGGTTTTGCACTGTCTGCCTGCTCTCCTGGCCCCTCCTTCCTACCGAGTGCCCCCAGAGAAAGCAGCTTGTAATGGGGGAAATTTCATTCACACACAGAGCCATTGGCTCCCGCTGTTGTCTCAGCAAATGAGGAGGCAGAGTCCCCGGAGAGTCAGGGCACTTGTGCACATCGCTGGATCAAGATGGGGCTCAGGAAAGTATTAGGGGGGCTCGGGGGGATGCTGCACAGGGAAGGTTTTTTACCTTCATACATAGGATACATGAAGATAAACAACCTTGAGCCTTTAAAACCACTTTAATCTCATCTTCATAATTGTGCCCCTTAGTATGGGTAATGAATGCATGCATGGACATGTATGTTTGTCATATAAGTCCCATCTTTGTAAAAATGGTGGAAGGGATGTGTTAAACCTTTATAATTTACACTGCAGTCTGTGTAATCTGATCTGCATGATTTTTAACTCTATTACATAGCTGCATTCTGTTACCAACACAAGAAAAATACATTTTATATGTGTTATATATGTACACATTTTCATAGGCAGAAGATAAGTCCATCTTTCTGAAGATGTTTCATGTTTACACTAGTATTAGGGATGGGCCGAATGACCCCTATTCGGTTCGCACCAGAGCTTTAGAACATCACAAAAGTTTGTAACCGAATAACAAACCCCATTGAAGTCCATGGGACCCGAACTGGAAAAGTCAAAAGTGCCAAATTTTGAAGGCTTATATGCAAGTACTTGGGCATACAATGGTTATATGGGTCCAGGTCCTGCCCTGGCGGACATGTATCAATGAAAAAAAAGTTTGTTAAAAAAACTTCATTTTTAAATGTGCAGTGATTTACTGATGCTTAAAGTGAAAGCATAAAAATGAGAAATAACAATAAAAATGAAACCTTTCTTTCAATATAGTGCCTGCGGGGTCCCCTTAGTCTACCTGTAAAGTGGCACATCTGTACTGTATATAAAGGCTGCTGCAGCAATAATTGCATTCATAAAGCCAAAAAAATGAAATTTTCCCTGAAAGCTTTCTTTATTTTGCAAACAACGGCTTGGGGAACCAGTCTGTATGATGAGGCTACAATGTAGTGCACTGGGAACAAGATTAGAGATTTTTGGGATAAATTCTGGTGTCTTTGGGTGTCTGTTGCGCCTTTACACCGTAACCCTCTAGAGGTACTCTTGATGATAGAAAGAATTGGCTTTGCTGTCATAAATTTTAATGATATGCACCTATCAAACAGGTGCGGAAAAATTGGTCTTTTTGGTGTCGGAGGTGCCTCCACACCGTAACCCTATAGAGGCACTGTTGATAAAAGAAAGAAATGGTCTTGCTGTCAAAAAATGTAAACGATATGCACCTGTCAAACAGGCACAGAAAAAATTGTCTTTGGGTGTTAATTGTGCCCATGAAACCTACACCAAAACAAAATTTCCAGATGAAATCGACACCCACAACGCTAGGCAGCCTAGAAGTCCTGCAGAGATTCCACATCCCAGAAACACTTAATCAGTGACATCAGCATCAGGGGCTTCATAGCTGCTGGTAATCCAGGACTGATTAATTTTGATAAATGTTAGACAGTCCCCCGAGTCTGTGAAAGAAAAAGTGGGTTTGGTATGTCGCGCTTTGGAGAGGTCTGTATAATGCTATATAAGGGAAAGAAAAGGCATTGTGCCCAAGGCAGGGATGTGTGGGCTTAGTCAACAATAGTTCACTGGTATAGTGTATAAGTCCATGTATGGAAGGGCTGAAAATTTAGGGCGAGATTGCTGAGATAAATAGATGGCTGCCAGTTCAGGTAAACAGCTAGAAGAGGCTCTGGAACAGACAAAACAAAAGGGAACAGCGCCCTCTAAATGCAGCAAGATAAAAACGATTTTTAATTTAAATGTTAAAATACACTCACATTTGAGTAGAGGTAGTAAGGCATGTGAAGGGTTAATAGGGCTTCATCCGCAGATCCTCTGATGGTATGATGATTTCCCGGATAGCTGGAGTGGGATCCTCAATCCTGTGATTTCTTCCAGCCTGCACCAGATGTAGAGAAGCGTCGGCCGGGAGCTGGGAACTGGAGTCTGGATTGTGGAGGCTCCGTGGGGTCACTTCCGGGTCGGAGGTAAGCAGGAAGTGACCCCACGGAGCCTCCACAATCCAGACTCCAGTTCCCAGCTCCCGGCCGACGCTTCTCTACATCTGGTGCAGGCTGGAAGAAATCACAGGATTGAGGATCCCACTCCAGCTATCCAGGAAATCATCATACCATCAGAGGATCTGCGGATGAAGCCCTATTAACCCTTCACATGCCTTACTACCTCTACTCAAATGTGAGTGTATTTTAACATTTAAATAAAAAATCGTTTTTATCTTGCTGCATTTAGAGGGCGCTGTTCCCTTTTGTTTTGTCTGTCCCCGAGTCTGTGGACAGACGCATTATATTATCGGTAACAAAACCTCCAACAGCACTGAATGCCCGTTCCGAAAACACTCTGGATGCATGGCAGCCCAGCAGCTCAATTGCATACTGGGCAAGTTCTGGCCAGTGGTCTATTATCATGACCCAGTAACCCAGTGGATTGTCAACTGGAAAGCTCAACATCTCTGTTTTCACTCTAGATAATCGTCCACCATATGATGCAGACACTGCCGATCAGATGTGGAAGCTGACAGCCCTGGGTGGCGAGAACTAAAAAAATTGTGAAATGCATCACTTAGGTGGCCTCCTTCTCCACCACTCCTCTCTCGAAAAACAGAAGCATCAAAACTACGTTTTCCACGACACTGTAACCTACCAGAGTCAGGAAAAGCGTTGGATAATACACTGAAATATATTGTAATTTCATGCTATTTATAGGTAAAGTTGATCCAGGGAATACAGTAACTGATTGCCTCTTGGTGGATAAGGAAGGAAATTTTTCCCCTGCTGGAGCAAATTGGATCATGCTTTGCTGGGTTTTTTTTTGCCTTCCTCTGGATCAGCTGTGGGTATAGGATTGTGTATATAGTATTGTATCATTTATTTTTATTTTTTTATTGGTTGAACTAGATGGGCTTTTTTCCTTTTTCAACCAGACTAAGGCCCCTTTCACACCAGCGGACCGATTGGGTCTGCCTGTCCATTTTTCAGGCGGACCCGATCGGATCTCCCATTTTTCTCTATGGGGCGGTGGATATCCGTGGACATGTGTCCGCTGACACCCTCTGGAATCCAATCCAATCTGGTCTGCTAAAAACAGATGGATGGGGATAGTTCCCATCCATCTGGTGGATTGGATGACAAACAGATGGAGACAGACAGGCAGTTTGCATCCAACCGCCCCATAGATAAAAGCGGGCTGTGTCCATATCCACTCTGCATAGCGAAGCAGACACGGACCTGTCGTCCGCCTGCTCAGCGGGGATCAGCGGACAGATCCCCTGCTGAGCAGGCAGATCTGCTCGGACAGATTCTGCTCTGTCTGAGAGGGGCCTTACTATGCAACGCTGTCAAAGCTTAAATGAACAAGCTGAAGTTAGAAGCTGATTTGCTACCATGCACAGCTGCACCAGCTTTTGCACTTTCCAGTTTTAGTAAATCTACCCTTGTGAATCCTCTGTTTTTATCAGTCCCACACTAGGTCTCATTCTCATTGAAAAACCCTTACAGGGTTTAAAGTTGAGAGCAAAAGCCCCCTACACCTTTATCGGGGCGGAGTCCAGCATCATTGTAATCTTAGCAACATCTCATTATAGGTCCTGGGCTATGAGATATCAGGAGACTCCACAGTCTATTGTCCATGCTGTCATTTCAATAAATGAATTTATTTAAGTGGAAAATAGTAAAAAATTCTTGTTACTAGGTTGCTTATTGAATGTGCAAAGCAGTCAGCTGAGCCATAGAAATGCCACAAAATCTTGCCACTTATCTGGACAGAAAGGGTGATCCTCATTCATAATCATAGTACAGAAGGAAGAGGATCATGGGTTCAGTGTTGCTTTGGCCAAGGTTAAGATGGCTCTAAGTCATTGATTTCCCTGTAGAAGTGGGTGGTCTTCTTGAGCTTTCTTGCTTTATAGAATATCCTCCATTGTAGGTACAAATCAATTTTGGCATTATGAGCCACACAACCTGTTACCTGCTTTTGGTGTTCAAACATATATGTCATTTGCCCATTTCAGAGCGATGAGCTTTTCCCTAAAGCTAAGGCTGTGTATAAGTATTAGAGCTGCAAAGTCCTCTTTAAACTTGCAAGATCTGCTTTGCCAACCTTGCCGATTTGTTTCAAATTACACAGTAGAGGGGAGGAAGAGAAAAGCGCAGCCAGTGCCCCTTATCCCTAGGTAATGATTTAAATAGGTTTTATAATGTGTTTAACCCATTGTTTCCTCCCAAGAACTGCCATCCAGAGGGCCTATGGACAGGAGATCTATCTAGATCAGCTTATTGTTATCTCATGTCTGTACAATAAGCTTTGCCACCACGGTCTACACTGCTGTTTCATTAGACAAAACAATATTACTTTCAGTTCATATGTGCAAATAGTTTCAAGTTATTTCCTCCATCTTACTCCAGTTGTCAAGCATAATACCTAAGGCTGGATTCACACCTATGCATTTTTTGTGCTTTTTGCATTTTGCAGATTTGAACTACAGAACTTGTTCCATAGGAAACCATGGTGAATGGGCTGTAGTACAAATCTGCAAAATGCAAAAAGCACTAAAAATGCATAGGTGTGAATCCAGCCTTATGATGTTTTCTTGTTAATGCCAATTAAGTGAACAATGCTGTAATGTCATTCTTTTTATTACTTGTATTTTGCTGCTGTTTGTCTTGTTTTCTATGTAATGAGTGATTGTTGGGAATCAGAGACATATGCTGATCAGTATATAGGAATGATGTATTAAAATGTGTGCCCTGCAAACACACACTGGGCACATTATCCAAAGCACCTGCTGATTCTTCTCAATTTGTGTCATAAATACTGTATTTTGAACTATATTTTACTTTAGTCCTAATTTGTTATGTTTGTGATGATGGAGAGCTCACTCATAGACATTCAGCTATGATATGTCAGGTACATGTGAGATGAGTATTATTAACCATTATCAATGTCAAGAATACAGAATAACCAAAATGTATGCTTGTGTATGTAGCGGCCTCACCCCATCTCCTTTGTCTAGGGGTATGTCATACGACAGGGTGAGATGCGCTACGGCCCATGTCCTCCCCATAGCTGTGGGTGAGGTGAAGGCCAGTACCAGATATTTCCTCGGGCCTGTGTGCTTTTGTCTAGAATCAAGTCCTGCTATGCCAACACTTCGCTCTGCTCCCATTAACCAGAGTTCCACACACCGATCACAGTCCAACTCTTGTTTTATTGCATATCTCACAATAAACAGTGCTTCAGTAGCCAACTGGTTGTGACTTGATAATATTTTGATACGGGGAATGAGCAGGTCGGGGCACTATCCTGGTTGTCAGCTAAACCACTGCGATCTCGCCAGCGGTTACTATAGCCTTAGCTAGAAAGGACTTAGGACTTGAGAGTCTCTACCAGCGACTCAAGAGAACATAGATAGGAGTACCTTCGCTGCGCTGCGGCCCCTGTCAGGGGAAGATGTCCCTCCAAGAGAGTTACCAGAGGCCCATCCGTCACTGGGTTGATGCTGTTCCAGACTCTCCGAATGGGTAACCTCCCCGGCCTCCTCACCTCAGACATGGGCCCCATCCACTTCAGGGACCCTCGGACTTCTCCACCCTCGCGGGACCCAGTCGAAGTCACTGGGCCCCAGGCCTCCTGGTTTAGTACCTCACCCCAGGCTGAAGGTGCCTGGGATGGACTCCAACTCCATTCCGGTCAGGCCTAGGGCGCCTGGGCCGGAATCCGGAACCGCCCACACCCAGGCCTACGGTGCCTGGGCGCGTGAAGAAGATCCTCCTGAAGACCTCGTGGTTAGGGCGTCTCCCCCTTTTATCTCCTCCCATCGACACCACGGCAGGTTCCCCGCCCTCGCCGTACCATCTCCGGAAAGGGACAAAAAGGGTAGCACTGTGACGGCCAATCTACCTTGAGCCTACGGGTACCCCGCCACCCAGAGGCCAAAGAGATTATTACACCGTCCAATCCTCCACGAACACAAATGATCCATTATTCCCATACTTACACACCTGAGTGTCCTACCTAAATTTAGAGACCCCGCTACATACTCCCCCTGTGATTTGACGCTGGTCCCCAGCATCTGGTGCAAACCCATGTCTTCCATGGAGTGATGACATAAGCCTGGCCCCAGAGGCTATCTCTAAAATTTTGAACCTCAACCATACCAAGACCTGCTCAAAGGGGAAGGGAACATAAAACAATAAAACTTTTCCCTAAAACCATCTAACATGTACACATATACAATCCCTCCCTTCACTGTCTAAGAACCACCCCACACTCAGTAGTCTTGATAGACGAATCTCCTGCAGAAGGGAAACAAAAAGAAAACACAACATCCTAACATTTTGTGTTAATTTTGAATGAATGGGTCCATCAGCCAATAGACCCATTCGCTCCAATGAGTAAAGTGATGCTCGTGAAAAAAAACAAACAGCCGTTGCACAACACTGCCACCTGGTGACAGTGCCGCGGTAATGACACTTGGTGCAATCTTCATTCTTCCTGCGTCCCTACACTGATTCTACCCCCAAAGTCTGTCTTTGAACCGTGAGGAAGAGAGAACAAACAAAAACTGCCCTCATTCCTCCAAAGAGTAGAAAACAAAACCCCAAATAAAAAACTAGGGTACAGTTCGGATGCTCCAGCAAGAACACTTCTAGAAGGCTGTCACAAAAATAAAAAAAATGAGTCTCCTCTCACAAATAAAACCTCGGGTCAGGCAAGAACAAAGGCTTCAGATGCTTATCGAAAACCTCAATCGAATAGTCAGCGTCCTCTCCATCTTTCCTGCAGATGCTCACCTTGTCTGCGTGCATATGGCGGCCCCACATCCAGTCTGCTCTGTAATCTCTAAACTTTTTCGACACGGTTGGCGAACAGGACAAATATCTTCGTGCATGGGGTACTTTATGTTTTTCCCAAACAAATTCGTCATACCATCTCTGGCGTATGACCTCAACTTCAAAAAGTAAGTACCGAGGCAAGTAGGGATATTCCCACCCATACTCACGGGCGACTCTCTGTGAGAAAAGTCGTTGCAATCTGGCCAAAGGAGGCATGGCATCCCGCTCACCTTCTCCGGGTTGAACGATGGCCTCCGGGTGCCGAGGTACTTTCACTACCTCTGATGGCTTTTCTCTCGGTGCTCGTAGTGATGCGCGTTGCATCCCCGCCACCAAGACGAGCGATGTTGTAGATTGTGGGAAGGTAATTTGAGGACTAGACTTCCTCGTAGACTCCGGGGCTTGTACCCGGGGCGTGCTGTCTCCTATTGACATAGGGGAATCCTGCGGTGCACGTAACATAGATAACGGGCGTTTGTCCCAGCCCTTCTGGTGAAACAGTTCATCGATCTCACCGTCATCTCCACAATCCGACAGTGACTCTAGGTCGGAAGTGTCATACATCTCGGCGGGAAGGTAGTCTCTGGTAGACGTGGTACTACCCTCCCTTGCGGGCTCCACCGACTGTGGACCCCCAACACCTCCAACCACCACCACAGTCCCAGCCCCTGGCTCACCTTGACCTTTTGTAGAACTGGGATGTCCAGGACTCTCCCAACTGGATCCATCCAGGCCAGGCAAGCGACGGGGTGAAGCTCTTCCACGACCACAGGAGGCCTGCACCAAGCCAACTTTCCTCATCGGAGGTGGGAGCAGAGAATCTGTGGTGACCGAAGCAGCATCCTCGGATTTTTCTCTCTGTCTCTGATTGGGCAGTCACATCACCCTGGTCAGTGCGTACGGGAACCTCCGCAAAGGCCTGGATCTCCCCTTCTGGAGTAGCGGTACCTGTGAGGTCGTTGAGGCGAAGGGCCCGGGGCCTTACTGTGGATGGCTCCACCTCGAACAAGAACTCTTTGCATGCTTCGCAACGCCCGAATGGCTTCAGGTGAACCACCAGTCCCGAGCATCCGGGACAGATCACACCGAGGGCCTCTGTGTCTCTGCAGGTGTACAGAGCCAACTGTCCTCGGGGCCTGAGTCTTATCCCCGTGTCTATAAGGGGAGCAGCAAACGTAGTCATCTTCGTGGGGTAGGGAACCGGAATCCACGGGGAGCTTGAGGCCATCCCGACTGTCTGCTGCTCCATCACGCACTGACCACGCGCCGAAGTCTCCACGTGAGTTCCTCCACATGGCCAGACTCCTCCCACGACTTGCACGTTTTCGTGGGCTTCCATCAGGCTCCGCCCACGAACTGCGCAGTCACGGGGTGCCTCGTGGCGCAGTGCAATAAAAGCCCCCACATGTAGTACCTCACACGGCTGGACTCTTCCTTCTTCTCGCTCCTCTGCATGGGCCTTTCCTGTCCTAGGGTCATTTCCACGACTTTGAGCAGGGATGCACTTTGGCCAATCACATGGCCGACCTGCTCGGAACTCCTCCGGGCAGCAAAGTCCAGACACAGCCATTCTTACTTCCAAAGTCAAAACACACATCATCCCGGACTCACGAGCCCCCACGTGTAGCGGCCTCACCCCATCTCCTTTGTCTAGGGGTATGTCATACGACAGGGTGAGATGCGCTACGGCCCATGTCCTCCCCATAGCTGTGGGTGAGGTGAAGGACAGTACCAGATATTTCCTTGGGCCTGTGTGCTTTTGTCTAGAATCAAGTCCTGCTATGCCAACACTTCCCTCTGCTCCCATTAACCAGAGTTCCACACACCGATCACAGTCCAACTCTTGTTTTATTGCATATCTCACAATAAACAGTGCTTCAATAGCCAACTGGTTGCGACTTGATAACATTTTGATATGAGCAGGTCGAGGCACTATCCTGGTTGTCAGCTAAACCACTGCGATCTCGCCAGCGGTTACTATAGCCTTAGCTAGAAAGGACTTAGGACTTGAGAGTCTCTACCAGCGACTCAAGAGAACATAGATAGGAGTACCTTCGCTGCGCTGCGGCCCCTGTCAGGGGAAGATGTCCCTCCAAGAGAGTTACCAGAGGCCCATCCGTCACTGGGTTGATGCTGCTCCAGACTCTCTGAATGGGTAACCTCCCCGGGCCTCCTCACCTCAGACATGGGCCCCATCCACTTCAGGGACCCTCGGACTTCTCCACCCTCGCGGGACCCAGTCGAAGTCACTGGGCCCCAGGCCTCCTGGTTTAGTACCTCACCCCAGGCTGAAGGTGCCTGGGATGGACTCCAACTCCATTCTGGTCAGGCCTAGGGCGCCTGGGCTGGAATCCGTAACTGCCCGCACCCAGGCCTAAGGTGCCTGGGCGCGTGAAGAAGATCCTCCTGAAGACCTCGTGGTTAGGGCTTCTCCCCCTTTTATCTCCTCCCATCGACACCACGGCAGGTTCCCCGCCCTCGCCGTACCATCTCCGGAAAGGGACAAAAAGGGTAGCACTGTGACGGCCAATCTACCTTGAGCCTGCGGGTACCCCGCCACCCAGAGGCCAAAGAGATTATTACACCGTCCAATCCTCCACGAACACAAATGATCCATTATTCCCATACTTACACACCTGGGTGTCCTACCTAAATTTAGAGACCCCGCTACATGTATTTAGTAAATCCATTTGAAATCAGTTGTTTTAAGGTTGACTGAAATTTGCTTACTTTTATCACATCAGCTATTTTGAGATTAGTGTTGTGTATTAAAAAAAGGTACCTTCCAGGTAAAGTTTATTTGGTGCTGATCCTTAATGCTTGCATATCCATATTTTAAAGGTGCAACAAGCAGCAAAGACACTCATGATGTTCTGTATGCCAGGCAGAAGATTATTGTTGTTGCCAAAGCATTTGGACTGCAAGCCATTGATCTTGTTTACATAGACTACAAGGATGGTGAAGGACTTCAGAGACAGGCAAGGGAAGGAGCAATGATGGGGTTTTCTGGTATGTATTCCTTATAATTATATTGAAGTAAGAAGTATTTGCATTGTTTAATGACCTGTGTGGATAACAGTAATAATGGAATAGCAAACCATAGTAAATAGTGGCATCCTGAGTATCATATTAGGGGATTGTCCATTTGTTAAATATGAAAAGCAGCCCTGGAATTCATAAAGACTGACACAGACAGATTTTGCAAAAATGTCTCTCATAAGTTGTAAAAGTGGTGCAGCAGGATTCATGTACCCGTCTAGAACTTGTACTTCAATTTGACTCATGCTTCACCACTGTTAAAATGCAAACAAGACACTTTGGCAAGCTCTGTGACACATTTAGGAATCTGGAGGAGTTGCTGTCAGAGCTAAAAGTGTTGCATATGCTTCATGAATTTGTTGTGGTGCCTTAACAAGCAGGATTATTGCCAGAAAAGTGGCACCCCCACATAGTTTACGTAGAGTTATTGTGTGCTGTATGTTTTAATGTCATTATTCAAATTTAAGAAGTTATACCTCACAGGGATTCTTCAAGAACATGTATTACATTCAGTATAGACCATTGAATCATTCACATTTTTGCTTATGAAAAAACCTGAAAATTCAGTCTTTCATAATTGTGCAGATTTACTTATGAAACATTTAGATTTTAACCTTATTTAGCCTTACCTAATTTAAGTGTGATACTTCAGCTTAAAGTTGGCCATGTACCGTACGAAGTTTAGCCGATTCATTAGGAATTTGCATAGTAGGTGGACCTGTCAGCCCTCTCCCACCTAACAGTTGAAGGATTCAGGTGGAAAATCATTGGCCAATCCAAGCATCCAATCAGTACCAGCGGCTGTCAGAATACAGGGAGCCGGGTGGATGACGACACTTCCGGGTTAGCAGTGGGCCGGGTGGATGACGACACTTCTGGGTTGACAGTGGACCAATAGGTGACGGGTTTGCGGAGCATACGCTTCTTCTTCAGGCCTAACGGGCCATGTTGGAAAAGGACTTATTAGCTCTAGTGTCAGAGCTCCTGGGTCCTAATGTCCTCTCACTTTAAACGTGCCACATATAGCATAACTGGCCAAGTATTTAAAAGGAACATGGGAATTGGGTAAACAAGGGAAATTAGCCAATTGTGCTAGATGACAAATTAAAAATAGAGAAAGAAAAAAGAGAAAAGAAGAAAAAAGAGAGAAGAGAGAAAAAAGAAAAAGGAAGAAAAAAGGAGAAGGTAGAAATTGAAAATAAAAGAAAAAAATAATAATAATCTTTTATTTTCATTTTCTACCTTCTTCCTTCTCCTTTTTTCTTTCTTTTTCTCTTCTCTCTTTTTTCTTCTTTTCTCTTTTTTCCTTCCCTTTATTTTTAATTTAGAACTGTCATCAAGCAAAATTGGCTAATTGCACTGACCATGCATATACGTCCAACTTCCCTCCAATATAACACAATATGGATCGCAAAATTCTTCTCATTATTTCATAATTTTTTCTTTATACTTGTGCATACATGGGTGTAAGTTCATTTGGCTATACCATGCCGTTCCATAGTGCGTTTTTAGAAATGTTTAACAATGCTCCCTTCTTTTTTTGCTCAATCTGGAAGCGCCCACCAATTTCTAAACATGCATTTTTGTCCATCAATGTCTTTGTCTATCTCTATTTTTACATGCATTTGTATTTTTATTGTATTTTTATTGATCCTTGGTGTATTTGCCGAGTCTTCCCTTCCCCTTGTTTAACCAATTCCCCTTTTCCTTTTAAATACTTGGCCAGTTATGCTATATGTGGCACGTTTAAAGTGAGAGAACATTATAACCCAGGAGCCCTTTTTCAACATGGCCCCCGTTAGGCCTGAAGAAGGAGCACATGCTCTGCAAACGTGTCGCCTATTGGTCCACTGTCAACCTGGAAGTGTCGTCATCCACCCGGCCCACCGCTAACCCGGAAGTGTCGTCATCCACCCAGCTCCCTGTGTCCTTGAGGACCAGGAAGCGTTGGCGAACACCGGCGCAACCTGCTTCACTTCACCAGCCCATAGCCAACGGATGGACTCCCTTCCCGGACATTCTGACAACTTATGTCTGACATGCCTGTTTTAATCCTACTCTTGTGAGTATGAACGCTCAGTTTTCTCATTAAAATATATTTACTATACTGCACGTAGAGTGGCGCCTCTGTGCTTTTCCCTCCTGTATGTGTGGACACGTGGTCTCTAAAAACCTCTCGGGTTTTTTTTTTTTAACCCAGTCTCCCAGAGACAGGATTTGCATACATAATTATCTGTGTAATATTAAGGCTCGGTTCACACTACTGTGATGTGATTTTGCTGCGATTCTCAGTGTGATTATGTACTGTGAATTTGATGCAACTTGGCTGCTTGTTTGCATTTTCTATGTGCCAAGTCACACCAAAGTAGCACAGGGACCTTTTTCAAAATCGCATCATTGTTGAGTGGCATTGATGATTACAGCCACCATTGAATATAATGTGATTTTCCTTGACAAGCAATTCTGTGCAACTCAAGTCGCATCATAAATTGCACTAGTGTGAACCAGCACTAATAACACAGGTATTCACAAATACAGACAATAGAGGGCAGCAGATCTCTGCATAACATAACTTAATAATGATCCTCAGGCTTCTCTGTCAACATGAATCTATTACATTATGCTGTTGGGTAACTATTTCTATAGTGATCTAGACTACAAAAAAGAAGATATGCATGTTATATATCAGTTCATTGTAATTATTTCTATGATGAAATTAAAGTATAACTCAAGACCACTCAGTGTTATTTAAACTTTAGTTACTTTTTAGAACTTTAACTTTTTTTACTTTATTCTATACAAATGTAAGCTATGAGCAAAAAAGACAGCAGCACACATCTAATGATGATTTTGCACCATTTTGTGGCAAAGTAGTGTAGACTAAATGCTCAATCAGCCTGCTGAATTGGTCAAAATTTGAGCCATGGGTACCTCTGTCGACACAACCTGTCAAGAAAAGAGTTGACTGTTTAGTAGATTTTTGTCAAAGGAGCCAGGGGAAAAACTGTCAGCTGAACAGCGCCTGCTTGGGCTTTTTGACAGCCACGAGTGCCAGCTGTCAGAATACAATAGCTGGCCTGCATTTGTATTGTACTTTCAAAGCCAGACATTGTTTTATGTTTACTTTTGGTGGATTTTTGTAACAAATTATGGTAACACCTAAATAATACATTAACAGTAGTTAACTACTGTTTCACTCCTAAAAAACAAATACTTTGGTGATAGGAAAAAAAAAAGACTCCTGACTAGCAGAAACAAAGACAGGATCCCACCACCATAATAATTAAAGGGTTGAGAACATGAAGTCTGCATTAATGGCTCCTAGTATCTTAATAGTATCTTAATAGTATCTTAAGACCTATTTAACAAATTACATTTAAAAACAATGTTAAACGTAGTCATGTCATAATAGGGGATATTGGTGTGGGTTGTACCGTCTAGAAAATATGTCATACATGCATGAACGAAATACTCATGCGTAAACTATGCATACTCCAAGGCTAATATAATCATCATGCTTGTGATTTTTCTTTGGTAGCATTCTTTCTAAATGAATAAAACATAAAACATTCAATTAAACAGAAATTGTATGTCCAAGCTGAAGTTGTAATAATAAGTAATACATGCCCCTATGTGTTACAGCACTTTACAGAGGGTAGAGAGCCATTCACATAAGTAGTATTTGCCTCCTCCAGCCTGGCCAATTCCAGCCCTTTACTTATTGGTTCTCCAAAGTCTTAATGTAAAGTTACAGGTAGAATAAAGTAAACCCAATGGTACCATATAACAAAAATGTAATCGTAGGCACAATATATCCAGTTCGGCTCCAGAGCAATTTTTTTTCTTTTTGTCGCATTCATGTAAAAATCCCAATTTTTCGGCAATAAAATTGCATAAACCCCAGAACATTATATATTTTCTGAAAGCAGTGGCCCTCTAGAATAAAAAGGTGATCGTTGCAAATTTTTGATTCACGTGATACTTGCGCAACTGTTAAACGCAAATTTTCCCAAAAAATATATAATAAAATGAGTTTTAGTGCAAAACCACACCATATAATACCCATTTTTGGTTAGAATCGAAAAGATCAGTTTGCATCGAGTAAATAGACACCTTACATTCCATGTTTTAAAATTGTGTGCGCCCAGGATATCGGCAAAGACTATGGTGCCCAAAAATCGCCATAGGTGGCGCCTTAAAAGCCGTTACAGCTCATCAATTTAGAGTTAACTAGGAGCTCTTGTACTTGAATTATTGTTCTCACTCTGACCTTCACAGCGATATGTTACACGTGTGGTACAACCACAGTTTACATACACGTATGCACCATGGGCTTGCGTTTGCGGGGCAACGGGGGTTTTGGCAATTATATATATATATATATATATATATATATATATATATGTATATATATTATTATCATTTTATAATTTTTTTTACTTTTTTTTTTACATAATTGCTTTCAGAAGGGGTTATTAAACCCATATGTCATAGTATTGGGCAGGGCAGGGGTACTCTTTTTGGAAACATTAGTGGTCCAATAGACCCCAATGTCTCCCGTGCCCTTCACACCATCTAACCAAGCACAGATTTGCTTGGTCAAATGTGTCTCCTTGCTGTACTGGCCAGGAAATGGTGCATATGAAACCGGAAGTGGCATCACTTCCGGTTTCATTGTTTGCATATGAGATTGTGGTATTGATTTTTCTCAGTCTCACTGCCGTCTCTCTCCCCACGACAGCGGATGTGTTCCCGGGGGTCGGTAAGCACGGGACAGCGCAGGAACCACAGAAGGAGGGCGGGTTGCAGTGTGGCTGGCTGTGTGAAATTGGTCAGCAGCTATGGAGCTGGTGTTCTATCAGGTCTATCAGTCCTGACCTCAACCCGATAGAACACTTTTGGGATGAATTAGAGCGGAGACTGCAAGCCAGGCCTTTTCGTTCAACATCAGTGCCTGACCTCACAAATGTGCTTTTGGAATAATGGGCAAACATTCCCATAGGCACACTCCTAAACCTTGAGGACAGCCTTCCCAGAAGAGTTGAAGCTGTTATACCTGCAAAGGGTGGGCCGACTCAATATTGAACCCTACGGACTAAGACTGGTATGCCATTATGTACATGAACTGGTATGTTCATGTAAAGGCGGGTGTCCTAATACTTTTGGCAATATAGTGTATGTTATTGATTAGAGGACCAGGAATTATTCTTGTTTTTTTTTTCTTTAGTGTCCTGTGCTGTAATTTTTCTATGAAAAGAATCTAGCTAATGATAAGTCCCACAGCATCTTACAGATTAAGACGTTGGGTTAAACATGCACAATTTTTATTCTGATATTTTAAAACAAGATAGCAAGGTTTATAGACAGATGGCAAATGCAGAGACTGATGGAAGGTCACACTAAGCATTTGCTTGATACCGTAAGACATAATGGTTAGTTTGGTTGGTTTAATTTACAGAATGGCTATATACAAGGAAGTGTTTAAAAGGGCAGATTTTTTTCCTACAAAAATACAGATTTCACTATTAATAAATTTTTGCTATGTTAGATCAGCTGTTTAACATGGGGAGGTATATCAACTGATGCCGATATCAGACAGAAGCACAGCATGATCAGATAGTACATTCCTGCCAGTCAAGCAATGCAAGTTGAAGAGAGGTGAATACACTAAAATATTCATATGTGCAATAATACAGCACCTTTGTGACACTGGAAGACATCACAGAGGTATATGGCCATATGAAATAACATGGCATCAGGCCAAGTCCTTCTGTGCTGATCATAAAGCTCCAAGGTGATTTGCAGTATGCCAGTATTTCAAATTAGCTGCATGCATGGGACCTTAGAACACAGACATACTTATATTAATACTACCGGTAATTTATACTTCGTACAGTATATGATTACAAATACTGTATATATGCTAATTTATATTTTGGTACAGTAAATAACTGTATAGATGTTCAAAACAGAAAATGGTAACATGCCAGGTTGTTAGACTGGGACAATACCATTGATATGGGTATAATGAGGTATGCATGTTATCTGACTTGCATATGGAAATTGGTATATGGGGAGACAGTAGTAAAGCAGAGGTAGTAAATATTCAATCCAATAAGCTGTTACACCATTTTATCACAGTTAACAGGATTGGGCAATGATCAAATGCAGTATGTGAGTAGAAAGCAGGGTTGTCAACCATCTGTAAATTCACAGAGAGTTTGTAAAAATACAGGGATTTTTACAGTTGTCAGTGAATGTCTGTCATGGACATTTTATGTCAGTAAAAAATCAGGGCTTTTTTTCTTGCATCTCCGCCACAACACACTGGGAGCAAGTTGAAATTATTTTTCAACAGAAGCGGGGCAGGCACCAGCGGCTGCATTTGCCAGTGGAGTGATGTCTATCCTCTGACTCTCCCTATCCCTGCATAGATAGGAAACTGGCACTCATCTGGTAGCAGCAGCTGTTGAAGCAGCCAGGACTCTCCGCTCTCCTCCTGGGGTAAGCTGTAGCTGCTCTTCTGCAACAGCATTTTTTTACATGGTACTGTTAAGGAGGGGGATTTGGAGGAAGTGGCCAGTGAGATATTTTCTCTGTACTTAGCACACAACTGAACTCTGCATTCTACAAAGCACTTTGCTATGTAGAGAGTGCAGAGTTCAGGAGTGTGCCAAGTACAGAGTAGCACTATTAGTGCACTTCTGAACTCTGCACTCTATATGTAGCACACTCCAGAACTCTGCACTCAGCACATTCCTGAACTCTGTACGTAGCGCACTGCTGATTAATGCGCATAAGAGATTGGTCTTCACCTCTCTATTAAACCCATTACTATAAACAATATATAATAAGAGTTTTGACTCATTCAGATTGCTTCATGATCTGTATTGTGCACTGCTTGTGATTTATGTGATATTTGATATAAGTGACAAGAATAATTCTTATAGCTGTGAAAGCAGTGTGCATAAATAGGGCACTTTTTAGTTTTTAAAGAGTTTTATTTTGTGTTTTACATGATTCTTGCAATTTATAAAATTACATTTTTATATTTACTAGTTGTATTTATAATGACAAATTGCCCTTGCGGAAATGAAAGTCCATTTATTCTCCTCCTATTTGAAACTGATTATCTTGGAACTAAAATTGCATCCTGGGTATAATTTAACCAAGACCAGGCCTTTTTCTAACATTTGTTGCTTACAAGTTAAAATCTGTATTTTTTTGCTCTAAAATTACTTAGAACCCACAAATATTATATATTTTTTTTACCAGAGTCCCTAGAGAATAAAATGGCAGTTGTTGCAATATTTTATGTCACACTGTGTTTGTGGTCTTTCAAACTCAATTTTTGTTTTTGAAAAAATACACTGAATTAATAAATAAAATAAAAAAACAACAAAGTTAGCCCAATTTTTTTGTATAATGTAAAAGATGATGTTACACCAAGTAAATAGATACCTAGCATGTCATGCATTAAAATTGTGCATGCCTGTTGGCCATAGCCAAGACCCAATCAAAGCCGATTCTGGCTTTGTTTGGGTCTCTGGCCAGCAGGCGGACGTGTCGGCTGGTCGCTCTGGCCTTCCCGTGGGATGGGAGAGCACGGGGCAAGCTGTGGAAGGCGGCAAGAGGCGCTGCTTGTAATAACAGCCAAGCACCATCAGTTGTTATTGCAAGAGTGCTGACTGTCGGCTCTAAAAAATGGTACTGGGGTGATGCCAACTGCAGGCATCACTCTGGTACAAGCACTTGAAGCCAAATGACGTACAGGTACGCGATTTTTTTTGGCAAGTGGTTAATGATTTTGCCAATATTTTATATTTTCACTCTGGTGGGTTGTGACTATTCAGTTCTATACTGTTTAGAACTCTTATATGACGTCTGCAGTCTCTGACCATCTCCTGTACTATGTCTAATACTAAATAATATGCAAAGCCCTTTTGTGTGTCGGGTACTGCAGTTGAGGCCATCGAAAGCTCATCAGTTGACCATTACTGGGATGCAGTCTCAAACCAAGCTATATGTCCACAAAATAAATGACGTGTATAAGAGTCAGAACAAGCCAATTGTGGCTTAAAGTGGATCTTTCACCATGAAGGCCTCTTTCACACATGCTGCTGCCCATTCCTGATAGACAATGCCTCCTGTGAAACTTGACATAACTTAAAACTGTTTCACCATGAAGCTAAGCATCAAGGTCATGGCAATGTGTACTCACACAAACAGCTGCTATGTTCAGTTAGACGTTGGTGGTCAGTGGGAGTTCTGTTTAATCCTCCTCTTTTAAGCCACTCCCACTATTAGACACAATGCAGTCATGCCTATTGCTCTCCGTGGCATGCATAGCAGATCTTGTTTTTTGAATGTATCCCAGGGTGGCTGATATTTTGCCACTCTGACATTTTTAAGTGAAAACTAGGTAACGTAAATTACTTGCTATGGGTATTGTCATTGTTTTCACATTGTGCTTATGCTGTTTCAACATTGATTGTGTTCGTTTCTAATAGAAGATCTGTCCTTTTTCAAGTTGTCAGTAAAAAAACAATTGAAAAATATGGGTAATACTGCGCTGGACACATTTTTTTTAAAAGAAGCCGCCATCACTGCTAGTAGAAAAAAGCTGGTGATAAATGGAAATAAAAGTGTAGCGCTACCTAAATAAAATTTGTGTAAAATGATGAGTAAATACACAGTGTAAATGTAATACTATTGTAGTAAACACGTGTGTCACCCAAAAGTAACGTGCTGAGTGACTCTAATGCTAAAGTGATCAAACAATATTATTATAATTCATGATGATTAACACAAAATAAATGTCCAATCAAATGAAGTCCATAGAAAGAAAATCAATGAAAATCCAAAGTGATGAAGTTCAATCCAAAAGAAACGTGTGGAATCAAAATGTGAACTTGCAATTCAAAATCTTCTATATATAAGAGTGAAGTGAAAACCGCCACCAATGGTGAGTTGAAGGAAGCTTACCAAGTTCACATTTTGATTCAACACGTTCCTTTTGGATTGAACTTCACCACTTTGGATTTTCATTGATTTTCTTTCTATGGACTTCATTTGATTGGACATTTATTTTGTGTTAATCATCATGAATTATAATAATATTTTTCATCATTTTACACAAATTTTATTAAGGTAGCGCTACACTTTTATTTCCAGTAAAAAAACAATTGCTGTGTCATTAAATTTTCCATGTTTTGTCAGTAAAAAGAGTTGCGGGAGGTTGGCAACCTTTGTAAATAGTAGGTAAGCCTGAAGTCTGGATATTTATCAGCTATTGTTTTTATAATGTCTTGGTACTAGAAAAGATTATTCTAGGTGACTTAAAAAAGCAATATTATACATGAATCCTTTAAACCATAAAGGGTACCTGTGCCCAGGCTGTAAACATTAAAATATTTACATATACTTAAAAATCTGTAAAAATTATTTTAAAACAAGCCATCAATGACCTCTCTGGCTGCTTTTAGGCTCCATTCATTTTTTAAGCTCCTAGAAGCGGTTACGAGCATTTTTTTTCCTGCTCCTAGAAGCTAAATAGTGTTATCCTGTGTCCATGCACATTACTCAAGGTTAGCGTTTTTTGAGCTTCAGCATTTAGGAGCATAAAAATATGTTTTTGTAGAGTTTCTTGGAGCGTTTTTTCAGCAGAAACGTTCCTAAATGCTACAAAACACTACTAATAGCGTTTTTTGAGATTTTTTCCCTTTTACTGCAAAAACGCTAATAAGACGCTAATGCTCCTAAACGCTGCTAAAACGCTACTACAAAAAGCTGTTACCAGCATTTTGTTTTTGCGCTCGCTCGTCTCCACCCCCTTTCATGACCTGCCGTGCTGCATTTTTGGATAAGGGGGGACCTTATGCTGGTTTTTTTTCGGCGTGGGGGTTCCCCTTACCATCCATACCAGAGTGAAGGGCCTGGTATGCTCTTGGAGGGGGGACCCCATGCCCTTTTTTCTTTTTTTTGGGGGTGGGGTTCCCCTTCAAGATCTTCACATCACAAGTCGCATGCCAAAGTCGGATCAGTTAAGACGGTGATCCGACTTTAATCCGACTTCAGTGATATTCAATGGGCTGAAGTAGGATCAAAGTCAGACCAAAGTAGTGAAGGGAGCATTTTCAAAGTCATGCCGACTTGTGTCGGACCAGTTAAGACGGCTCTCATAGGGAAACATTGATTTGCACATGTCATGCAACATGAGCTCCCAAAGTCAGAGCGTTTGTCGTACGTACCAGTGTGAATCCAGCCCTATTCAGTCTTAAACATCCCAATAAAGCCTCTAAAATCAGGTGTCCGTCAGTTTCCATCCACTTAGAAACAACTCTTGGTTGTATACATCAGATAACTGAAAGATTCTTCTCTCCATAAAAAAAGCTAAGATTTCAAAGCCTGTGTTGTAACCCCGGAAAACTAAATATATCCAAAATGCTTATAGTTACAGAGATGAATGAGGGCTTGTTTTCGATTGATTTAATCACCAATAGACATGCTAGGATTTGTACAAAGTTTAAAGATACCAGTGGCATATGCTTGTACTTTTAGTCCTACAGATCTAGAGACCAATGGAGCATGCTCAAAGATGTAATTATACAGTTTAAAGAGTGAGACAAACGGGGCATATTGGGACCTAATAAGATATGTCAATGGTGCGTAATGGTAGTTGAAAGTACAGAGACTTCCACAATCAGAGTAACTGTCCCGCTCCCTGCCACAGCCTGTCTCTGGCACTTCTTGTCATGGAATGTCTCACTATAGGCAGGCCGACCACCAGCAGTTACTTGCTTTCCACAGTTGAAGTCACTCCTGAGCATGGGTCTCCTGTTTAAACATTTGTCTCCATTGTTTTATGCATATACTAGCCTGCTCTTCCACATGTTAATCATTATATGCAAATGTGACAGTTATTCTGTTAACCTTGTAATTCTTTTATTGTGACAAATAAAAACCTATTGACAGAAAGTACAGAGACTTAAAATAAGCTTACTAGCACAGCTATCTGATATAAGAGTGTTATAGACAGGAAACTATATTGAAAAGTAGATATAAGTACATATAAGCACAAATAACTGTACAGCATAGGTCTCCCTGTGATGTGAACTACAACTTATAGCAAAGCCATCTATGACTTACAATTTTAAGGCAAAAGTGATATCACTCTCAAACCTCAAATGGCTCCTGTCATCATCAGATAGGTGCCGTTTCTACTCTGTAGCTTGTAGTTCTCCACATATGTGTATATTTAGAATGCTGAAGCTATCCAACTTTAAGCTTCAAATGTGTTATAAGTAGCTCAGTGTCTGAACACTTTTGAATATGTTTTGCTCATCCTCACTGGTAAGAAGTCAGCTAAGCATGGCCAACCTCTAAAAGTGAAATTTACTGACAGGATGCCAAAAATGTACTGACAGCACTCATTTTTTACTGTCACTTCAAAAAAGTACATAAAATTACCTTTTTCAGTGCAAAACAATGTAAATATAATTTTTTAAGCAACAACAATGGAGCTAGTGCTAATAGCAATGTGTTTAAGGTATAAAAAAATGGCAAGAACATATTTCTCCATTTTACATGAAGTTCAGGTTAATATAACCCAGCACAGAGTTCCCCCTTGCATTAGAGTCTGCAAGGTTCCCCTTAACAGTGCAATGGAGAACTCTACAGATCCTGATGTAAAAGAGAACTGTCTGGACCCTAATGTAAAGGAGGACTCTGGTGAAAGGAGGAATGCTGCAGACTCTGGTGTAAATGGAAACTCTGATGTAAGGGCAACAGACCACCTTCTGCAGAGTGCATACACTAAAATAAGGGAGAGTTTCTGATATAAGGGAGAACTTTCATATCAGTGTCCCCCTTTACCTTAGCGTATTTATTCCCCCTTACATCAGTGACACCCCCCCCAGGCTTTGTGTGGTCGCTGGAGCTGCCTGCCTACCCCAAAATACGTCCTGACACCCAACCCGTCCTCCTACAGTACAGCAGATTTATTCCAGCATCTCAATCCTATGTATTCTACCATCATCTTGATCCTCTGTATTCTACCATCATCTCTATTCTCCATGTGTATTCTACCATTATCTCCATCCTCTTTGTGTATTCTTGCATCAGCTTCACTCCATCCTCTGTATTCTCCCACTCTCCATCTTCTGTGTGTATTCTACCATCACATCTCCACTCCATTCTCCTGCTCTTGGCTCCCCTGTCCTCTGGCCTTGACTCTGTTCTCATTCATAAAAGGCACCAAGGGCTCCATGAAGTCACAGGGCAACAGACATCCCCCACCCCCAATCCAAGCATGGCCAAGGCAAGCTGGTTTTGGAACTGTACATGTGCAGTTCCGAATCTGGCCTGTTGCCATATTTTTTACGGGCGGCCACTGTCCATAACATACATTTACAAACAGTTTGTAAATCACCTAAAACAGACGGTTGGCAACCCTGAGCATGGCTAACTCCATACAATACATGAAGTCTGTAGCTCTGACATTCACGTGCTATGAGCAGCTAATAAGGACTAATTATTTCTCTATTGCTCTTTTCATTACTTCTGTGAGTAACCTACAACTGGCGAACCCACAAAGTTGGCTAAACATAGCTTTCCTTACTATAAGAGCTACTTTACATCTCTGAATTTACTGTGAAATAAAACAAGCTTTTAGCTGCAAATTAATGCAGGGATAGTCCGTTAAAGTAGAACTCTAGCAATTTGCTTTTCCCATTCTAGCCAAAACCTTTTTGGTTTTGGCTAGAATGAGAAAGGGCTTTAAACTGAGATTTTTATTACTGTGTTTTTCTCTAGGGGGCTTTCATCCTCCAGGCCAGAAAGTAATTAAAAACCCTGTGGTTGACAATTGTCACTAGAACAGGAAGTGAGGAAAAAATTAAGACATCTATTTTGGAGGCAGCTGTCAAAGATGGCATCTCTCTTTGTTTTGGGATTTCTCTCACTGTATTGTTCTGTCTGTAGAACATGATAGGAAAAATTATTAACTGAAAGAAAAAGTTTCTTTTTAAAAAACTGTGTTAATTTTTATGGACAGTAAATGCTAAATTTATATAGTGGTGATATGGCCTTCCAGCAGCACATTTAAGTAGAATTTCAGCTAAAGCCTAACTAGTTTTTAAAATGCTCCCTGTCCCCTTCTAACAACCCACTAACTATCCTGTAAAAAAGATTTTTAGGTTTACCTATTTCTCTTATTGTCCATGGACTGACACAGCAGGATACTGTAAACGTGTGGGTATATGTCCCTGCTTGCAGGAGAAGATCTAGGCAGAATGTTAGATGTTAGAAACATACATTCTAGAACAAACCAGAGCTGAACAGCCCCGCCCAGGGGGGCGGTCCCTCCGGACATTACCCTCCCACCTGCAGCTAGCAGCCTCAGTTTTTTTCTGCCTAGCAGAAGGAGAAGACGTGGCTCTCTCAGGAGCCAGTCTTCTGAAAAATTTTACTTTTAAAGTGTATTCCTTTGGGAATTTTATTATTTTATTTTTGAGACCTTCAATCAACTGTCGGCTGGGCAACAGGTTGGGTACACTGGTATCCTCGTAGTCTTCCCTGTCGAACCATCGAGCGTGCTGATCCTCGCCTTGTGTGCGTGAGACTCAGTTCACGACATGCCCCATGACTCCAGGGGTGGCCGGGTTGCTTTTATGCTCCTGCGGTCCTCTCAAGATTGAACAGTACCTGACTGACTATCTTTTGCGGTGGACCGGGCCGACCGCTACGCAGTACTGCTCTGTGATAGGTCTGTCTGAAACAAGCCAGTGGGTCCCTCTGGGATGGGTAAGTAGTCTCTCCTGCTGCAGGTGAGTACATGCTGGCTGTGTTTCTTTATATGGGGGGGTTTCTCCCTGTCTCCCCCCTGTTATGCTGCTCTCTGCACCCTGTACTGGTGCTGTGCTGTGTGGGGGTGCTTGGGGGTCACTCTGGCCCGGCTGGGGGCACTCATGTCTGTTAGTAGACTCTGAAGAATAGCAGTGTTCTGGTCTGTGAGGTGGGGACTTATTGCGTGCACCATTAGCGCGCGCATTAGCGCTGGATGTTTTTTTGAATTATGCGCCCAGCGGCCATCTTGATGTGGTTCAATGGAGCAGTTATATCTGCGGCCGGCGACCATTTTCTCGAAGCCGCTGCGCTTTTACTTTCGGTTTCGGCCTCTAGCGGTGGCGCTGCGGTGCGAATCTCCTCACAATCTCCTCACAGATTCCTCACTCTCCTCAGGCTTCACAGCGCGGTTTCTTTAGCAGTACTGAGCGGTCCTTAAGGGTTGGTGAGTCCTCCGGGTATCCCCCCCTCAGCCTCAGCGTAGCCAGTGGGTGGACTGTATATTCACTGTAGTAGTGTATAAGGTCTCAGAGGGTGGCGATATGGAGTCTGGTACACCTGCTTCTCCACACTTGCCTGAGGCAACTGGCAGTGCTCCTGCACCTGCGGTCCCTATGGACCAGTTGTCGGCAGTCCTGGAATCATTCCTTGTCAGAATGGAAGCGATGTGTGAGCGCAAGGGAGCTGTAAAGCGCCCCCTCCCCATACATTCTCCTGTAGGGTAGTGCTCTGTCTCAGATATGGGCCTAGCTACTGCTGCTCAGGACCCTAGCTCTGAGGATTTTGATGTTTTTGGACAGGACATTCCTTGTGAGGAAGACTCCAGTTCTGAACCAGTAACTGACAGGGTGCTTGTAAGTGAACTCATTGATGCTGTGAGTGACAATCTCAAGCTGAATGTTGAGACTGAGGAACCCCAGGTGGAAACTGTCTCCTTTGGTTCCTTTAAAGCTGTCTCTCAAAAAAGGTCTTTCCATATGTGCCTTTTTTTAATACATTCATGGACCAAGTCTGGGATAAGCCGCAGAAGACTTTGACGGTCCCGTGGCACCTAGCCATAAGGTACCCCTTTGAGGAGGACCTGGTTAAGAAGTGGGATCACCCCCCAGTGGTCGACCCCCCGGTCGCCCGTTTGAATAAGGCTACCACGCTCCCAATGGCAGGGACTCCTGCATTTAAGGATCCCACTGACAGGAGGTCTGAGGTGGTGAGTAGAACTATGTTTGCCTTATTGGGTGTCTGCCTTACGCCCTATAGTGGCGGCGACACTTGTGTCTCAGACACTCACAGGATGGGCAAAGATTTTGCATCAGACGGTACAGGAGCATAATCTCCCTCCTGAGACCATTGCCCTGGGTCATCAACTTGTACAACTTTAATATCTGGGGCCTCTATCTCTGCTGTGGTGCTGCGTCGCCTTATCTGGCTAAAATGCTGGTTGGCCGACCTAGCTTCCAAAAAAGCTCCTGGCTGGCTCGCCCTTTAAGGGCGGTAGACTGTTTGGGGCCGCCCTGGATGACATTATTAAGGATGTCACAGGGGGTAAGAGCACCTTCCTCCCTCAGTCTGTTAAGGGAAAGGAGCCTCTCCGCAGGTCGGGCCCTTCCTTTCCGGCGAAGAAGACGTTTTTTTCGTCAGTCAGAATCCACGGGTAAGCCCGCCCAGACTGAAAAAAGTGCGGCGGGGGACACAAGCGTCCCTGGGTGCGTAAGCCTACCAAGCAAGCTCCCAAGCCCGCCACCGCATGAAGTATTGCCCCTGCCCAACTCTGGGGTGGGGGGACGTCTTCGCAGGTTCACGGTTCGGTGGACCTCCCGGATCTCCGACCGGTGGATGTGCGAGGTGGTCACCTCCGGATACAGGATAGAGTTCCGCTCATGGCCCTCAAACAGGTTCTTCCCCTCAAACCTCCCTCTCCTTCCTGCCTACCGGGCGGCCCTCTTGGGGGCCATACAGGATTTGCTCGGGTGCGGAGTGATTGTGCCGGTTCCGTCACAGGAGGGGTTTCAGGGGTTTTACTCAAACCTGTTTGTTGTCCCAAAGAAGGATAGGGTACGGCCAATCCTGGACCTCAAGGCTTTAATTGCGAAGGTTCAAAAATTCTGGATGGAATCCATTCACACGGTGATTGCAACCCTCCACCAAGGGGATTTCCTGGTGTCCTTGGATATCAAGGACGCTTACTTGCACGTCCCAATCTGCGCAAGTCACCAGAGGTTTCTGCGCTTTGCCATAGGCGAAGTCCACTATCAGTTCGTGGCTCTTCCCTTCGGCCTAGCATCAGCACCACGGGTTTTCACCAAAGTGCTTGCCCCGGTTCTAGCTTTGCTGCGACAGCGATGAATTGTTACCGTGGGCTATCTGGACGACCTCCTTCCAAGAGCAGAAACTGGCTCATATTTGGAGGAAAATGTGACAATAGTCAGCCAGACCCTCTGGGACTTTGGGTGGCCTCTGAACATGCAGAAGTCGGTGCTAGTCCCGACTCAACGTTTGGAGTATCTGGGTCTGATCCTGGACACTTCGGCAGTGAAGGTGTTTCTACCCGCGGAAAAGTTACTGACACTTCAGTCGGCAGTGCAGGTCCCGACGGCCCAAAAATGGTCGTCAATCCGTTTCTGCATGAGGGTCCTGGGACTAATGGTGGCCTCCTTCGAGGCGGTCCCGTATGCCCAATCACACACTCGGGCATTGCAGAAGGGAATTCTGTCTGTTTGGGACAAGTCCCCGTTGTCATTGGATCTTCAGATCCAGGTGAGTCACTCTGTCAAGGCGTCCCTGACGTGGTGGCTGAGATTCCCGGCTCTTCGGGCCGGGAAGTCGTTCCTCCCCATCCAGTGGACGGTGGTCACGACTGACGCCAGCCTGACGGGCTGGGGAGGAGTTTGGGGAGTCCTGTCAGCACAAGGCCTCTGGACTCCGGACGAATCTCATCTCCCAATCAACGTTCTGGAATTGCGAGCGAAGAGACTACAGGGCCGCTCGATCAGAATTCAGTCAGACAACGCCACGGCCGTGGCATATGTCAACCATCAGGGGGGCACTCGGAGCTCGGCTGCGGCATCCGAGGTTGCCCACATCCTAAAGTGGGCGGAAAGAAGAGTGCCGGCGCTGTCGGCCGTCTACATTCCGGGCGTAGAAAACTGGCAGGCGGACTATCTGAGTCGCCAGTCCTTGGACCAGGGGGGGACTGGTCCTTGCTTCCGGAGATGTTTCAACTCCTTTGTCAGCGGTGGGGCACACCGGATGTGGACCTGATGGCATCTCGACTCAATCGCAAGGTGTCGAGGTTTGTGGCCAGGTCCAGGGACCCCTGGGCGGATGCCTCGGACGCGTTGGTTGCCCCGTGGGGGCAGTATCGCTTGATATACGCTCACCCTCCACTGCAGTTGATTCCTCGTCTGCTGTGCAGGGTAGCGGCCGAGGGCATTCAGGTGATCTTCATTGCCCTGGATTGTCCTTTGGAGTCATTGGTACGCCGATCTGTTACGTCTCATCGCGGACGTCCCTTGACGACTGCCCATGAGAGAGGACCTTCTGTCTCAAGGTCCTATCTTTCATCCTGCTTACAGTCTGTTATGTACAGAACGTACCTGATGGTAGAGCCGACTTGTAGGAGGAGACCTCTCTTACAGCCCTGGCTCAGGAGCCACTGGAGTGGGAACAGTGAACTCGAGAGCGCAGTGAGTTAGGAGTGCCTGCGGTAGGTGTAGTGGTAGGCACCGTGGCAAGGTGGTGATCCTCCAGGGATGGCTGGATCTGTAGGCAGCAGAGCAGGTGGTTGCAGGTCAGCGACCCGGGAGCTGGCGGATACTGGAACAGCGGAAGCTGGAGCAAGGTGAGATAAGCTTGGATAGGTGCACACAACAGCAGACAGCAGGAGGGTCAGACAAGCCGGGTCAGAGCAGGTAGTCAGATGTATGGATCAGCAGGCTTAGACGTAGTCAGGAACACAGGCAAGGTTTGGCAGCAGGTAGGCAGGTGAGAGACAGAGCAGGGTCAAGGCGAGCCGAGGTCAGGGTTGGAGATATATCGGGTGGTCGAGCAAGCCGGGTCGGTACTGGTAACAGGTAGCAGGTATGCAGGTTTACAAAGCTGCAGATCAGACAGAAATTCACTGTTGTAACTGCTGGCCTTTTAAAGGCCTAATGGCGCCATATCATTTAGCGTGCATGCGCGCGCACACGCAGCGCACGCGTGCGCAATTGGCGCGCGCACACGCACAGGTACCGAGGGAAGCAAGAATTGTCTTTGATTTCTGGCAGGTCCCTGACACAGTCTCTGGTTTTAACGGCATGGCTATTGAGAGCCAGGTGCTGAAGGACCGAGGTCTGTCGGATTCGGTGATTTCAACCATGCTTAGGGCACGGAAGTCTTCTTCTAGAAAGATCTATCACCGTACCTGGAGAGCTTACATCGCTATGTGCGAAGAGCTAGACTGGCGTCCACGGACGTACTCTGTCCCCAGAATCCTGCGGTTCTTACAGCGTGGTGTGGCCCAAAGGCTGGCTTTGAGCACAATTAAGGGTCAGATTTCGGCCTTGGCCATTTTCTTTCAATGACCCCTAGCAGGTCATTCTTTAGTTAGCACTTTTGTGCAGGGGGTTCGCCATGTGGTTCCCCCTGCCAAGCCTCCGCTTCCTCCTTGGGATCTGAACTTGGTGCTCTCGGTTCTTCAGGAACCTCCTTTTGAAAATATCGGAGATATTCCTCCTTTAACCTTGTCTCAGAAGGTGGATTTCTTAGTGGCCATCACTTCTGTTAGATGGATGTCTGAGTTGGTGGCTGTCATGCAAGTCGCCTTACCTGGTCTTCCATAAGGATAAAGCAGTGTTGCGCCCGCGATCATCTTTCCTTCCAAAGGTGGTTCGGCCTTTCACCTTAATGAGGACATTTTCCTTCCGTCTTTGTGCCCTCATCCATCGCATCCTAGAGAGTTTACGTTTTATAATTTGGATGTGGTACGAGCCTTACGGGTGTACCTGTCTGCCATTCGGAAGTCTGACTCACTGTTTGTGTCTGTCTCTGGTCCAAAACAGGGCCAAGCGGTTTCGTCTGCCACCATTTCTAGGTGGATCAAACAGACCGTTATACAGGCCTATGCCATTAAGGGGCGGGCACCTCCCTTTCCGGTTACAGCGCATTCCACTAGGGCAATTGGTGCTTCCTGGGCTTTCCGACATCAAGCGTCGGTTGCACAAGTGTGCAAGGCGGCGACCTGGTCGTCTGTTCATACCTTTTCTACGTTTTATAAGGTTGATGTGGCTGCATCTTCGGATGCTTCCTTCGGCCGCAAAGTGTTGCAAGCCGCTGTTTAATGTTGCAACTCCTCCGTTGAGGAGCTCTGCTTGTTTGGAGTGAAGTTTTGGTTGTTCCTTTACTACTGCTCCCACCCTTCTGATACTGCTTGGGACGTCCCACACGTTTACAGTATCCTGCTGTGTCAGTCCATGGACGATAAGAGAAAATAGGATTTTTGTACTCACCGTAAAATCCGTTTCTCTGACGTCCATGGACTGACACAGCACCCACCCTTCTTTTAAGGTTTGTACTGCTTTGTTACGAACTGAGGCTGCTAGCTGCAGGTGGGAGGGTAATGTCCGGAGGGACCGCCCCCCTGGGAGGGGCTGTTCAGCTCTGGTTTGTTCTAGAATGTATGTTTCTAAGATCTAACATTCTGCCTAGATCTTCTCCTGCAAGCAGGGACATATACCCACACGTTTACAGTATCCTGCTGTGTCAGTCCATGGACATCAGAGAAACGGATTTTACGGTGAGTACAAAAATCCTATTTTCTCCAGCAAGCAACAGCTGAAGGGGAGAGGGGGGACCGCCGACAATGGCTGTACCATGGGAGTCTAGTTTGACATCATTGCTCCTGGCTTTCACAGCTATTGTCGAGCAATCTATCCATTCCCCTGCAGCCACTGATAGCTGACACAGGGGATCACATGATCAGACTGAAGTGGGCTTAATATAGGTAAGTATGTTAAAGTAAGTATGTTAAATGTGCATTGCACTCCACTTCTGGAGAGACGTTGGCCTGCATTTTTTTGAATGGGTTGTAAAATGAAAGCAATGGTATTAAATAATACTGCGATGTACAGCAGACAGCAAAAAGCTCTCCATTTTAATTTAGCCCCTGTAGAGTCTTTTGGAGAGGGTTATGAGAAATGACAAACAGGATATTGTGCTAAACCTGCAGGTAAATAAGAGAACCAGAACCTTTGCAAAGTGGAAGAGTGAGTTGGATAATAAAGTTGGCAGTGCCGCCACCCAGGACAGGGACTCTGTCAACAGAGGGTATTCCCTTCCTGGGAAATTTACCAGTAATCAAAATAGTTGGGAGCAGAGGAATTACTGCAACCAGAATATAACATTAAAGAATAAGTTCCCCTTTGGAATATGTTACATGTTCCATCCGTTTTTAGGGTGGAACATGTAACATGTTCCAGCATCTGCAGCCTCTCCCTCGCCCCCCTCCCCCGATTCCTTGTGTCCCTTTGACAGCAGGGCAGGGATCTTCTCACCGCACCTGCTGTCACTAACTGAAAACCGCATGGCCGTTCTGGTGAACTCTCTCATAGTCAATTGATCCTCTGGCTCTTGGGTACGGGCAGATAGCTATGCTGAGAGTCTGCAGAAGCTGGACATTGCACCAGTGATCAGCTGATCAGGGGTGCAATGCTCTGTAGGCTCCTTAAAAAAAAAAAAAATTCTACCTGCATTTATTTTTGTGTTAAAGGTGAACCTATTCTTTAACCACAAGTACATAGGTGCACACCAGTATGGAAATAATACAAGCTTTATATAATAAAAGATTAATAATACATTCAATGTACAAACAGGTATTATCAGCACAGGTGCCAGTAGGAGTCCTGTTGGTATTGTGCACGTATACCTGATTGTATAAATATAGTTATTAATATAGATACCTCCAAATAATTGTTGCAGCAAAGTTCAGTTGAAGGGGCCCTTGAGGATGATCATAATGTGGCATCCGTGTTTGTGTTGGAGACCTGAAGATGAGATCAGTGATGAGGAGATTCTCCAACTGTCCATCCAGCCTTGAACGCAACTATTCACATGCAGAAACTGTGGAGTGGCACTGGAGCTCAGAGTCAGCCTGTCTACTCTAAGCTAGTCCCTCACTAGTAGTTTTTAATATGTTATGCAACCAGACCTCTAAATACCAGCATGCCTAACCTGGCTCTAGCCTGTACTGGTTATTGAGCCCCAAGCGAAAACTAGCTATAGAATCCCAGACCAGAAGAGACAGGGTTAACCAAAATAAAAGGAGCTGCATATAAACTCTATTGCAATAAACAGATTCACCTAGTAATATTCTGGATGGTGACCACCAAACACATACATTAGCACAGATCATGCTTTCTGGCATTGTGCATGTGATATAATAACTGTAGGACAGAGACTTATGTGTCACTAAGTTTCGGATCAAGAAGTTATGGGCAGCTACAGGTAAACAGTCAGTCAGTAATGTAGCTCCTGTACTTCTTCCTTCTGTTTTATTTTTTTTAAAGGATAAGTCCACCTTTTGGAGCATGTTTCAGGTTCCACCTGTATTTAGGGTGGAACCTGTCACAAGTTTCAGTAGCTGCAGCCTCTCCCTCTCCCCCCCCCCCCCAGTGACAGCAAACTGGGAACCTCTCCTGGCACCCGCTGTCACTATTTGAAACTAATGCAGCCATGTGGGGCTCTTCTCACATGGCCGGGTCATTCATTCACAGTTTTTTTTTTAATTACTTGAACTACAAGTACCATACCTCCCAACCTGCACGGATTCTGCGGGACTTTCCTGCATAGACACTTACTTCCCGCAGTCCCGCGATAGAGGAAATTTTCACGCACAGGAAGAGGAGCCAGTGGAGGCAGTACGAGAGGAGGAGGTAACAAGATATCACCCTGCGCCCCCCCCCCGCTTATCCACTTATCCACGTGGCCCCCGCTCAACAACATGAATGTCCCGCAGTTGTATTTTGAAAAGTTGGAAAGTTGGGAGGTATGCAAGTACCATCAACCTTTGTGCCTGACAGATTGTAGTTCTGAATGGACTGCAAGGTTGCTGATGATCGGCTTCATCGTTCATTCACAAACCCTGTATCTTGTAAGCTGCAGGGCTTGTTTTAAGGATTCTGGCATTGCACCCCTGATCTACTGATCACTGGTGCAATGCTTTCCAGGCTCCTTAGGGAAACAATAATACATGCACATTTTTTTTCCTGCAAAAATATGTGCATTTACATTATTTTATCCCAAAATGTGAACTTATCTTTTTAGTAATGCCCCCAGAGACAGGAAGTGCTAATATATCGTTTTAAATAACACTGTGATCTTAGTAGCTAACAGTAAATGGCAGCAGATCCCTACACTCCTATGAAAGTATTAGGGCTACACGCTGCCTACAGCACTTTCGCAGTATGGCTGCCACCATTAGATGCACAGGAAATAAGCCAAGGCTATCTTTAAATTACAGTATATAAAGAGAAAATGTCGTCTGTGTTTCAAGTTACATTTACTAAAAGTAAATTAATAATGGCAAGGCGCTTTAACCTTGCCAGGCATGGTTTTACATCTCCAAGTGCTATATGATATATGCCAAACCATGTCTAACGCATAAGGATGAAAACATAGCAAGAGTATTGGTGTGTTGTGCTGATAAGAAGAGCAGAGCTTCTCCCTATTGAGCTGTACTGCATACCCTTAACTCAGGTGGTCTGCCACAGCTGTTCAAGTTAACAGGTCAGTTGATGTCGTGTAAAGCCAACAATAGGAAGCACAGCACACTACCATCTGTGCGCGCAATTCTGATAAGAACTGGTCAAGGTGCATTAGAAATAATGGGCACAGTTGTACCTAACACTGAGAAAGTTTAATCCTCTTATACAAATGTATAATGCTCTTTGAATCCAACTTTACTACTAATTTGTCATGATTATCCTTGAAAAAAAAATCCCTACCTTGCTGTAAATAAAAACAGAAGAAGTGCGAAATCATTCATGTTTTATTTACAGGATCCCATTAAACAATGCAGATGCTTAGCACGGCAAATTTTAGACATTATTTACAGAGCGTGATGCTGAGCTACATACAAGCATGCCTTGCTGTGTTACAGCTAAAGACCCTTATACGAAGAGTTAGAAATATTGTAATCCTGTTGTAGCTGACAAATTGACCTAGAACAATATGTCAAGTGGTGTTCGATACCTGAGCAGACAATGAAATCTTTGAGCTTGAACAGATTAGAGAGCTCCAGTGTAGTGTCACATTTCACCTAGCTCCTTTACATGTTAAATAATTTCCTGAAGAGATTTAAATGAAAATTGTGTGATATATATATATATATATAGATAGATAGATAGATAGATAGATAGATAGATATCTATTGATATATATATAGATAGATATATATATATATATATAGAACTGTATATTTAAATGTGTGTGTGTGTGTGTGTGTGTGTATATATATATATATATATATATATATATAGGTAGATGTATCTATCAGGATACAAAAACAAAATTTGACATTAGCTTTTATTATTTTCTGTCTAGATTCTAGTCCATTGTAGTAAAAAAAAAAAATATTAAACACATTCTTGCAAATTGTTGGATCTCCCGCGGACACAGGGTTACTAAGCTATACTACATGCAAAATGTATTTTTAAATAATGGATTAAATGATTATCAAAGTCAGCATTAATACTTGATGCTTTCAAGGACTTAAAATTACCTCTTGCGACCAAATGAAAATCTCTTAGTTTAAAGACGGATTATGATAAATTAAAAAGACATAAACAGCACAGGCAATGTGTCAATGTTTCTCCTGTGTAGTATCAATGCTTGCAGATTTGTTATATTTTTAATTTTGGGCTACAATACAGCTAATGATGTTTAGCGTTCACTAGCTGGCAGAAATATTTTGTACTAGGAATATATGTTTTAAACCTGATTTTGCATTTTTTTAAATAGTGATTGTTTTATTGTTTTTGTTTTTTTACAATTATTAAGCCTATGCATTGCATTTACATCACAATAAATTGTACAATGCTAATATGTGGGGGCACAGTTTGGTCTTGTGTACAATGGCTGTACACATTTAAACCCTTTAGTCAAAATAAAATAAGAACCCTAATAAAGTATTAGGATATGTGTTTCACCATTACCATGAAAATTTTAACTGTTGTTCATTGGATCTTTGGTGGGAATGGTAAGAAAAGAAGATCTGTATCATTTAACTACATATTGTGTTTTCATGACTTTGTATCTTTCTTATTAGGAGTACATAATGTTTTTTCCCCTTACAGGCTTCACATTTAACCTGTTTAATAGCACAGTGTCCCTCTGCGTCTAACAGAGTTTAATCCAGCCACAGCCCCTTTTTTTGCTAGCTAAACAATAAACCAAAAAAATGGGGCTCCTTTTTTGTTTGCTTTAAAACAGAACTGATTATTTGTATTCTTTTAAAGCGCACTGAATTGAGTCAAGGCTGCATTTATCCTTCCATGCCTCCTGAGCACAAGGAAAGGATTCATGCTGCTTTGGAGTGCCAGGGATAAAAAAAGAACGCTATTACAGTAATTATTTGTTATTATTTAATGTCTAGTCCGGGAGGCATTCTCCATCTTTGAATGTTTGACACATTTTGCGTGAACATCTGTTGTTGATTCATGTTTCTGGTGTTATTAATCTTCTTGTAGGTAAGCAGGTGATTCACCCAAGCCAGATTCCTATTGTCCAGGAGCAGTTTACTCCGAGTGCTGACAAAATAAAATGGGCCCAAGAATTGATTTCTGCTTTCGAAGAGCACCAAAGATTAGGAAAGGTAAAAAAAAAATATATATATATATAGTCTGGTGTCTCAATGTTTTTACATGTGATTTTTATGAAAAAGTGATAGTTTTTTTCTTTTTTCTTTTTTAGTATGCACCATAATTTTTTTTTAGGTTAGCTTTCTTTTTTTACTAGATAAAACACCAATATGTCCCATCGTTTGACAATTTTTAACCTTTTTTTCTTGACCAACTTTGCCTTTGTGATTTCTTTGGCACTTATATTTTCTCCTTTCTACTTCCTTTTTCCATTTTTTTTCTCTTTTCTGCCTTGGAAAATTTCCACATATGCTTAGTAAACACAAAGAGTAGATTTCTATTTAAGGCTTACTTGTCGAGCAGGAGGCATGTGTGGCTTCTAACCAAAATTAGCCGTGTATTCAACTTGTAAAATTCTAATCAAGTCAGATTGAAGAAAAGAACATTTGAGATGGTTAGCAGTATTAAGCCTGTGTTATGCCAGGTCAGGATTTGATGGCTGTATAATTCTTTTTAATTGTAATGATTAAGAAATAACTGTGTGTGGAATATCAGTTTGGAAGTCAAAGATTTGGATATATACAAGGAAGCAAATTAACACTGGAAAATGGTTGTTGCTAATTTACTGCATCATTGAGCCTCACGTTTTCTGCACTGTGGGTTTCTGCTATGTAAATATTGCAGTAGTGAAGCACAATCTGTCGCCACTTTGTGCCAGTAACACTTAAATTAGGAGTCGCCTGAAGGAAGATTTTATGCCAGTTTTAGCATTGTCTACTAATTATCTCTTAGTTTATTTGAAATAATCCCGTTTGCTACCCTCTACAAAAACAAGGAAAATGCAATTATTTTTTTTTAAATGCTTATCATAGTGTACCTTACCTCATACCTTAAATCGTTAAACAGAAATTGTTCAGAACTGTGTATCATCATGCTGTGTATAGTAATTAGTTGCATATGGGGTCTGATTTGCAAAGAGTATACTCAAAAGACTGTCTAGTTGTCCCAGATAACAATCTTGTTTTTCACAAAGCTTAAGTGCACTTTTTTTTTATTTTACAATTTTCTATCATTTCAAAAGAATCACAATTTAGTCTACATGTGTAATTTCCTCTTGCACAATACATCAACTCTTTGCATTCACAGTAGTGGGTTTCTATAAAAAAAAAATAAGAATACACTCCAGCATTCACTCCAGCTAGGCTGCCTGAGCACTGGCATAAGACTCAAACACGACGTCAATCATGGCAGCAGATAGAACCCAAATAAGGCGAAAGGAGAGATGCCGCGTAGGGGACATGCTTGAGGACAAAAGGTGCTATTGTTAAGGATTGCATGGCAATTAGGATGTCCTGTATACTAAAATTCCTAAAAATATATACGATCATGTAAAGCTATTAGGTATACTGGGAAACTGTCTTCTATTTAGGTGAATTGAGCGTCACTGTTCAAAAATGAAGTAGCCTGGACACAGGAAATACTGTCAGCAAGCTGCTTGCATATCAGTGTCTGTTATTTACTTGTGGACCTAATGCTAGTTACATTTTTGATTTTTGAATTGCATTGCTTTAATACAACACTAAAGTAAAACACAGGCCCTATAAAAGCTAACTGTTCCTACAACCAGTCATTGCACCTTTAAAGTTCCGTAGACAGTTTTTTTGGTTAATCAGGGATTACATGCTGAACAAAGATTTAAATATTGTATGCGTAATTCAGAAACAATTTAAGTATGAAAATATGTACCAAACCTTATCTATTCTAAAAAAATAAATAATGTATAACATGTATTTTTTTTTTATATATAATCTTTATTTTAATATTTTTGTTTTTAAATCATGTACCACAACATTGTAGTTGAAGTAAAGCAAAAAAAACAGCATAACTGGGAAAGCATGAGAAGGGAAATGGGGAGAGGGAGAGGGGACAAAAAAAAAAAAAGGGGGAAAAAAAACGGTATCATTGCAATGCATATTGAAAGTGCTATCTCCGTGATCCCAGCAGGGGCCCACACCTCGCTATAGCTCTCAGCCAATGTGTTGGGGCGCAATTCCGCCCCTAGGCCAGCGGGGGCCCGGTAGGCATCTCCCCAGGAGGGGGGCTAAAAAAAAGCCTCCATCATACCTCCATCTAGGGGGAACACCCCCCGCGCCCCCTCCACGGCCCTCACAAGTGCAGGTCCCGTCGGGGCACCAGGGTTACAAGTTGAGTTCTCTAACCATTGTAAAATTAACAAAAATAAATCAACTAAAGGGAAACCGAACAACAGATTGCAAAGAACGTGGTGCACAATAGGATAAGGTCTCCAATATTGGCCATATAGACCGTGGAGGGGGAGGGATAAAGGGGCACACATTACATATCTGCAAGCAGGGTGTATGAGAGGGCACAATCAGGTATGCGCATCACCACTAGCAGGTCTCTTCAGCTTCAGTGAGGGCTCCGCTAACTCCAGCAGCGCAACATCCAGGCTAGATGGCATAGGGTCCGGGTCAGTAGCATAAGCCTGCCACTGTGCCCAGATCCCCTCAAAAAGGTCACTCCTGTCCCTGCACCTCGCCACCCACTCCTCCGCCTCCCTAATGTCTCCTACCTTCTTCAGCCACTCCGTGACAGAAGGAATCTGCGGGCGTTTCCAGTAGAGAGGTATAAGCCGTTTAGCAGCGTTCAAGAGATGAGGGAGTGTGCTTTTCTTGTAGCGGCTCAGAGGAAGGGCAGGGAGGTGCAGGAGAAAGTGAGTTGGGGAAAACGGGATGTCGACCTGTAGGGCATCTTTGATATGGTCGCGAACTTCGAGCCAGAATGGCCTGATCACTGGGCAATCCCACCAAATATGGAGGAGCGTACCCTTCTGGCCACATCCACGCCAGCAGCGGTCTGTGACTGAAGGGTATATACGAGATAATGCCGCAGGCACTCGGTACCATTGGGTCAGCAGTTTGTAATTCGTTGGAATCAATGGAGCTGGAGTGCGCGAATCTATACATGTGTGCCCGTTGCTCTTCTGAGAACTCGACTCCTAAGTCTCGCTCCCATTCGCGCATAAAGGCCGGTTTGGAGTCAGCAGGAGCTGATCCCAGAAGCTGGTACAGTTGGGAAATCAGATGGGGAGTGGGTTCCTCTTCCACGAACATCCGTTCAATGGGGGTAAGAGTGTCTAACCCTCTTATAGAAGCACCACGGGTCGCAATGAAGTGATGGAGCTGTTTGTACCTCCACCAGTCCATTGGGAATCGACCATGTCTGTCCCTCAAGGTGTCTAGGGGTATCAGCCCGTCCCCATCCAAGAATTTGCCGCAGCTATAGTTACCATCCGTGACCCAGGATCCAAAAAAGGCTGCCTGTTCCCCAGGAGGGAACCACAGGAATCCTCCCAGCGGTGTTAGCGGGGAGCCGGGGGGTGCTAAGGTATACAGAGCATTAATGCGGTCCCAGACACGGAGGACATGAGTGGTCAGTGGAGAAGCTGTCTGTGAGAGCCCTCTGTATTCCCGGGGCAGCCAAGGTGCATACGATAGGTTGCGACCTGCTAGGCTTTTCTCTAGGGAGACCCACATTTTGGAGCCGGTATGGTGGCGCCAGTTGAGAATGTGTTGGAGAGCTATAGCTCTATAATAGCGACGCATGTCCGGGAGGCCTAGACCTCCCCTCTCCTTAGGTTTCTGCAGTAGGGACACGGCCAGCCTGGGTTTTTTATGTTGCCATATGAAACTAATCATTAGGCTTTGAAGCTGTGTGAAAAAGCTTTTGGGAAGGGGGATAGGCAACATCTGCAGGTAGAAAAGGACCCTCGGGAGGACATTCATTTTAAGTATGTTAACTTTGCCTAGCCACGTGAAAGAGGTCTTGGTCCAGTTCTGCAAGTCTCTACGCACCGTGCCCAGAAGAGTAGGGAAATTGGCTGAGTATAGTGTGCCAAATTGGTCTGTAAGTTGAATTCCTAAATACTTAATAGAGGATTTGGCCCAACGGAATGGGAAAGCTTGCTGTAAGTTAACGGCCAGCGGTTCGGGTATGGTGATGGGCAGGACCTCAGATTTGGTGAAATTAATCTTAAAATTTGATATTTGTCCAAAAATGGTAAGTTCTCTCATAAGGTTTGGCAGCGAGACAAGGGGGCTGGTCAGGTGAAAAAGCACGTCATCAGCATAGGCTGAGAGTTTGTGTTCCGTGGACCCTACCGTCACCCCTCTGATATCCTTACTTGCCCGTACTGTTCTAAGAAGAGGCTCCAGAACTAAGGCGAACAGGAGGGGGGAGAGGGGACACCCCTGCCTCGTGCCATTCCGTATGGGGAATCCAGAGGACAGATGGCCGTTAACCTTGACCTTCGCACTGGGGGACGTGTAGAGGCCATAATCCATTGGAGCATGTGAGGACCTAATCCCAGGGTTTCCAGAACCGCCTTGAGGTACGACCAGTCTATTCTGTCGAAGGCCTTTTCGGCGTCCGTGGACAGAATGAGGTAGGGGGTAGTGTTGCGGTGGGAGCGGGCCCACTAAATGAGCTGCATGGCCCGGATGGAATTATCTCTGGCCTCCCTACCTGATATAAATCCCGTCTGAGTATAACATGTATTTAAGTCCTACCTTTCTTTTTTTTTTAAACCCACTGTGAACATGCTAACTCTTGACACTCTGTAGAAGTAAACGCTGACATTTTTAGATCTACCTTTAGGCATCTGTCTGCCTAATATGATCACATGCAATCTGAATTGAAGGTAGAAAGCATATCAAACCATTTGCCTAAAAAACAGCTTGAACAATTCCCAGGGTTGCAGACTGGTCTATTCCTAATGCAGCTTTGTCTTGTTTAAAGCGGGGTTCCACCCGCAATTTTTTTTTTTTTTTAAAGTCAGCAGCTACAAACACTGTAGCTGCTGACTTTTAAAAGGACACTTACCTGTCCTAGGCGCCCACGATGTCGGCCCCCCGAGGGCGATCCCGCGATCGTGGAAGGTCCCGGTGCTGCCATCCTCACTTAGGGAAACAGGCAGTGGAGCCTTGCGGCTTCACTGCCCGTTTCCTACTGCGCATGCGCGAGTCTCGCTGCGCTGTATGAATGGGTGGGTGGCTGCTCTCTGGGATACACACAGTATCCAGAGGGCAGAGTGCCCCATTCCCCAGAAGACAACGCGAGGATGACGACCAGCTGCTCTATAGGAATAGGCAGATTAGGAAGATCCGCCTAGCAACCGCAATTTCTGGTAAGTTATTTATTTTTATTTTTTTCCAATTAATTTATTTATTTCTTTTTATTTTTTGAGCATTTTAGCTTTTTTTAGGGTGGACCTCCACTTTAACCAGTTGTCCCCCGCCCACCGTCAAATGACGGCGGACAGAAGACACTATCATTCTGATAGGACGTCATATGATGTCGGCTCTTTAAACAGGAATTGCGCGGGATCGCGTGCACGCATCCCTGTACTGTCGGTGGCGGCGTGTCACCGAGACACAGCTGGGCACCGACAGGGGTGAACAGCCGCGGGCAAGTGCGGTTTACCCCGTGATCGGCCGTGTTAAAGTCACGGCTGGTCACGGATGGTAATGCATCCTTTGACACGCCGCATGTGCGCAATCACGCTGCACGTGTCCGTCGGTGGCAGCGTGTTCCCGGGAACATTGGTCAGGGCTGTGTACCATGTGATCGGCTGTGATCCATTCACAGCCTGATCACTAAATGTAAACAAAGATTTGTAACTAACTGTTGCCAGCTCTTCTCTCCTCCGTTTCCAGTGTGAGGAGAGAAGAGCCAGGAGCAGTGAGTTACAGATCTATGTTTAGTAGTGTCTGCACCAACACCACACCTGTCCCATCGCCCCCCCAATTGTCATCTGTCACCCAACAGTCATCCCATAAGTGCACCTGTCACATAAGAGACTTCCATCAGTGACCATCAGCGGTGCAACCGTCACCCATCAGTGACCATGCCCTGTCACCCATCAGTGACCATACCCCGTCACCCATCAGTGACCGTACCCTGTCACCCATCACCCATCAGTGACCGTCCCCTGTCACACATCACCTGTCACATAAGAGACTGCCATCAGTGATCATCAGCGGTGCAACCGTCGCCCATCAGTGACCGTGCCCTGTCACCCATCACCCGTCACCCATCAGTGACCGTGCCCTGTCACCCGTCACCCATCTGTGACCATCACCCGTCACCGCCCGTGGCCTGTCACCCATCAGTGACAATCGCCTGTCACCCATTAGTGACCATCTCCCGTCACACCATCATCACCTATCAGTGAACGTCACCTGCCACCCATCGCACAACCCATCAGTGATCGTCACCTGCCACCCATCTGTCACCTGTCGCACAGCTACCCGCCACACAGCCATGTCCAAAAGAGTCTATACCAGTGAGGAGGCGTTCCAGATCCTCTCCATGACTGATGAGAGCACCGGGGAGTTCTAATCAGGTTCCAATTCTGATTCCGAATCAAATTCGGAATTTGAACCGATCGAATATAGTAATGATTCGGATGAAGAATGGGTCCCTCCTAAAAGGGCACGGCACTCTGGAAACCAGGCAGCCGCCAGCAACCAGGATTATATTCCCAGGCCCAGTGCCAGCGCTGCCACCAGCAATAGGCCCCGGAAACAAAAGCCCCGTACCAGCGCTGCCGCCAGCAATAGGCCCCAGGAACAAAGGCCCAGTACCAGCGCTGCCGCCAGCAATAGGCCACAGGAACAAAGGCCCAGTACCAGTGCTGCCGCCAGCCAAAGGCCCCAGGAACAAAGGCCAAGTGCTGCCGCCAGCGAAAGGCCCCGCAAACAAATGCCCAGGGCCAGTACCGGTGCTGCCACATCACACCTGAGTACCAGCACAGGAAATTTAACTCCCCCAACTACTGGAGTGTCACGTCCCCCAAGAGCCAGGGCTACATACATGCCAGATGGTCTTGCCAACCCAACATGGCTGCCTTCCAACTCGGGATCACCAATTATTCCCCCTTTCACAGCACAGCCAGGTGTGCAGGCCAACACCCAAAATTTCATAGAGATTGATTTTTTTCCCGACACTATTCTGCAGTTCATTGTGGACCAGACAAACTTGTATGCCCAGCAGTATATTGCCAACAACCCCCAATCATCTTATGCCCGTCCATTTGAGTGGAGAGATTTGAATTTGGAGGAGTTAAGATTGTTTTTGGGCCTCACCATAAACATGGGGCTTACAAAAAAAAATCAAGGACATGCCTATTGGTCCATCAAACCCATCTACCACATGCCCATGTATTCTTACGTAATGCCCAGGACCCGATATGAGATGATAATGAGATTCTTTAATTTTAATGACAGCACCCAGTGCCCTCCCCGCAATCATCCAGATTTCAATAAGCTGTATAAACTTCGCACATTGATAAATTTCCTTTCCAATCGATTTTCAGAACTCTATGTCCCCGAGAAACATATATGTGTGGATGAGTCCCTGGTGCCCTTTTCAGGCCGGCTAGGAATAAAACAATATATTCCTAGCAAAAAGGCCAAATATGGAGTCAAATTTTACAAATTATGTGAGAGAGCCACGGGATATCTTTATGCGTTCCGCATATATGAAGGAAAAGATTCCAAGCTCCAGCCCCCTGAGTGCCCGGCCTACATGGGCACAGCTGGAAATATTGTATGGGACCTGGCTTACCCACTTCTAAAACAACGATATCATATATATCTGGACAACTTTTATACCAGCCTGGCCCTTTTCAGACACTTGTACCTCAAAAAAACCCTGGCCTGCGGAACCTCCAGGAAAAATAGGAAGGGCTTCCCACAATCATTTGTAAACAAAAAGCTGCAAAGGGGGGAAAGAGCAACACTGAGGTGCAACGAAGTGCTGGCCTTGAGGTGGAAGGATAACAGAGACGTGCACATGATGTCCACCATTCATGATGACACTGCAGTTGTAGTTCACGAAGACGACAAGGTCCCATTGAAAAGCCGACATGTGTCCAGGACTATAATCTCTACATGGGGGGGGTGGATTTCAACGACCAAAATATTCAGCCCTATTTGTCCATTAGGAAGTCCCGATTCTGGTACAAGAAGGTAGCAATTTATCTGATCCATTTGGCCATTTATAATTCCTACATAGTCTACACTAGTGATGAGCCGAACACCCCCGGGTTCGGTTCGCACCAGAACCCGCGAACGGACCGAAAGTTCGTACGAACATTAGAACCCTATTAAATACAATGGATGCGAACGTTCGAATTCTAAAGTGCTAATTATAACAACTATTATGCATGTTATTGTCCTAAAAAGGGTTTGGGAACCCGGGTTGTGCACCAGGGGACATGTATCAATGCAAAAAGAAGTTTTAAAAACGGTCGTTTTTCGGGAGCAGTCATTTTAATGATGCATAAAGTGAAAAAAAAAAAGTCAAATATTCCTTTAAATATCGTACCTGGGGGGTGTCTAAAGTATGCCTGTGAAGTGCCACGTGTTTCCCGTGTTTAGAACTGTCCCTGCACAAAATGACACTTCTAAAGGAAAAAAAAGCCATTTAAAACTGCTTGCGGCTTTAATGTAATGTCTGGTCCCGGTAATATGGATGAAAATCTTTAAGAAAAATGGCATAGCTACCCCATGACCCCCCCCCCCCCCCTACCCCATCCCATTACCAGCCCCTTTGGGTCTTGTATGGATATTAAGGGGAACCCCGCACATAAAATAAAAAAGGCCCTATATACTCTGAACAGCCGTATACAGGCGGTGCATACAAGACAGGGACTGTAGGTTTGTTCTTATGTAGAATCTGTTTGTAATTTTGAACAGGTACATTGTTTAAGTGTAGCTCCAGCCCAAAAATCTATTTTTAAACTTTTTGGAAAACATAGGTAAGGGTTATCACCCCTGTAACATTTGTTTTGCTGTCTGTGCCCCTGTTCAGAACATTTCACCTCACTTTCCGTCCCAATGACAACTGTTTTTGAAATGTGGTGTTTTTCTTGAAACAAGGATTGCTGATAAAGCATCAGTACAGAGGAGACACCTTTCTCCCATATTTATTCTTACAGGAGATAATTTTCCTTCCTAGTGGTAGATTTCCTCTCACTTCCTGTTGTCTTCTTGCGTTTGCAAGTAGGAGTCGTTTGTAAGTTGGATGTTTGAAAGTAGGGACCTGCCGTATATACTCTGCAGAAATAGGCCCCTTAGTTGTTGGTGTTGGCACAACACTGTAAGCACTCACAGTTACTCTTGGTTGGTGCTGGAACGCCCTGCTGTCAACTATTATATCAGGAATTTTAATTACATATAATTGTTGAACAGTGGTAGTAAAAATTGGGCCTTTGGGTGCAGCAATGGGCCCTGCTGTGAATTATTAGATCAAGAATTGTAATTGCATGCCCCTGTTGAACAGGGGCTGAAAAATTGGGCCTTTCGTGGTGGTGGTGGTGGTGGCGTTGCCACAACACTGTAAGCCCTCAGAGTTACTCTTGGTGGGTGCAGGAATGGGCCCTGCTGTGAATTATTAGATCAAGAATTGTAATTACATGCCCCTTTTGAACAGGGGCTGAAAAATTGGGCCTTTCGTGGTGGTGGTGGTGGTGGCGTTGCCACAACACTGTAAGCCCTCAGAGTTACTCTTGGTGGGTGCAGGAATGGGCCCTGCTGTGAATTATTAGATCAAGAATTGTAATTACATGCCCCTGTTGAACAGGGGCTGAAAAATTGGTCCTTAGGCACTGGTGGCACAACACTACAACCCCTCACAGATACTGTACTTGGAGCACAGCAATGAGCCCTGTTGCAAAGTATTGCTTCAAAAATTGTAATGACATGCCCCTGTTAAACAGGGGCTGAAAAATTGGGCCTTAGGCACTGGTGCCACAACACTCCAACCCCTCACAGATACTGTACTTGGAGCACAGCAATGAGCCCTATGGCAAATTATTGCTAAAAAAATTGTAATTACACGCCCCTGTAAAACAGGGGCTGAAAAATTGGGCCTTAGCCACTGGTGGCGGCACCCATAAACAAAAATGATCTTCCAAGCTATCATCATCAATCGTATCATTGAGGACTCGGAGGAGGAGGATAGCCAGTCAACATAACAGCACAGGCACTCAGCATCAGCATCAGTCTTGAAGGGATGTGACATGTTAAAATCAATTAGTCTGTTATATCAGCATCAGGTGTGTGGTAGCTGGTGGTGATCCAAGACTGGTTCATCTTGATGAAAGTCAGTCGATCAACCGAGTCGGTGGACAGGCGCACCCTGTGATCCGTGACAAATCCTCCAGCAGCACTGAATGTGCGTTCCGAAAGAACGCTGGATGCAGGACAGGCCAGTAGCTCAATTGCATACTGTGCAAGCTCTGGCCAGTGATCCATCCTCAAGACCCAGTAAGCCAGAGGATTTTCGGTGGGGAAGGTGTCCAAGTCTGACCTTGCCCCTAGATATTCCTGCACCATGTTTATCAGACGCTGGCGATGGTTGCTGGAACCGATCATACTTTGGGGCTGCGGACTAAAGAATTGTCTGAACGCATCGGTCAGACGGCCACCTTCCCCACCGCTCCTTCTTTGACTGGCCGAAGCCTCAGCAACTCGTTGTCCAGGACCAGGAGTTTGTAACCTCCCAGTCTCTGGGAACGCGTTGCACAGACCTTTCTGCAAGGCCTCCCGGAGTTGTCTCATCCTCTGCTCCCTCTGCGACGGTAACATAAGGTCCGCAACCTTACCCTTGTACCGTGGATCAAGGAGAGTGGCCAGCCAGTAATGGTCCCTCTCCTTGATCCGAAGAATACGAGGATCCTTCCGCAGACTTTGAAGGATCAGGGAGGCCACGCAGCGTAGGTTTGCTGAGGCATTCGCTCCGGAGTCCTCTGGGTCACTAAGGACGACATGATCCGCAGCCACCTCCTCCCAGCCACGTACAAGTCCACTGGTTTCTTGGGACTGTAAATCATCCCTAAAAGACTGCTGCTGATGATGCTGAGTGCCAGCCTCCACCTCCATGCTGACACAATCCTCCTCCTCCTCCTCCTCCTCCTCCTCTTCCTGTGCGATGGGTGGGACAGAAGGAACACTGTCTGGGTAAAGGGGGCCTTGAGAGGCAAGGAAGTCCTCCTCTTCCTGCCTCTGTTCTGCCTCAAGTGCCCTGTCCATTATTCCACGCAGCGTGTGCTCCAACAGGTGGACAAGAGGTACAGTGTCACTGATGCATGCACTGTCACTGCTCACCATCCTCGTGGCCTCCTCAAATGGTGCCAGGACAGTGCATGCATCCCTGATCATGCCCCACTGGCGTGGAGAAAAAAAACCAAGCTCCCCTGACCCTGTCCTGGTGCCGTAGTCGCACAGGTACTCATTGATGGCCCTCTGCTGCGTGTGCAGCCGCTGCAGCATGGCCAACGTTGAGTTCCACCTGGTGGGCATGTCACATATAAGGCGGTTCTTGGGCAGGTTCAACTCCTTTTGCAGCTCAGCCAGGCGAGCACTGGCATTATAAGATCTGCGGAAATGCACACAGACTTTCCTGGCCTGCCTCAGGACATCCTGTAAGCCCGGGTACCTGCCCAAGAACCGCTGCACCACCAGGTTAAGGACGTGAGCCACACAGGGCACATGGGTCAGTTGTCCCTGTCGGAGGGCGGAGAGGAGGTTGGTGCCATTGTCGCAAACCACCATTCCTGGCTTAAGCTGGCGTGGCGTCAACCACCTCTCGGCCTGGCCCTGCAGAGCAGACAGGACCTCTGCCCCAGTGTGGCTTCTGTCCCCCAAACACACCAGCGCAAGCACGGCATGGCATCTTTTTGCCTGCGTACTTGCGTAGCCCCTTGAACGCCTACGGAGCACCGCTGGTTCCGAGGACAAACCACAGGAAGAGGCCATGGAGGAAGAAGAAGAGGAGGGGGTGGAGGAGAGAGGTGTGTCACAACCAGTAGTAGCATTTTGGAGGCGTGGCGGTGGAACAACCTCCAACACTACTGCACCTTGTCCTGCATCCTTCCCAGCTGCCAAAAGAGTGACCCAATGGGCCGTGAAAGAAAGGTTACGTCCCTGTCCATGCCTGCTGGACCATGAGTCAGCGGTAATATGCACCTTACCGCTGACCGCCCTGTCCAGCGAGGCCAAGACATTGCCTTCCACATGCCGGTAGAGAGCCGGAATAGCCTTCCGTGAGAAAAAGTGGCGTTTGGGAACCTGCCACTGAGGAACCGCACATTGCACAAACTCACGGAAGGGGGCCGAGTCTACCAACTGAAAAGGCAGCAGTTGAAGCGCTAGCAATTTAGCCAAGCTAGCATTCAACCGCTGGGCATGTGGATGGCTGGGAGTGAACTTCTTTCGACGGTCCAGCAGCTGGGGCAGGGAAATTTGCCTGCTAGAATCGGACGTCGGTGTACTGCTAGCAGAGTGGCCGCAAGTACTTGGCTGTGACACACCTAATTCTACACCTTCATTCCTCTCAGTGCATGTTTCAGAGAGGACTGAAGTTATAGTGGGGTTGGAGATCCCAGCTGATGCGGTGCAAGGAGAGGTCCGCTTTGTTCTTTGGTGTGGGTCTTTGAGGTAGGCTTGCCAACGAGCTGCATGGCAGGTCAACATATGTCTGGTCAGGCATGTGGTACCCAAGCGGCTGATGTTTTGGCCACGCGATATACGCTTGAGACATATGTTGCAAACAGCAGCTGTGCGATCTGATGCACTAGCCTCAAAAAAGGCCCACACCAAAGAACTTTTTGAATGACGGGCAGAGGCAGCGCCCTGCACAGGCGGAGCTCTGCGGTGTGATTCCGTCGGTGTACTGCCCTTACGCTGGCCACCAAAGGGCATCCTGCCTCGTTGGAGATGTGCCTCCTCCTCATCCTCCTCCTCCTCTCTCCTATTAGGCACCCACGTGGAGTCAGTGACCTCATCATCCCCTCCCTCCTCATCACTGGAGCCAATCTGGCAGTATGCTGCAGCTGCTGGAACATGACTGCCAGATTGGTGTCCTTCTTGAGCATCCCCTCTGTCTGCTCTCACGCTACTGCCTTCCTGTAGCTGGGTTTCATCATCAGACCCTTCGAAACGCTGGGCATCCTCCTGGAGCATGTACCCAACACTGTGCTCAAACAGTTCGGGGGACTCCTCAGGAGGAGGACATGGTGGGTCTAGGGAAGGAGTGACTGATGATGAGTCTGACATTGATACCAGGGAAGAGGACGCTTTGGCAGCTGCTTTGCCAGTACCCTGAGCCTGGGTGAGAGAGGATGAGGAGGAGGAGGAGGGCTTGGTCATCCACTCTACCAAGTCTTCGGCATGATGTGGCTCAACATGTCCAGCTGCCGAAAAGAAGGACAAGCGTGTCCCATGGCCATGTGCTGATGACAATGCACCGCGTCCACGACCAGCACTGTTGCCCCCAGACACAGAGCCTGCTTGCCCTCTTTTATTGCCTCCTGACTGTCTGCCTCTCCTTGTTTGCCTTCCAGACATTCTAATAGATGGCCTGCAGGGAGATGGGAAAAAAGCAATAAGGGCTACCTTCAGGTGTCCTTCTCTGTCCCTTTACTTAAGGATTTCTAAATATGGTTGAGGATGATTGCTTTTGCACAGAATAGCACAACGACAATTTCCCTGACTGTCCAAAAAACAAGGATTTCAAAGATGGTTGATGAGGAATGCTTTAGCACACTATAGCACAAGGAGAATTTCCCTCACTGTCCTTCCCTGTCCCTAGAAACAAGGATTATCACAGTGAAAGAAACTGACACTCTTCCTACCTATAGTTTTCTGTCCCTAGAAAAAATGTTTTTTTAAAGCACACTATAGCACAAGGAGAATTTCCCTCACTGTCCTTCCCTGTCCCTAGAAACAAGGATTATCACAGTGAAAGAAACTGACACTCTTCCTACCTATAGTTTTCTGTCCCTAGAAAAAATGTTTTTTTAAAGCACACTATAGCACAAGGAGAATTTCCCTCACTGTCCTTCCCTGTCCCTAGAAACAAGGATTATCACAGTGAAAGAAACTGACACTCTTCCTACCTATAGTTTTCTGTCCCTAGAAAAAATGTTTTTTTAAAGCACACTATAGCACAAGGAGAATTTCCCTCACTGTCCTTCCCTGTCCCTAGAAACAAGGATTCGCACAGTAAAACACACTGACACTCTCCCTACCTATAGTTTTCTGTCCCTAGAAAAAATGTTTTTTTAAAGCACACTATAGCACAAGGAGAATTTCCCTCACTGTCCTTCCCTGTCCCTAGAAACAAGGATTTGCACAGTAAAACACACTGACACTCTCCCTACCTATCCTTCTCTTTCCCTAAACTAAAGGAATCCAGGTTAAGCAAGAAAAAATAAATGTCACTGTCCCTGCCTATGCTTCTCTTTCCCTGCTCCGGAACACACTACACTAGGCCTCCGTGCTGGCGGCCTTTTATAGTGTGGGGCGTGTACTAAACACCCTCAGCAATAATTGGCCACAGGCATCCTGCCTGTGGCCAATCATTGCTCTCCTCGCTGCCGGCGCTGTGATTGGCCAAGCATGCGGGGTCACAGTGCATGCTTGGCCAATCACAGCGCCTGGATGACACTGCGATGGCGTAGTGCATTGTGGGCCGTTCGCGTCACTCGAATTAGGCGCGAACGGCCCAAATCGTTCGATCTTCATCGAACAGCCGATGTTCGAGTCGAACGTACGTTCGACTCGAACACCGAGCTCATCCCTAGTCTACACCAAATCCACAGACAACCCAGCCCCCTTCCTACTATTCTCAGAAGAATTACTCACGTCCCTCATCTATCAACAAAGAACCACCCCAGAAAACCTTCGCTCTGATGCTGTTAGCAGACTATATGAACGGCACTTCCCGTACAGCATCCCACCATCTGAATCAGGCCCGAAGACGGCAAAAAAGATGTCGCGTATGCAGCAAAGGAGGACTTCGAAAAGATACCAGCTACCATTGTCCCCGGTGTCCCTCCCAACATGGCCTTTGCATTGGTGAATGCTTCGAATTTTATCACACATCCCTAAAATATTAGCCCATATTTTTAACCAGTTCCCCTCCATTTTCATAATCTGTGCTGACCATTTTCCATGCTTACCCAAATAACCATACCACTGCCTTCCACGTGAACTGACCCTGGCCTGCTTTTTGACTATGCCTCTGCCTACGGTTTGGACTGCTTCCACGTGAACTGACCCTGGCCTGTTTTATGGACTATGCTTCTGCCTACCGATTGGACTGCTTGCACGTGAACTGACCCTGGCCTGTTTTATGGACTATGCTTTTGCCTACCGCTTGGACTGATCTGGTACCCTGCTACTGTAGTACACAGGGGTCTCACATATGTGAGGGGCTCCAGAATAGTTTTTCCGGATGGAGAAAACAATTTTTTTTGTTTTCTCCGGGTTTAATTTCCGGATTAGGGTCTGGAGTCCGGAGGCTTCATAGAGATTTGGGTGGGTCGAAGCCTCTACCCCTGTGCACAGGTCTTACCCGATTGCCGCCCTCAGCCTGCTGCTGACTTACTGCCATCATGCCTTTGCCTGCCGAATGAATGGACCACACCACTGCCTGCTACCTGGACTATGCAAATAATTAGCTGTAGCAAGAGGCAGTATGTTTATGAAGGGCTGGAGAGTGGTACAATAATGAGTGTCTGCAGGTAACGGTGAACCAGGACCAATAATATGGCTGTGCTGGCTGTCTCTGCCTGGACAATTTCTATGGACAAATGCTTTGGCTGTGCTGACAATATCCTTGTGCTGACCAGAGACAATATTCCTGCCTGCTGCCTGGATAATTACTATTGCTGTCGCTAAGCACATCCCCGACTGCTGCCTGGACCAGTGCTCTCTTCTGTGGACACTACTAAAAGCACAGGTAATACTTTTTTTTTACCCTTTCCGCAATAGAATTTATTTTGGATTGTAATTCTTGGTATGTACATGCTATGTGTTAGAAATATGAAGGGCCTTCAAAAATAATAGGTTGCCAGGAAATTATATATGTAATGTATGCTCCTAGAACGCCTGATGCTGCTACTTGAATGTTGGGCCTCTGTATCTGGCCAAGCTGTGTAAAAGTCTCACACATGTGGTATCCCCATACTCAGGAGGAGTAGCAGAATGTATTTTGGGGTGAATTTGTTAAATGCCTATGCTCTGTGAGAGAAATAACCAGTTAATATGACAATTTTGTATATAAAAAAAAAAAATATTCATTTTGCAAAAAATTGTGGGAAAAAATTACAACTTAAAAACACTCACCATGCTACTTACTTAATTCCTTGAAATGTCTACTTTCTAAAAAGGGGTCATTTGGGGGGTATTTGTACTTTTATGACTTGTTAGTATCTCAAGAAATTAGATAGGCCGTCAGTACTTCAGGTGTGATCAGATTGATCAATTTTCAGGGATTGGCACCATAGTTTGTAGACTCTATAACTTTCACAAAGACCAAATAATATACACTAATTTGGGTTATTTTTACCAAAGATATGTAGCAGTATAAATTTTGGCCAAAATTTATGAAGAAAAATTACTAATTTGCTAGCTTTTATGACAGAAACAAAGAAAAAGGCAAATTTTCTCAAAATTTACGGTCTTTTTTTTTATTTCTAGCACAAAAAATAAAAAACCCACTAGTGATTAAATACCACCAAAAGAAAGCTCTATTTGTGTGAAAAAGGACACAAATTTTATTTGGGTACAGTGTTGCATGACTGGGTAATTGTCATTCAAAGTGTGAGAGCACCAAAAGCTGAAAATTGGTCTGGGTAAGAAGGGGGTTTTAGTGCACAGTAGAGAAGTGGTTAAATAGAACCTCGGTACATAGGAAATAGTTATAAAGTTACATATTTAGTCAGGTTGAAAAAAAAGACACACGTCCATGGAATTAAAAAAACAGAAATTAATAAAAAATCCTCAAGACCCTAATGCCATGTACACACGGTTGGTTTTTCCGATGAAAAAAGGCTGATGGACTTTGTGTGGACCCCATCTGACTTTTTTCAATCGGTGTTAAAAAATAGAACATGTTTTAAATTTTTACGATGGAAAAAAAACTGATAGGAAATTCTGATCGTCTGTGTGGAACTCCAACGGAGAAAAAACCCACACATGCTCAGAATCAAGTCGACGCATGCTCAGAAGCATTGAACTTCATTTTTCTCAACTCGTCTGAGTGTTTTATGTCACAGCGTTTTGGACGGTCGGAATTTTGTCTGATGGTGTGTAGGCAAGACTGATGAAAGTCAGCTTCATTGGAATTCCGACGGAAAATTCCATCGGATTTTATTCCATCGGAAATCCGATCGTGTGTACAGGGCATTAGGCATCTTTCACATGGGGCGAATGCCTCCAGCTCAGTGGGAAATCTGTATGCTGATCCCCGTTGAGCAGGCAAACTGCTTGTCTGTGTCCATTCCACTTATGCAGAGCAGCCTGTCCGTTTACACCCAATAGCCATCTGATCCTATCCGATAAACGTATTGAGAAATGATCTCCATCCATCTGTTTTTAGCAGATAGGATCGGATCGGACCGGAGGTCAGCGCGTGTCAACGGACATGCAATGTATGGTCCGATCGGGTCTGCCTAAAAAAACTGACAGGTGGACCCGATCAGTCCGCCCATGTGAAAGAGGCCTAAAGCTGCAGATAACCGCAAACAAACACTATTGCGCATTAGTGTGATGTCCAGGTGGTCTATTACTCAAGGGATGGTCTCACTGGCCTTGCAGTCCTCCAGGATAGGGAATATCCTAATAGTCACAGAAAAAATGAAGAAAAGAGGGTGCACCAGTCTAGTGCATTATCCCAAGTATATTTATTGATAAAAACAAAGTTAAAAACTACTCACAAATATGTAGAGAAATATTGCTTGTAAAGGCCACTTAATCGTGGCAATCAGTCCTGAAGCCAACAGTCTCCAGATGGCAAAGGAGAAGACATCAGGGCCTCTGCTGGCTGATGCGTTTCGAAGGAATACCTTCTTCCTCAGAGCCTAAAGCTGCAGATGATTAAAGATAAAAACAGTCTGGTCTCAGATGAGCAGAGCGTTACAAGCTGTGTGGATCATCTTAGCAGTTGGATCTGGAGAAACACCGTTTCATGACTAACCTGCAATCATACTGCATACTGCTCAGGCTTTTCTAGTCCATTTTGAATATGCTTTGAGCAAGGCTATTCTATATAGGATTGATGTTCCATAAGGATCTCTCCTTAAAAGATCTAAAGGCTATCCCTTAGGCTGCAGGTTTTTTTCATCTGTAATAGATGATCCCAGCCCACCCCCCTTGATTCACCCTGAAGACTGGGGGGCCTTTCTGTCTTTTTCCTTTGCTTCACATACTCATCACCTTTCATTGACTGACTTCTACCGTTTCCACTGTTTTTATCCCATTGTTGGCTGTGTGTTGACAATTTTCATCAAGGCATTACCATATGTACTACGATTGTTAAAACCCTCCCTGAAGAAGGAGCTTTAGGGACTCTAAAAACGTGTTGGCGATTGGTTTATATACAACAATTATACTCTCATTTAGTGTTTTTTTTGTCTTGTGGTCACAGACCACATTTTTCATGTCTTTTGTATGTATGTTTTATACTGTTAATTTATTTTAAATACTTTTTTGATACCAATAAATACAATATATTTTAATACTATTGTGCCTGATCATTGCACATTTATTGAGGCTAAAAAGTCCATATTTTCCTCAGGTTAGATTTATTTCTCTAAAGATAAAAACGTGGTCCAAATAACTCTAACAAGAAACAAATTCTATCATGATTTACTGAGGCAATCAGATACTCCTTGAATCAACAATTTATGATGTTATTTCTTATAAATATTAATAACTACTTAAGTCTTTTTAAAACAAGCTACAAAGTTTTCCAGAACTAGCTAAGCAGTTAGCGCTGATGAAGCTGACTAGAGAGTAGTAATTGACAGTCACCGCTCTCTGATCAGAGCGGAACAAGAACTGAGCGATCAGCAATCACCTGATAACTCAGTCAGTTCTTGAGCTTAGAGTGGGGGACAGCTCTAACATCAGATTGATGCTGCTGCAGGGAAGTGAGTATAGTTGTCTGTTTTGTTTTTTTATAACCACACTTCTCCTTTAAAACAGCAGATTTAAAACCTCTTTAGAGCATTCTTCATAATATATATAATAAGTAAATCTGTACTGAATGAATATTGTGCAATGCTACCCCCATAGGAGCCGCTGGTTAGCATGGGTCCTGTCATGTACTTGATTATTGAGCCTGATCGTGAAGAGGGAGGCCTCTTTTACAGCTTAGGCTCAGGAACTACTGGGAGTGAGACCGTGGCTGCATGAGCATGGTGAGGTATGAGTTGCCTGTAGTAAGTCCAGTAGTCTACACAGGAAAGCAGCCGATGTTTCACCGGGAAGGAATTAGGAGACAGAGGCAGCTGACAACAGATAGATGCAGCAGACACAGGGCTGGCTGGTAGCAGACTGGCAGGTGCTTGGCTCCCTGGCGACAAGCTTCAGATGTTTGACAAGTGAGCCGGAACCAGATGAGAGCTTAATGGACCAGAGATGCTGTGACAGACTGGATGAACAGGAACCAGGGTTAGGCACCCCGAGTCGGTAACAGACAGTCAAATCAGGCATAAATGGCAGGCAGAAGAAAAGTCAGAACAGAGGCCAAGGTCAGCAATGGTGAAGCAGATCAGGCAAAAAGAGGAGACAAAAGCAGATTCAAAGAACAAGCCGAGGTCAGGGCAGGTATTATTCAAACGTGGTCAGAGTCCTTTCTGGTTCCTAGATGGCTTTGCTCATCATTTAAAGCTGTTAATATGGTCTATTTTCTTTTGTAGAAACAGCTCCCATCTGCCTTCAGGGTTGACCAAAAGGCCCCTTTTAGTAGTCCACCCATTCCCTCAACTGAAACCAACTCCACGTGGACTAGTCATGCTTCCTTCATGGTGTCTGTTAACAACATGTTTGGGTTTTTCCAGAGCATTTAGTGTTAGATTGCAGAGGAAAGCTTCTAGCTGATCTTTCCGTAGATCCTTCTTTGACAGCCTGGGCAGGATCTCATCTATTACTGTAGAAAGGCCACAGTAATTTTTGAGGATACCCGCTGTGGTGACTCTTCACTTCCTCTTACCCTCTTGGCATGGTACTCTGCCCCTTGAAAAAGGGCTTGTACTCCTTCTGGAGTTAGTCGTGTCCAACCTGGGGTGGTCTCTGATCTATAAGGTCTTCTGGAGAGAGCATCTGCATCTCTGTTTCCGACTCCGGCATGATACTTTAGGCTGAATCGGTATCCGGACAGAGCAGCCAACCCCCAGTGCCCAGTAGCATCCACCTTAGCCATGGTGAACAGTAAGTGGGTTGCTGTTGGTCTTGACCACAAAGTCCGCATCATACGGATAGTAATTTAACTTTTCTACTACTGCCCACTTTAAGGCCAGAAACTCCAATTTGTGAGTGGGGTCGTTTCTTTTGGCATTCGCGACTGGTCACAGATGTCCGTAATGCTCTTGGTATTGTATCCTGCCCAGTCCTTCTCTGCTAGCCTCGACATATAGTTCATATTGTTTAGAGAGATCAACACACTATATTACCAAAAGTATTGGGACTCATGCTTTTACACGCACATGAACTTTAATGGCATCCCAGTCTTGGTCAATATTGGGTTGCCCACCCTTTGCAGCTATAACAGCTTCAACTCTTCTGGTAAGGCTGTCCACAAGGTTTAGGACTGTGTCTATGGGAATGTTTGACCATTCTTACAGAAGCACATTTGTGAGATCAGGCACTGATGTTGGAAAGAAGGCCTGGCTCGCAGTCTGCGCTCTAATTCATCCCAAAGGTGTTCGATCGGGTTGAGATCAGGACTCTGTGCTGGCAAGTCAAGCTCCTCCTCCCCAAACACGCTCATCCATGTCTTTATGGAGCTTGCTTTTGTGCGCTGGTCCAAATAATTTGGTGGAGGGGGAATTATTGTGTGGAGTTGTTTTTTCGGGGGATTTTGGACAATTTCCTGCTCCCAACTTTGTGGGAACAGTTTTGGGTTGGCCCTTACTGTTTCAACATGGCTGTGCACATGTGCACAAAGCAAGGTCCATAAAGACATGGATGAGCGAGTTTGGGGTGAAGGAACTTTACTGGCCTCCACAGAGTCCTATTCTCAACAAAATAGAACACCTTTTGGAAGAATGGTCAAACATTTCCATAGACACACTCCTGAACCTTGTGTACAGCCTTCCCAGAAGAGTTTAAACTGTTATAGCTGCAAAGGGTGGGCTAAATCAATATTGAACCCTACTGACTAAGACTAGTTTAAAGAGCTAATAAAAGTCCTGGGTGGCTAAACTCCAATGTAAAAATGCATATAAAAGAAAAGGAGAAGGCCTTCAAAAAATACAAGGCTAAGGGATCATCATCAGCATTCCAACTGTATAAAGAATGCAACAAGAAATGTAAGGGTGCAATCGGGGCGGCTAAGATAGAATACGAAAAGGTAGTGATAAATGTGGAGTACACGGAATGGTCCGGGGTGGAAAGTGGGGTCCCCAGGGTTCTGTCCTGGGACCAATTTTATTTAATTTATTCATAAACGACCTGGAGGATAGGATAAACAGCTCAATCTCTGTATTTGTGACAAAGATAAGCTAAGCAGGGCAATAAATTCTCCGCAGGATGTGGAAACCTTGCAAGAAGATCTTCACAAATTAATGGGGTGGTCAACTACTTGGCAAATGAGGTTTCATGTAGAAAAATGTAAAATAATGCATTTGAGTGGAAAAAATATGAATGCAATCTACTAACTAGGAGGAGAACCTCTGGGGGAATCTAGGATGGAAAAGAACCTGGGAGTCATAGTAGATGACAGGCTCAGCAATGGCATGCAATGCCAAGCTGCTGCAAGCAAAGCAAACCGAATATTGGCATGCATTAAAAAGGGGATTAACTCCAGAGATAAAACAATACTTCTCCCACTACAAGACTCTGGTTCGGTCGCACCTGGAGTATGCTGTCCAGTTCTGGGCACCAGTCCTCAGGAAGGATGTGCTGGAACTGGAGAGAGTCCAGAGAAGGGCAACAAAACGAATAAAGGGACCGGAGGACCTTTGTTATGAAGAAAGGTTACGAGCACTGAACTTGTTCTCTCTGGAGAGGAGACGCTTGAGAGGGGATATGATTTCAATGTACAAATACCGTACTGGTGACCTCACAATAGGAATACAACTTTTTCGTGAAACGGAATTTAATAAGACACATGGCCATTCACTAAAATTAGAATAAAAGAGGTTTAACCTTAAACTGCGTAGAGGGTTCTTTACTGTAAGTGCGGTTAGGATGTGGAATTCTCTTCCACAGGCAGTGGTTTCAGCGGGGAGCATCGATAATTTCAAAAAACTATTAGATAAGCACCTGAACGACCACAACATACAGGGATATACAATGTAATACTGACATAAAATCACACACATAGGTTGGACTTGATGGACTTGTGTCTTTTTTCAACCTTGCCTACTATGTAACTAGGATGCCTTTTAAAGTACATGTGCGTGTAAAGGAAGGTGTCCCAATACTTTTGGTACTATAGTATAGGTTAAAAGGGGAGCATTGGTTAGACCTCTTCAAAACACCTACTAACACTGATCTGTGCACTGGTCTCAAATAGTCTTGAGGTTTTCTTGGTCCTGTACTTGGTTTACTTGACTTGGGTGCATCTGCATCTTCCTGCTCATTCTTCAGTGACTCATTGAGGGGTCAGGCTATTTTAGTGAACCCTTCGACAAATCTTTGATAGTAGGAACCGAACCCTAAGAACGTCCTTAGTTCAGTGATGTAATTCAGTCTAGGCCAGGAAGTGACTGCTTCTAACTTTTAAGATTGGGTGGCATCTCCCTCTGCGTTGACAACATGACTGAGGGTTAATAGAGTTGACATTTCTCCAATGACAATTTTAACCCTTCTTCGTGGAGTCTCTGCAGTACCTTTTCCAGTCTCTCTTTATGTTCTACAAGGACCAGTCTAAAGACAATGACATAATCAAGATACACCAGAACCTCAATCAAGTTTATGGCCCCTACAGTCATTCCATTAGCTGTTGAAGGTTGCAGGGGCTCCTGACAATCCTCGGGATATTCTGTTGAATTAAAAAAAAAAAAAAAACGGCAGGCAAATGAAGGCAGTCTTCTCCCTGTAGCTTTCTGTGACTTTCTACCTGAAAGAAAAAAGTGAAAGTTGGACTGCTGGTCAGGAGTCACAAGCAAGACTTGCTTAATACCTCAGACTTCCACAGTAGCTCATTTGCATTTTGCCTTGAAATGTCCAATTTCCCCACAATGGTAATATATATTTTCCGGATAGTAACATGTACCCTTGTTTGGTTCCCTTTTCTAAAATTCGAGTAGAGAAAGCTTGCTTCATATCTATCAGAGACTTTTGCATGCTTGCATAGGCCTCCATTACTTCCATCATGGTTTGTTGGATTTTAAACTGTGCCTGTGCTACTTGGTTCAGCAGATCAGGTTTTGCTAATTCCATTGAGGCTCTGTTGGAGTTGGCTATTCAGCTTCTAGCCCCACGGTTGGCTCATCATCTTCTGACAGATAACCACCCCTTTGAATCACCCGTGCAGAAACTTTCTCGTTCTTTGCTGACAGCTTGCACTGAGTAGCTTGTTCCTGATTTTTCTAGTCTAACAGAGCCTCTTCCAACCTAATTTTCATCACCAGTTATGGATAGGTTGGAGCAGATCAGGGTCCTATGAGCAGAAGCTTCAGCGCTATAAGATGTTCGGGGTGGGCTTCTTGTAAGACTCGATCTAGTTTGACCTGTTCAGCCTTTTTTGGATCGAATCCCTTTTTAAGGATTTGATGTAGGATCTTATCTACTGGAGTTATGAAATCAGAAAACTTCTCCCCTCTGTGCCGGTGATTGGGTTTGAACTTGTATATTAAATCTGGGAGTCTCTATACTCTTCTAAACACAGTATACAACACTTCAATATTGTCCCACATTGTTCTGCTTTCCCAACCTTAAGTTACAGATCACTTCAGCAGCAGGACCCCTGAGACTATTACTGTTTCTTTAAAACCTCAGGGATATCCCATTTTTCTAGTGCATGGGAAGCCTGGTCCATCCACGTTTCAAAGTCCTCTTCCCCAGATGAAAAGATGGAACTGATGTCCTCTGTGTGAAAAACCATAGCTTCATACAGTATATATTTAATGATTGATGGGGACAGAACCATTCTTGACAAAGTTCTCCACTAGCTTCCACTTCCACTTCTCCACTAGCTTCCCTGCTTCCTTCTTCAGTGAAGAAGGAAGCAAGAGATAGTCCTGAAGTAGATGCAAAAGCGATGGTGTTCACTTTAGTCCCTGGTGTAGTATGACTTGGGCTATCAGGGTAATGTCTCATACTTGTAACTAAATTAAGCAGGCTTTGACCTCTTCTGTTAGTTGGGCACTATCTCCTACACTCTTTGCTCAGGAGTTAGGGTAGTGTTCTTTATCACACACACACACAGTCCATTCATCTCCTGGCACATCAGTTTAGTTTAGTTTAGCAGTGGGAAGTAATAAAGCTTGAGATACTAAACACAGGAACTATACTCCCAAAGTGTATTAATGGTGAGAGGATGCTCTTGTCTCCCTGCGGCAATGGTGCAGATAAGATAGCTGTAGTCTGTGCTGCGCTGCCTCCAGTGTCTCCACTGGTCTGGCCTCTCAGCAGTCTGGTCAGTATACAGCAGATGTGGTCTCATCATTTCCTTGGCGCCAAGTGCAAAGGGTCCATAAACTCCAAATATGGCTTACTTCCTGGACTCCAAATCTATGATCTTTTTGGAAACCAGTGATATTATTACAGTGCTCAGTGCTAAAAAAAATGCACTAATCAATGTATAAATGACACTGGCAGGGAAGGGGTTAACACTAGGGGAGATCAAGGGGTTAACTGTGTTCCCTGAGTGTGTTCTAACTGTGTGGGGGCTGGGCTCACTGGGACAACACAGAGATCGCAGTTCCTGATTACTAGTAACAGCACATCTCCATGTTGTCCCCTGTCAGAATGGGGATCCGCCTTGTTTACATAGTCCAAATGAAAATAACTCGCTGCTCCAGGTGTAACTGATATGCCCACTGGAACACACACCTGAGTGCTAGCCCCGGCTCACCTCCATGGTAAATTGTCAAAATAAGAAATGGCTGCACCTCACGTGGGCTCCAAGTAAAGTTTATTGGAATATAAAATTATCCAAAATGACACCAGAGGACACCAGCAGTGGTCAAGGTAGATGCGTTTCACATAACAGGAATGTGCTTAATCACTAGTTAAGCACATTCCTGTTGTGTAAAACGCCTTGTTTACATAGGCAGATCCCGTTCTACCTCTCTGTGCAGCGATCGCGGGTGGCCGACAGACATCAAGTCTGCCGGACCAGCGTGCAAGCCCACAGTATCTATTGCATGAAACGACGTACAGGTATGTCGTTTCGCGCAATAGAACCGTCCTGCAGCATTTTATGTGTGTGCATTTTATGTGTGGTGGGCGGTCTTAAAGTGGTTAAAGAAGATAAGTACTACATAATTATTTATAATATTGTACAAATATCTTGGTGGAGGCAAGGCTTTGCTTTCTCATGTCAGGGCCTCCAGCAAGGAGTACAGTATTGACTTCACCAAATCTCCTGAGACTAGCAGTCAGAGACAGCAGTGCCTTGGATCTCACATTGCAGGATATACCTCTGTGCTTAGCCATCTTCTTGTGCCAGAAAGTGTACTGCTATTTTTCAGCAAGACTTTCAAGACAAAAGGTACATTTTTCAGAGAACTGCTTAGAACAATGAGCATTTCTTAATCTATCATATAATGTAGCAAATCTTTACTTCACAGTTCAGGTCCACGTTACATGCTTATTAAATCATAACTGTTGTATTGGAATAAAAGTGGTAAGTGGTGAGGCAAGGTAGGTGTAAATAGCAAAACCAACAGACCGCAACACAATAACAAACAGAACAATAAATAGAGGTTAAAGAAAACTGACGTAGCTGTAGGTAGGGGGAGCACAACTGTGGGCCTGGGGCTACAAGCCACTTCTTTGGGACCAATTGGGTGCTTGACAAAGTAATGCGTATTACGGTAACTCCCCGTTGATTTGTATGGGGCTGTATTCCAATACTAGAGGTGCTAGAACTACGGTATCATTCCAGTCTAGCACCAGAGAAGATTTTGGACCCAAAGTTAAAAACACCATGTGAGGCCACTGTAGCTTATTTAAAGTTAAGTTGTCATTTAAGCCTAACTGCTCTACAAAAATAGAGCAGCCTTGCAATGGCTGTGAGGATGTATAACAGTCAAAACGTAGATTTTTTTATTTATTTATTTTTTTAGCCATCTGTGTCTTTTTTAGGGAGATTCTGCCTCACTTCATATCCCCCTGTCACTGGGACAGATTGTGATAGGAAATCTCTCTAACAGGGACAAAAACAGCATTAATCTTTTTTTTATAAAAGTAAGAAAGGTTGTGTTAAGAGAATTATAACACAAATGCTGTATCATATTTACCTGTATGTACACGAGATGCATGGCTGTTTCCGATTTGCTTATTGGAATAATCAACTCAACTCGGCTTTTTGTTCTCTGTAATTTTTATTGTTATTTTGTACTTTCAAAAATATCTTATATATATATATATATATATATATATATATATATATATATATACAGGTGGGGATCGAAAGTTTGGGCACCCCAGGTAAAAATGTGTATTAATGTGCATAATGAAGCCAAGGAAAGATGGAAAAATCTCCAAATGGCATCAAATTACAGATTAGACATTCTTATAATATGTCAAAAAAAGTTAGATTTTATTTCCATCATTTACACTTTCAAAATTACAGAAAACAAAAAAATGGCGTCTGCAAAAGTTTGGGCACCCTGCAGAGTTAATATCTTGTACTGCCCCCTTTGGCAAGTATCACAGCTTGTAAACGCTTTTTGTAGCCAGCCAAGAGTCTTTCAATTCTTGTTTGAGGTATCTTTGCCCATTCTTCCTTACAAAAGTCTTCCAGTTCTTTGAGATTTCTGGGCTGTCTGTCACGCACTGCTCTTTTAAGGTTTATCAATAGGTTTTCAATAATGTTGAGGTCAGGAGATTGTGAAGGCCATGGCAAAACCTTCAGTTTACGCCTCTTGATGGATTTTGAAGTGTGTTTAGGATCATTATCCATTTGTAGAAGCCATCCTCTCTTTAACTTCAGCTTTTTCACAGATGGCATCAAGTTACCATCCAAAATTTGCTGAAATTTTATTGAATCCATTTTTCCTTCTACTCGTGAAATGTTCCCTGTGCCACTGGCTGCAATACAACCCCAAAGCATGATTGATCCACCCCCATGCTTAACAGTTGGACAGAGGTTCTTTTCATTAAATTCTGTGCCCTTTCTTCTCCAAACGTACCTTTGCTCATTCCGGCCAAAAAGTTCTATTTTAACCTCATCGGTCCACACAACTTGTTTCAAAAATGCCTCAGGCTTGTCTATATGATCATTTGCAAAGTTCAAACGCTGATTTTTGTGGTGAGGACGTAGAAGAGGTTTTCTTCTAATGACTCTTCCATGAAGACCATATTTGTACAAGTATCTCTTTATAGTGGAATAGTGTACCACAACTCCAGTGTCTGCCAGATCTTTCTGGAGGGATCGTGCAGTCAAACGTGGGTTTTGAATTGCTTTTCTCACAATCCTGCGAGCTGTTTTGTCTGATATTTTTCTTGGTCTTCCAGATCTTGCTTTAACTTCCACTGTTCCTGATGACTGCCATTTCTTAATTACATTCCGAAAAGAGGATATTGACATCTGAAAATGCTTTGCTATCTTCTTATAGCCTTCTCCAGCTTTGTGAGCGTCAACTATTTTCAGTTTCAGTTTTCTAATCAACTGCTTAGAAGAACCCATGGTGCTGATTGTTGGGGCAAGGTCAGATGAGTCTGGCCATTTAAAACCTTTAAGATTGACATCACCTGGTCTTCCCAGACGATGATTGAGAACAATCCATGACACTGGCAGGTCTCAGCTTTGCAAAGGGGGCAGTGCATGCTATAAATTCTGCAGGGTGCCCAAACTTTTGCAGACGCCATTTTTTTGTTTTCTGTAATTTTGAAAGTGTAAATGATGGCAATAAAATCTAACTTTTTTTTACATATTTTAAGAATGTCTAATCTGTAATTTGATGCCATTTGGAGATTTTTCCATCTTTCCTTGGCTTCGTTATGCACATTAATACACATTTTTACCTGGGGTGCCCAAACTTTCGATCCCCACTGTGTATATGTGTATATATATATATATATATATATATGTATATATTTATTATACTGAAAAAATAAGTAAGCAATAAGACTTTCTTAAGCTAAAGCTAGTTACTCATATGGATTTTTTTTGTTAAGCTTGTGTGTTAAATTAAAAAATCGAACACATTTCCCCATCCACGCAATGTAGCACAGATAAACAAATATCCCTCTGCAGCTATTGTCTTTTTGACAGCCAGCTCTGTATCTGTTTGGATGCAGCCGCTGTTTAGCTGATAATTTTCCACTCCTTCCAGCCCATTCAATCTTTCAATCTAACTATGTTGGGTGGGAGGATGCTGACAGGGCTGCCTGCTAAGTGAATTTTGTCTGGCTGAAATTTATACAGTACATGGTCAGCTTAAAAGACATTTTGAATCAAGTTTTTTCTTGTTGCTAGAGAGTAGTATATATGTTCTTTCTTTTAAATGTTAGAATTTTGTCAAACCAAACTTTCAGTTTTGTTTTTAATTTATTAATGGTGAACTGCAGTAAGGAATTGTATATCATTTTTGCCTCCATTGGATCCCTAAAGCGACCCTGCCCAGGTGGGGTGTCTACAACATCACAAATAACTAACTTATAAGGAATATATTTTTTTTTACATAGCTGTCCATGAGCCTATTTACTAAAACTCCATACAGTAGCAGAGGTCCTGGCACGGATCTGATTCAATTACATGGGCTGGTTGAATAGTGGGTTCCGCAGCTGCCTACCGTGTACCCCTAGTTGCTGCAGGACACAATTGGAGGAACCATATTGGCCACAGGGAGACGCTATTCCACACACCCAGAAGTGTGGAATCGGAATGGCACTGGAGCTCTGCTACAACATTTTAGCTGGCCAACAAACAGGTATGTATAAAACTGTTTTCCTTCCTTTTCTGTCCTTTTTGTGAATTTGTAGACTCCTAACAGGGTCACTTTATGTTTTTACTATACTGTATGTGCTTTACTGACCGCAGATTTAAAAATGACAAGATGAATAAATTCAAGTTGTACATCCTGAAGAATGATCTCATACAATTTTATGCTAGTATTTTTTCTAAATATACAGTGCTGTAGAAATTAGTTCTTCCTTTCCTTTTTGTATTGTTTTTTTTTTCACATTTAATTTAATGTTTAAGTTGGTTCTAGTATTATGTCAATAAACAAATGGGTGGAGGGAAATTTCAGAAATACTGTTTCTATGTCATTACATTGGCATGAAAGATCATAAAAAGTGTTGTCATTGTTGAGGAAAAAAACGTTGTTTCTTCAGAGTTGATTAACTGTTAGCTCCAGCTTCCAAAGCTCTCTGTAGCCAGTGACCGGAATCTAAGTTCAGAAACTTGGGCCCTCTTCTACACGGAGAGCTGTTTTAAATAGTTGCATCCCTGTGAGAATTTTTTTTCCTGTTTTTGATCTTATCACAATATTTTGCACAAATTTAGGACAGAAGTTTGACCAGGAATAAGCCACAACCTTAATTTTTTGTCACCCTTTGTGATGTTGACTTCTTTGAGGATTGTTGTCTACCTATATATTTTAATGGTTCTTTTACTAAAATCAAAGTGCACTGGTAGTGTGGCAGCAAAACATAACCAAACTATTACACCAACACTACCATGCTTGAATTATGGTAGAAGACACTTACCCTTTAATGCTTACTGCAAAACATATTTACAGTCCTTTAATTGGAGCCTGACAAGCAAAAAACATGGTTGTATGCTGACAGCACCTGCTAATATATTAGTCAGTGACGTCTAGTGTAGTGTCAATTTTATGCTATCTCCATGTCGTAAACACTGTATCAAACATTGGCGTTGATTTATTAAAGCAAGGGTCTCCACACTTTCTAAGAAAAGGGCCAGTTTACTGTCTTTCAGGCTTTAGGTGGGCTGGACTGTGCCCAGTGGGAGTAGAAAATGCCTCAGCATCAGTAGGCATAAACAGTGCCCCATCTTTGGTTATAATGGGGGAAAGAAGGCTCCCATTGTTTGTATATTTGGTGGCCCATTATTGGTGTCAGTTGATGGAAAAGTGCCCCAAGGGCCAGATTTTGGCAAGCAAAGGGCCACAGTTTGGAGACCACTGTATTAAAGTAAAAGAGAATGTTCACTGTGGGAAAAAATGTATGTTTACATTGCATGTTAATTTTCACTTTGACAGAGAGAAGAGGTGGCAAAATCACTGAGGCTGTCCCTTTTCTCACTGATGTAAAACTGTCCTACTGTTGAACAATTTCTCTCCAAATCTCATTAACAATAAAGAGGCCAAAGATGATGAAGTAGTATAAAAACTGGCCAATAGCCAAGCAGTTTTAATGAGCAAGACTAGGCTGAAATTTGCAAGAGACACAGGGCACAGTCAGATGTTTTCATCAAAGTATTAAGAGACTGCAGATAATAAAGCAGTGTAAAATGGCAAATGGCAGGACAGTTGTAATCAGGTCAAATAGGCCTAACTGGTGAATACTGATCTTTAATGATATAATGGGGATAGGGGGTGTGGTACATGTGAGTGAAAGAATGTGAGCTGATTAGGCGCACAATGGTTTTTCTCTTTTTTTTTTTTCAGATGATGCAAAGGTGTGCTGTGAACAAAAGGCAGCAATGTGAACATCCTACTCTGGCTGTTGTTTAGCCTTTAGGCCCCTTTCACACGGGCGGACCGTTCAGGTCCGCCTGTCAGTTTTTTCGGCGGACCTGAACGGTCGCTCCATGCTTGTCTATGGGGACATGTCCGCTGACATCCGATCCGCTAAAATTAGATGGATGGCGATACTTCGCCATCAGTCCTGGTGGATTGGATCGGGTGAGATCTGATGAAAACGGACATGCTGTCCATTTTCGTCTGATCTCTCCATAGCAAGCAGCGGCGCTCGACAAGCCCCTCCCCGCTCAGTGAGCAGAGAGGGACCTGTCATCCGCCAGCTCAGCGGAGATCAACGGAGAGATCTTCCGCTGAGCTGGCAGGCGCCGCTGACGGATCCATCTCCGTGTTTTTTTTCAACGGGATTCCCGCCCGTGTGTACGAGGCTGGACTCATGGTTAGTGTTTGGCTGAAGCCATTTATTATCAATCAACTGTGTTTACTCTTTTTAAATCATAATGGCAACAGAAACTACCCAAATGACCCTGATCAATAGTTTACATACCCCAGTTCTTAATACCATACCCTTTAACATCAATGACAGCTTGAAGTCTTTTGTGGTATTTGTGGATGAGGCTCTTTATCTTCTCAGATGGTAAAGCTGCTCATTCCTCTTGGCAAAAAGCCTCCTGTTCCTCAAAATTCTTGTGCTGTCTTGCATGAACTGCACGTTTGAGATCTCCCCAGAGTGGCTCAGTGATATTGAGGTCAGGAGACTGAGATGGCCACTCCAGAACCTTCACTTTATTCTGCTGTAGCCAATGACAGGTCGACTTGGCCTTGTTTTTTTGATCATTGTCATGTTGGAATGTCTAAGTACATCCCATGCCCAGCTTCCTGGCTGATGAATGCAAATGTTCCTTCAGTATTTTTTGATAACATACTGCATTCATCTTGCCATCAATTTTGACCAAATTTCTTGTGTCTTTGTAGCTCACACATCCCCAAAACATCAGCAATCCACCTCCGTGTTTCACAGTAGGAATGGTTTACCTTTCATCATAGGCCTTGTTGACTCCTCTCCGAATGTAGCGTTTATGGTTGTGGCCAAAAAGCAAAATTTTGGTCTGATCACTCCAAATGACTTTCTGCCAGAAGGTTTGAGGCTTGTCTCTGTGCTGTTTGGCGTATTGTAAGTGGGATACTTTGTGGCATTTGCATATTAATAGCTTTCTTCTGGTGACTCGACCATGCAGCCCATCTTTCTTCAAGTGCCTCCTTATTGTGCATCTTGAAACAGCCACACCACATGTTTTCAGATTCCTGTATTTCACCTGAAGTTATTTGTGGGTTTTTCTTTGCATACTGAAAATTTTTCCTGCCAGTTCTGGCTGAAATTTTAGTTGGTCTACCTGACCGTGGTTTGGTTTCAACAGAACCTCAAATTTTCCACTTCTTGATTAGAGTTTGAACACTGCTGATTGGCATTCTCAATTCCTTGGATATCCTCTTATATTCCTTTCCTGTTTTATACAGTTCAACTACCTTTTCTTGCAGATCTTTTGACAATTCTTTTGCTTTCCCCATGACTCGGAATCCAGAAACGTCAGTGCAGCACTGGATGAAAGATGCAAGGGTCTGTCAGGAGTCCAGAAACTCATTGACCTTTTATACACACACACACACACACACACACACACTAATTACAAGAAAACAGATCACAGGTGTGAGGATGGTTACCTTTAATAGCAATTCAAACCCATTTGTGTCAACGTGTGTGCATGTTATCAGGCCAAAATCACCAGGCTATGTAAACTTTTAATCGTGGTCATTTGGGTAGTTTCTGTTGCCATCATGATTTAAAAAGAAAGAGTAAACACAGTTGATTGATAATAAATGGCTTCAGTCAAACACTAACCATGAGTGAAAGAAATGTGTTATCATTCATATTCTCTGCAAAATGGCCAAGAAATCATAAATTCTGCCAGGGTGTGTAAACATATGAGCACAACTGTATAAGTTGCAGGCAGTTGCGTACCATTCATCATAATCCTGCACTTAGAATAAACCTACCCTTGCTTTTTAAAGAAGACTTTGTTCTATTCAAATTAAAAGAAAACGTAACATACATATGCATAATGCATTATTATTAGTTTAATCTATAATACCCTTTTGTTTAAATTTAGCATGTCTTTTTTGCTATTATTTTGCTATGATCTATTCTACCTCTTGATGACAATGCAACCTTTACCTTTCAGATAATATATATACCTTCTGTGACTGTTCTTTTCTTCAATGGCTCTGTAGAATTGTTGAGAAATTATATTTTTCTCTTTGTCTGAATGTTCTGCATTTTAAAGTACCTTGTAGTTTTTCATTGACATGATGATAAGGTATCTAATCTAGACTGCTCAGAATGTATCTGGGTCACAGTGTGATTATATTCTGGCTAAATTTTAGAGCGAAGAGTTTTTTCTAGCCAAAATATGTATTAGCTACTGTGCACACCTGCGTTCTCTCAGTAGGATGTTTGTCTCTTGCTAGAAGGGAATTGGGGAGAAAGGTTTTATAGTACAGGATGCTGTTCTTATTTTGTTCCTGATAATTTGACTTGATTCGCATTTAATTTTTGGTTTTCTGTAAATGTTTTGTGGAAAGAAACAAAGAAGTTAAGCTGCCACTACACTTTTATATGTTCACTGGCATTTTCCAAACAGAAAAACATGAATGTTTACGTTCAAAACCTTTTTTTTTTTACTTATAGAGATGTTTGTTAAAAATTACAGTTTTGTAAATTGCATAATAAAGTCCTTTGGCGAGATAATGTTTTAAAAGATAGTTTACATAAAATACAAATTTAGGTGATAGGATCTCTTAGATTAGGGCCAGATAGAGTAAATATAAAATGTTCTTGTCTTTGTCTTGATCCCTATGTTGAAATAGCTTTTATTCTAAGTCAGAAGAGTAAAGTCGTAGCATTTGCGGATCATTATTTATTGTTCTCTCAGTATACTATTTAGTCAATTTGACATAGTTCATAGCTTGTTTCTTGTGGACAGTTTTAGAATGTTGACTTGACTTTCCCCCGTACTGAACAATTCTTTCATAAGGGGTACCTTTTTTAAGCAATGTTTTAGTACATTTTGCTCTGAAAATTGGACATCAAAAAGCTCATGTTGGTGGGATTTAACAGGTGAGATGTAAGGTTTGTAAGAGACGTGGAAAAACATTTATCTGTTTAGGACTAAATGTATGATTTTCCAAAAATATTTGTATTTTTGCAATAAGAAATTAGTAGTTGGTTGAGCAAAGTGTTGTAACCATTTGGTCATAACTATATTATTTGTTAAATTGTAAGCTGTTTCTTTAAGAAATTAATAATATTTGAAGCCTGCTTTTGTCAGATTGTTGTGGATTGAGACCATTGTGTCTATGATATTAAAAACTGGATTTAAAAAATATCTTTGACAAGGAAAGGGAACTATTACGTTTAAAGGGAATTCTACAAAAATCTAGGGAGAACCAGATGGGGCTGTTCCAGCAATTTTTCGTTGAATACATTTATTCCACACAACTTTCACCAACAATTCAAATATTTTTTTTAAATTGTATTCACAGGAAAATATGTGAATCCTAGGAGAAAGTTATATGAATCATGGGAGAAATCATTTGGAAAATAGACCTGTAAGTTATTGGAATAAAGATGAATACAGCACTGTTCTAGGTCACTACTAAAAGATTAAAGCAGAAGTAAGCCCATCCATAATACAGTTTCATTTCCAGCACGTGCCAGAAATGTATCACTCCCATTGGTTTTGCTCTCAACCAAACTGTCAAACCATCCAATGGCTGGTGTTATAACTGATCACATGTGCAGCATCAAGGCAGTTGTATTTTAAACAAAGATGGCAGCTTCTTTTTCTGAAAATGATAGGGGGGTTTACTTAGACTTTAATTAATATGTGACATTCACAGTTATATTGAGGGAAGTTATAGACAACTGTCTTTTCAAAATCATTGTTGCTACAGGAGATCACAATTCTGTTGTCCTTGTGCAGGTATCAATCCCAGTGCTCAGTCCTAGACCTGATACTTTAAAATTAATATTATCCAGAAACGCTTCTCATTATTGCAAAGAATAAAGGCTTAAAGATGAACTCTTGGTCTATGATATTAAAGGGGGACTTAATGATCTTAAAAGTAAAGATGTTTTGCTAGTAAACACTCCTTGTGTGTAGTAACTGCAGGAGCCCATTGCTAGGTACTCTTTTTAAATAATCAGGTACTCATGATTTCCCACTGCTGATGGCCATGTAGTTTTCATGCTGCAAGTTTGGTTTCATTACAAATTGTTGTGTGTTCAGATTTTTAGTCAATTATTTCTCAATATTGTCATGTGTTGCCAGAACTGCTAATAACCTGGTGAGTCAATATGCTGTAGTTTCAAGATGTTACTGAACTACAAGGGATGCAAGGGGAAATCTGTTTTTGGCTCCGGGAGTTCAGGGGAGACCGCTTCGATTTCCTTCGATTTCCAACATGTTTGCTTACATTATATTCTGTGAGTGATAAAACAGGAATTCTCTTTCCTTTTTTATTTTATTTTTTTATTACTTATCTTTAGTAGACATATAACAATGTTTTTAATATGCTGCACCTTCATTTAAAGTGTTTGTAAAGTCTCTTTTAAAAAAAATAACAAACATGTTATACTTACCTGCTCTGCTAGAGTGGATTTGCACAGAGCAGCCTGGATCCTCCTCCTCTCTGGTCCCTCTTCGCTGTTCCTGGCCCCTCCCTCCTGTTGAGTGCCCCCACAGCAAGCAGCTTGCTATGGGGGCACTTGAGCCGAGCAGCAGCTCCGTGTGTCCATTCAGATATGGTGCTGCGGTTGGGTTCCGTCCTTTCTCTCTCCTGATTGGCTAACTGACTTTGACAACGGTGGGAGCCAATGGTGCTGCTGTGTCTTAGCCAATCAGGAGGGAGAGTCCCCGAACGGCCTAGGGACTCGTGGACATCGCTCAATAGAGAGGGGGCTCAGGTTAGTATTAAGGGGGCTAAGGGGGGCTGCTGCACACAGAAGACTTTTTATCTTAATGCATTAAGATAAAAAACGTCTGCCTTTACAACCCCTTTAAATTATACACTATAGCCCTGTAGCTTTTAGGTATAACTCTGGCCCCAAACACTATGACCAACTGGTACTCAAAACAAAAGTATAAGGTAAGCATCTCAAGGCTTAATGAGAATTAAATCTTGAGACACATACAGGATACACATTTAACAAAGCTTCTGTTTTTCATACAGGCATTGCTTTAGTACATCAGTCCACCTCCCTCCCATTTGTTGTAATTTGCTGATCTGAGAAACCCTTATTGTAATGCAGGAAAGCCATTGTGAAACACTTTTACTACAGGCTGACTCATATCTCTCACATTATTACTATTATTATTTATTATTATACAGGATTTATATAGCGCTTACATTACAATTAGGTACAAGAGGAATCAGAGGGCCCTGCTCATTAGAGCTTTCAATCTAAAAGGGAGTGTCAATTGATACAAAAGATAATAGCTGTAGAGGATGAGCTGATGGAGAAAGTAAAACAGTGTATTAGTTAGAAGCAGAATAGGCTTCTTTAAAAATAAGGGTTTTCAGGGATCGTCTAAAGATGGATAGATTAGGGGACAGTCGGACAGATTGGGATAGGGAGTTCCAAGGGATGGGAGATGCTCTGGAGAAATCCTGGAGGCAAGCATGGGAGGAGGTGACAAGGGAGCTAGAGAGCAGGAGGTCTTGGGACCGAAGAGAGCGGCTTGGTTGGTATTTTGAGTCTAGGTTAGTGATGTAGCTGGGGCAGAGTTAGGGATGGCTTTGTAAATTATTGTTAGCACTTTGAATTTTATTTGTTGGGTGAGTGGAAGCCAGTGGAGGGATTGGCAGAGAGGGGTGGAGAACACTGAATGGTTGGTAAGATGGATGAGTCTTGCAGCGGCATTCATTATGGACTGAAGGGGGGATAGTCTATGTAAAGGTAATCCAATGAGGAGGGAGTTGCAATAGTCGAGGCGAGAGATGGCCAGGGAGTGAATTAGAAGCTTGGTGGTGTCATTAGTTAAAAAGCGGTGTATTCTAGAAATGTTGCAGAGGCTAATGCGGCATGATTTGGACAGGGATTGAATGCGGGCATGGAAGGACAGTTCAGAGTCTAAGGTTGCCCCTAGCACCCTGGCATGTGGGGACGGACTGATAGATGTGCCATTGATCTTGACAGAGAAGTCAGGGGAAGGGGCACGTGGGGGAGGAAATAGTAAGAGCTCGGTTTTAGATAGATTCAGTTTGAGGAAGTGGTTTGACATCCAGGCTGATATGTCTGTTAGTAACTTAGTGATGCGTGAGGAGACTGATGGGTGATGGGGTGAGCTGAGGAGCAGAGAGATGGATTTGGGTGTCATCGGCATATAAATGGTAGTGGAAGCCATGGGAGGCTATCAGCTGACCCAGGGAGGATGTGTAGATCGAGAATAGTTGAGGTCCAGGGACAGAACCTTGGGGGAGGAGTAGTAGGAGTTGGAGAGGAGGAAGTGGAGTTGTGACACTGAAGGTGCGGTGAGATAGGTAAGATTCGAACCAACAGAGAGCGCAGCCATGGAGACCAAGCATATTGAGTTTTTTTAGGAGGAGGGGGTGGTCAACTGTATCAAAGGCAGTGTAAAGGTCCAAGAGTAAAGCCTCGTACACACGGCCGAGATTCTCGTCGAAAAAAACATGTCGTTTTTTTCGACGAGATTCTTGGACAAGAAACTTGTCCCGACCGAGTGTACACACGCTCGATTCAAAGAACCCGCGGTTCTTTGAATGGAGCGTACGCGGTGACGTCATCGACTACGACGAGCATGCGCTCGTCACATTCGATGCCGTCGCCGCCATCTTGGTATACCCTACCTATGCCTAGGAAGCTACCGCGCATGCATCGAATTCATTTCGAACATGCGCGGGCTTCCGGGAGGACAGGTAAGTGTACACACACTCACTTTTCTCGTCGAGAAACATGCCGACGAGAATCTCGACGAGAAAATAGAGAGCAGGTTCTCTATTTTCTCGTCGAGATTACTTGTCGGTTTTCTTGACGAGAAACCATACACACGAACGAGTTTCTCGGCAAGACATCTCTGCCAGCAAGTTTCTTGCTGGTTCTTGCCGAGAAACTCGGTCGTGTGTACGAGGCCTCAGAGTACAGAATAATGACCGTTGGTTTTTCTGTGGGCGAAATCCAGACTGAAAGGGATCAAGAAGGTTATTTTCAATGAGGTAGTCGCTTAGTCGGTTGTAGACTAAACGTTTAAGGATTTTGGAGGCAAAAGGGAGTAATGAGATGGGTCTTAGGTTGTTAAGATTGGTGGGGGTCCAGTGAGGCCTTTTTTGGTATAGGAGTGACTAGGGCATGTTTAAGATTGTGGGGGAAGATGCCAGTAGAGAGGGAGAAGTTGAAGATATCAGTTAAAGAGTGTAGGATAGAGCCAGAGGATGACCATAGTATTTGAGAAGGAACAGGGTCCAATGGGCAGGAGGTTAGGTGGGCGTTAGAAAAATAGTTTGTGATAAATAGGTCATGGACGGTGGTGAATTTGTTAAAAACATAGTGGGAATTCCAAAGGGCACAGGAGAAGGGGAGGATGGTTCTAGACGGAAGGAATAGAAATAAGATTGTGTGGATTGCGGCTGCTATCAAAGGATAGGGGGTGTCAGGTATGTTGGCCGAAGGTAAATGATGGTGGTCCCGGATTTTGGGAAATATCTCCAGAAGTTAGGAAAAGCAGAAGGGTGAGAGAGGTAATATGGGAGTGTGACTTATGTGGGGCGACACGTCCCAGTGTCCTGGAGGTTTTATTGGTATATGGGTTAATAATTAGCAGGAGCTGATGAGTGCAGTAATAAGGTGAAGACAGAAGTGAGGGTGATATATATAAGCTGTGAGGTGGAGAAGATGGGTGAAGGAGAGAGAATTTAAAGAGAGAGGATGCAACTGTGAGAAGGAAAAGTAGGGAGTGCATGATACAGAGTGGTGAGATTAAGAGGCAGCCTGTTTGAGAGATGAAAAAGTTCTATGGGGAATCGGTTACCTGAAGTCTGCTGTGGATTTTCTCTTTGTGCATTCGCTGAAGTGCTGAGCCGAAGTGTAATACTTAAACCCATTATGAATACTTTATCCAAGATGATAGTTGCCAATGCAAACCCCTGGCTGTGCATTCCCTAGAGAAGGCCTAAATTTATACTGAGTTGGGTGCAGGTATTGCCAATTAATTAGTCAGGATTGCATTAGAGGAACACATGACTAACAGGACAAACTTCTCACACCAAAGGCAGACTATAAAACACAGCAAGAGAGCAGGAGAGTCACGGTCATAAAGATAAGAACAGCTCATAATTTAGGTATTGACAATAAGAAAGCAAAATCAACATCACAGTGATATGGACAGAGGTAAAGAAATTGAAGGCAGCATAGATTACCATTAAGCACATTTAAAACAATGAATCAGTTGCAGTGCAGTTAAAGGTGGAATCTGAAGGCAGCATGCAGAATATTATAAAATGTTTTTTACAGCCACCTATTAGATTTAAAGAAGGGACATATTCCCCAGTGGGGCTTTGGACAGCAGTATAAAACTATCAGACGACTGTACAATGGATAACAGAAAAACAGTACGTTTATTGGGAATCACACAGTAGTAGTATAATAATTACAATGCAGCATATAAGCATAGATCACATGTCAGTAAAATTATATAAAAGGGGCTGGCCCAATGGTACAATATACATGCCACAATAGTACAAAGATTGAAGCATGTGGTTGCATATCGAGATGCTAAGGTGCAGTTTCGACCTGTATGTGGTCATCATCAGGGGGACAATTAGCTCTAGAAGACACATTGCATATCATCAGACTTGTAAAACATATCATCACATCATGAATACCATATAGGTTCTAAATGCTGACATATTTACCGCTAGAAAGTGGAAAGGGTGATCCCAGGGCCAGAAGAGATGCGGGCTGTGGAGCAGTCCGGGGGCCCCCCCGTGGCCACCCCTGCCTATGCCAGAGGGTACGGGCCCGATCCAAAGGGATTGCAAGGAGTCGCAACAGTGACGCCCTCCAGGGGACGGAAGGGTTGGCATCTGCAATAAACACCCAATCAATGACCATATAAAAATACGAGGATTTTGGATAAATTATCTCTTAACGCACTGGCAAGAGTATGAGTAAGAGTATATATATATGTATGGTATAGGTATGTGGACTTATTCCAAACAGGTCGGTTTGTCACGGTGTATCTAGCAGTAGCTTAGATTTATAGGTTCCATATATATAGTTAACCACACACATAGGTGTGGTATTGAAATAAAGAAAAAATGGTTATCTAAAGAAATTTGGCAAGTTAAATTGAGGTGTGTGAGTGTTAATGGTGATAAATTATGCAAGTGGTAAGCACAGCCCATAGGGCGGTGGGATGGGAGGGTACCAATTGAATGGGAAATTAAAACAGTAATGTGAAAGTGATAAATGACAAGTCTGATGATATGCAATGCGTCTTCTAGAGCTAATTGTCCCCCTGATGATGACCACATACAGGTCGAAACGCGTTGGTGATTCTGCACCTTAGCATCTCGATATGCAACCACATGCTTCAATCTTTGTACTATTTGGATATATGCTTTGTTGTGGAATGTATATTGTACCATTGGGCCAGCCCCTTTTATATAATTTTACTGACATATGATCTATGCTTATATGCTGCATTGTAATTATTATACTACTACTGTGTGATTCCCAATAAATGTACTGTTTTTCTGTTATCCATTGTACAGTCGTCTGATAGTTTTATACTGCTGTCCAAAGCCCCACTGGGGAATTTGTCCCTTCTTTCTTTCTGTTTACCGGGATTCGCAGCACCTTCATCTCTCCCATATGTGTTTCTTCTCTAACCTATTAGATTTAAACCTACCTTGAAAGACAAAGCAGTAACAGGGCTTTAGTAACATTTTCATAGAAGCCGCATATTAGAAAAGAAACCTGTAAGAATATTGTGCCGGAAATTCTTTCCTGTCTTTTAAAAGTGCAGGCTAAAGACCAGTCATCACAATAATAGTTTCACTACACACAGCTCAGTGAACCGCTAGGTAGTGAAGCCAGGATCAGGATGCTGGGTCTGAAGCTGAAACACCAGGTCAGAAATAACACCTTCCATTTTTCTCCCCACTGATAAACTAAGTAAATATTCTGAATATGTGCACTGATTGGTTTAACGTGCTGCCTGGATTTTTTTTTTAACTGTGAATGAAATAATAAATCATTCATCAAGCTGCATTAGCATTATAATTGCGTTGAGCCTATTGTTTCTAAGGCCTCATATACATGATCTGACTTCCATCTGACTTTTCCATGGATTTTTGTCCGAAAGGTGTTGGCCGTGAACTTGGTATGCATACACACGGCAGGACTTTTTCAGCCAACTTTCACCAAACTACGTGTTTTTTCAGCTCTTTACCTCCACCCTGTGGCCATTTTCTGCTATTGTTGTCTGATCTTTAGCATTGGTTCTGAGCATACGTGTTTGTACTTTGGACTTTTGTCCGATGGACTTGTGTACACGCGATAGGATTAGCCGACGTAGCACATTTGTTGCCAGAAAGTTTGTCTGTTCTCACAGCGAACATTTGTCCAATGAAAAAGCGAAAAAGTTTGTCCGATGGAGCGTACACACGCTTGGATTGTCCGATCAAACAGGTCCGTCGGACCTTTGTTGTCAAAAAGTCCTATCGTGTGTATGGGCCTTTAGTGTATCAATTTTAAACTGTTGATTTATATCTTTTATTTGTATATATAATCTTTTTACAAAAAAAGATTTATTACATGACACTGGATTCCCAAAACACCATGGGTTAGCTAAAGAGACAGCAGGGCAGATCCAGCCTGCTTTAAAGCATCCTATGTCTGATTAAATCCTTGTAGTGAAATGCCTGATAAGAAGTGACACTGTTCCTATGACAAATTCGAGTTCTGTAAAGCATTCAGCTAAAAGCTGAAATCTCTTAATATGTGAAAAGGAGACTGGAGTTACATCTGATGGCTGGATAGTAGACCAAATCATATTTTATATTTACCTGACTTTGGCCCAGCCTACAATATAAATAAATAAATAAATAAATATATATATATATATATATATATATATATATATATATAGTAAAAACAGGTACAAAGACACTGTAAACTTTTAAAGAGGAAGTAAACCCTGATGGGTTTTACTTCCTCTTTTGCTACATGAACAGCCTGCAAATGTAAAGCATAATGGGCTAGTATGCATCGCATATTAGCCCATTATGTGACACTTACCTGCAAAAGAATCCAGCGATGTCCCCACAGTAGGAAGCGTCCATCTTCTGTCTCCTCTTCCTTCCAGGCTGCGGACTCCGGCGCTGTGATTCGCCGGAGCCGCGTGATGTAACTCCCGGCCATGCGCACGAGAGCCGCAATTCACGGCACATGCTGAAGAAGAAACTGCACTTAGTTTTGTTTCTTCCCCACGCATGCGCCGTTAACATTTGCGGCGGACTACAAGTGAAATATCTCCTTAACGGCGCACGTTTAGGAGATATTTCCACTGCCGATAGGTAAGCCTTATTCTACGCTTACCTATAGGTAGAAGTATTCAAAAGTGTTTTACAACCACTTTAAGGCATGCTTAACCACTTCAGCCCCGGAAGGATTTACCCCCTTCCTGACCAGGCCATTTTTTGCGATAGGGCACTGTGTCACTTTAACTGACAATTGCGTGGTCATGCGATGTTGTACCCACACAAATAGAACTTTCTTTTGGTGGTATTTTCTCACCTCTGCGGTATTTATTTTTTGCGTTATAAACAAAAGAAGAGCGACAATTATGAAAAAAAACCACAATTTTTTACATTTTGCTATAATAAATATCCCCAATAAAAAAAAAACAAAAAAAAAAAAAACAATTTCTTTATCAGTTTAGGCCGATATGTATTCTTCTACATATTTTTGGTAAAGAAAATCGCAATAAGCGTATTTTGATTGGTTTTCCCAAAGTTATAGCATCTACAAAATAGAGCATACATTTATGGCATTTTTATTATTATTATTTTTTTTTACTAGTAATGGCGGTGATCTGCGAATTTTATCGAGATTGTGGCAGACAGATCGGACACTTTTGACACATTTTTGGGACCATTGACATTTATACAGCGATCAGTGCACTGATTACTGTATAAATGTCACTGGCAGGGAAGGGGTTAACACTAGGGGCGATCAAGGGGTTAAATGTGTTTCCGAGGGAGTGATTCTAACTGTGGGGGAATGGGACTGTCTGGGGGAGGAGACTGATTGTTGTTACTAAGCATTAGGAACAACAGAACTCTCTCCTCACCCCTGACAGAATGTGGATTTGTGTGTTTACACACACAAATCCCTGTTCTCGCTCTGTCAGGAGCAATCGCGGGTGCCCAGCGGACATCGCAGCCGCCAGGCATGCGCATCAGCTCCTTAGTGACGTGCGCGCCTCTATAATTTTTAAAGCGGACGCCGTACAGCTACGGCGATTTCCGCAACAGTGCCATTCTGGTGGTCAGCATGTGAGTAAGTAAAGTTGGGCGAACAGTTCGAGCCAAGCAAAAGTTTGGCCTGAACATCGCATGTTTGCCTGTTTGGCAAGCACCCGAATTAGCGGTGTTTTCGGTGGGATGTTGGCCCGTCGAGTGCCCAAAAATACATACCAGACCCTTATCCAAGCATGCAGCCCGGCAGGCCAGAAAAGAGTGGTGAGTGAGTGGACCCCTCCTCCTTAACCATACTAGGCCACATGCCCTCAAAATGGGGGGGCCTTTGGGGCAGAGCCCCCCACTCCAAAGCATATTTTCCCATGTTGATGGGGAAAATGGGCTCTTCCCCACAACCCTGGTCTGTGGTTGTGGGAGTCTGCGGGCAGGGGGCCTATTGGAATCTGGAAGCCCCCTTTAACAAGGGGGCCCCAAGATCCTGCCCCCTCCCCCATGTGAATGAGTAAGAGGTACATAGTACCCCTACCCTTTCACCAAAAAAGTGTCAAAAAGAAATAAAAACACATACACAGTTTTAGATAATTCCTTTATTAAAAAGAAAAAAAAACAATGTCCCTCGATGTAGATCAATTGTCAATCACGATGCCGACGCCACCGCCGGACCCGAAAAAATAAAAAAAAAACACTCCGCCCGGAACAAAGGCTAACCACCATCTGCCGGCTCCGGCATCTGATGGTTCTTAAATAGGTAAGGGGTGGGGTCAACTGGCAGCACCGCCATGTGACGTCACCAACCCAGCATGCACCGATCGGTAATGACATTTGGGACAGTGCCACCAGGTGACATCGCCAGGTGGCTCTGCTCCTTACCTATTTAAGAACTGTCAGATGGCAGAGCAGGCAGATGGTGGTTAGCCTTCGTCGCGGACTGATATATATATATATATATATATATATATATATATATATATATTTCATCGGGTCCGGCGGGGGCGTTGTGTCATGGTTGACGATAGATCTACAGTAGGGGAAGGGATGGTATCCGGGGGCTCCCTTAATATTAAATGGTATGAATTTTTAGGGGAACTTCCCGCATTTTTTTTCTTCGTTCTTTTCCAATCCCCCTTAAAATCCATACAAGATTCAAGGGGTATAGAATGTATTTTGAGGGGGTCTCTATGCAACTGTTTCATTTTTGCTGTAAGATGTGCTACAGCAAAAGTGACATTTACAAAGAAAAACATGACACAAATTAAATTGCTGGCAATAAAAATGTATTGCTGGCTTCTTAAAAAAAAAAAATACACAGACCTCCCTAGGGGGTCTGCTCTGTATTTTGTGGGACCTCTGGGGTAATTTTTAATTTTCCATTAATTTAAAACAATTTTTTCTCTTTGTAGGTGTCACTGCTAAATACATCATTGCTTCCGGCCACGTGGAATTAAAAAAAAAATGTATTTGCATTGGTACATGGTCTAGTGCCTATTACCACATAAAATTGTAATTTTTAGATTGGGCTTCTATTGATTTCAATTGGGTTCGGGTTCAACATCTGAACTTCTTTAAAGTTCGGCCAACCCTTCTCGAACTGAATCCAGGGCACTTTGCTCATTACTAATTATCCCATGTGTTTCGCTTGAGAGGCCACTTTAGCACACCAGAAGTCCTTTCATAACTTGATGAATGAAGCTCAAGAACATTTATTTAGGCCCTTTTCACACATGCAAACCGTTTGTTTTATCAGTTCAGTCACGTTTTTTCAAAGAAAAAATTGGATGAAGTTCATATCAGTTTGGCATTCGTTTTTTTATCAGTTTGTCATCCGTTTTTCATTAGTTTTTTCCCAGAGCCATTTGTTCATGCAAAAACGGACCATTTGTCCGTTTTCATCCGTTTTTCATCCGATCCGTTATTTTAACGGAAGAAAAATAGGGTTTTGATCCGTTCCAAAAATACAGACAGAAGCGGATGTAAACTGATGTAAATGGATGATCATCCATTTACATCAGTGTTTTCATAGAGATGCATTGATGTCTGTTTTTCTTCCTTCAAACGGACGGACGAAAAACAGGCAAACGGTCCGAATGTGTGAAAGGGGCCTTAGGGATACAGGAAAAACTGCAGTTAGATGAGCAGGTTTGTGAAAACCACATGATTGTAATCACTAATTGACAAAAGTCAGGAGCATAGATGAGTGTATCAGTTTGCAAATTGTGCAGACACTCATTTTAGGCAAATGTTTGAATCAGCTGAATATGTGAGTTATGTGATTTGCAGAGTCCCACTAGTCATAAACTCTTAAGTGGGGTACACACTATGACAACATTGTAAAAAAAAATTCAGTACAAGGAACTGTTCAATTTTTGTATAGTGTGTACACAACTTTTGACATCCGATTCAGATTTTCCCATTCAAAGGTTTTTTATTGAAAGATCAACATGAGAACAAATATAATGTATCAATTAAAGGTATTTTAGTAGTTATGTGTAAAATAAAGAAATATGTTACGACATTGTATTAATATAGCATACAGATGGTAACATGTTAGATACGTTCCCTATTTATCAAAATGATACAGAGTTTTCAGACTGTTTCGATATTAGCTTACATCAATATTTAGAGGATTATTATCAGTCAATGAAAGAAAATTAGGTCTATTTGTGTCTGAGTTCTCATGTGTGTTAAACATTTGAATAAAGTATATGTATCAAACGACTGAGTGTGATATTTTAAATATATTCCATATCACCTGTTGCTGTTAGGTACCTTATGATATGATAATAAGAGAGAAATAAGGAAGAGAAGAAAAAAAGGAAAAAAATAAAATAAGGGTAAGGAAAGGTGGGGGGGGGGGGGGTAGAGGGCATGGGGTGTTCCGGAGGCATAATCTATTCTTATAGTTTTATTACTGTTGCATATAAAAATGTTAGTTACCATGACTGGAGTACCTGGTGGTCAAAGTTTATAGGTAAACAATGTGTGACCCATGGTTTCCATAGATCTTCATATCCTTTCAAATTTTCTTTTATCTAGGGCAGGGATCTTCAAACTACGGCCCTCCAGATTATGCAGAATAACACATCCCATGAGGCATTGTAAAATTCTGACATTGACAGACATGACTAGGCATGATGGGAATTGTAGTTCCTGAACAACTGGAGGGCCGTAGTTTGAAGACCCCTGATCTAGGGCTTCCATTTTTGCATGCAACAATGACCGATTCATCCTGTGTTTGGTTTCTGCTATGTTTAGTAAGGGTGTTTTCCATGCTTTAGTTATTGTCTGTTTCGCGGCCGTCATAAGTTGTATGAATAGCTTGAATTGTTTACGAGTCATGTAATCAGGTTTTATATTTAAAAGGGCAATTTCTGGATCCTGCATTATTGTAATTTCAAACATTTCTGAAGCGAGTAAAAAGACCCTTTTCCAGATTTTTTTTTATAATAGAACAATTCCACCACATGTATATATATGTTCCTTGTTCTGAACAGCCACGAAAACAGAGACCTGAGTAATCAGGCGAAAATTTAGCTATTGTAGCAGGAACCAAATACCAGCACGAGAGTACCTTGTAGGTAGTTTCAATATCTATCACATTAGGAGAAAAAGATTTAATATTGGACCAAATTGCGGACCATTCTGCTTTATCTATAGTTTGATCAAGATCTTTTTCCCATTTAACCACATAAGATGGTAATTTAGCATCTAATTTAACAAGCAATGTGGAGTATATTGTTGATATGAGACCTCTGGCATGAGGGTCTTTCATGTATATATTTTCAAACTTAGTAAAATCATCTACGGAACCGTCAATTCTTAGGAAAGGAATACAATAGTTCTTAATTTGAAGGTAACAAAATATTTCTGATTGGGGGAGCCCAAAAGACTTGCATAAGTCTGGGAAGGGACGGATTGTTGTATTTAGGATCATGTGATGTAAATATGTTATACCTGCTTTAGACCAAGCCTGAAAAGATCTGGGATAGGTCCATGCTGGATAGAAAGCTCGGTTTTTGAGAAAAGATAGAAGTGGATTATGTTTGGATTGCAGACAATGAGAGATTTTGAGTCTATCCCAAAAAGCTAGAGAATGTTTAGTGATTGTTTTTTTTTAAGTTTTACGATCTATGGGATGTAACCATAAAATATTGTGTATGGAGAGAGGGTCACAATCTATTGCTTCGATGGTAACCCACAAAGGAATCTCAGTTTTGGAGTGATATTTTATGGATTGTGCTTGGCGACCATGGATTTTGGGAAGGAATAAGGTTTCTCAAGATATTCGTGGTTTGTTTTCCCCAAGTACATTTTATAAATTTTTGTTGCATAATTCTAAGGAAATAGGCCAGGATGTGTATTGGAAGAACTCTGAAAATGTACAGGAATTTAGGAAATATGGCCATCTTTATTATATTTATTTTCCCAACCCATGATGTCGGTCAGATTTTCCAAGTAAAACTTTCTGAAGGGAGAAAAAACTATTTTTTTATCGTACATCAACAGAACTAATAATTTTCATTTAATGTGTACTGTTGTCGTATGGTATTAGTATGAGAAACATTGGATACAAAAGACTGTGCATGATCAGAACAATAAACAACAATAGTCAAACAAAAAAAAGCCTTCGTCTTCCAAGTATTTTTGTACAATTCGTACCATCCTCGGTTTCAGCCTGCTTTAAAACGTCAAGGAAAACCATTGGTCCGATTTTCTTTTAGTGTGTACTGGGCTAAAGTCATGAATTGCCTAGATTAACAAACTAAATATATTTTTGGAGATTAGATACATGTACAAATACAATGAAAGATAAAATGTACCCAGTTTTGATACACAAGTTTTATTATAGGGTTTGAATGGCACATTTTATTTCTGAAGTTAAGCTTGTTTAAGCAAAAAAGATGCTTTGTTTTGCAAGGTTTCTAGCAATTGTTTCTTTAAATCACTACCTGATTCTGTGTTTTTTTTTTAGATTTTGCAAGGGCAATCAAGTTAGGGCAGAGCTTGTAGCAAATCAGTGACATCTATTTCCATGACATACTGTATTTACATACTTCCCAACTTTTTGAGATGGGAATTAGGGATACCTTTTAGCAAAGGTATGTAGTCATAGGACACACCCCGGCCATTTTTTTTTTTACCACTACTTTTCCTTTATACTGGCTCTTGACATTTACAAATATAGCAATTTAGAAATTGGATGAAAAGTTTAACACTGGGAAAAACCTTTTGAAAGATAAAAATTGCTTTTTTTATACAACATTATAGATCAGATAAAAATGAGGGACAAATGAGGAGGAGAGAGGGACAGGGGAACAGTCCCTCAAAATCAGGGACAGTTAGGAGCTTTATATTTGTTTGGCATAGGCATGTGGCATAAAATAAAGCTACAAATGATTTCACAGGAAATTGAACTTATAAGAACACAAAAAAACTCCTAAAAAAGGTTAAAGATGTGTACTTCATTATTTGTATACATAAAACTTTTGATCTATGTATGTTGTTGCGCACTAGTTGGTGGTATACAATTTAACTACTTCAGCCCCAGAAGATTTGCCTGCTTAATGAGCAGACCATTTTTTGCGTTACGGCACTGCGTCGCTTTAACCGACAATTGCACGGTCGTGCAACGCTGTACCCAAACAAAATTTACGTCCTTTTTTCCCACAAATAGAGCTTTATTTTGGTGGAATTTGATCACCTCTGCGGTTTTTATTTTTTGCGCTGTAAACAAAAAAAGAACGACAATTTTGAAAAAAAACACTATTTTGTACTTTTTGCTATAATAAATATCCCCAATTTTTTTTTTAAAAAAGCACATTTTTTCCTCAGTTTAGACCAATATGTATTCTTATACATATTTTTGGTAATAAAAATTTTAATAAGTGTATATTGATTGGTTTGCGCAAAAGTTATAGCATCTACCAACTATGGGAAATATTTATGGAATTTTTATTATTTTTTTAATCGTAATGGCGGTGGTCTGCGATTTTTATTGGGACTTCGACATTATGGCGGACAGATCAGACACTTTTGTCACATTTTTGGGGCCATTGATATTTATACAGCAATCAGTGCTATAAAAATGCGCTGATTACTGTGTAAATGTCACTGGCAGGGAAGGGGTTAACACTAGGGGGCGATCAAGGGGTTAACTGTGTCCCTCATGTGTGTTCTAACTGTAAGGGGATGGGAGTGAATAGAGGAGATGACAGATCGTTGTTCCTAGCTAGTAGGAACACACGATCTGTGTCTCCTCTCACAGAACAGGGATTTGTGTGTTTACACACACGCGTCCCTGTTCTGACTCTTGTGCCCGTGATCATGCGTGGCTGGCGGTCATCACGACCGCCGGCCACGCGCATTAGGTCCCCCGCAGTGCAGCGGGCGCGCGCCTGCTATCCCCGCTTAAAGGGCCGACATACAGCTACGACGGCTTGCCGACCTGCCGCAGTATAATGATGGTGGCTGGTCGGCAAGCGGTCAAGATTAGCTATTTCATGTATAATAATGAAATCTGTTTATATAATCACATGACCATGGAGAAATAGAAATCTTTTTCTATATTGTTTTCGTGCCATTTATTAATCTTTTCAGTCACTGTTTGAATTCCACCATATTTGCATTACAATTATTTCATGGTAATGAGTACAAAACCTTCAGACCCTATAGTGTACAGACCCCCAAACTTTCCTTCTACTTTAATTTGTATTAGAGTGTTATTGTGTTTAAGCCTTCTACAACTTTTTCGTTAGATACTAGTGATATACTTCCTATTACTCTCAGCATGTTTGAGCATATCCTGGTCTTTGTCTATGTAGTTTCTAGTTGTTTTTACAGTTAGGCAAGGCATTCACTGTGAGAGGTTTATGGTACACTCCACATCTAATGTCTTCTGTATTGTGAAAGCCCTGTTCCTCAGCCAGCTTGAATTTAGTGGTTGTCCTTAACAGCTTGCTAGATTTGCATTTTCATTCTTTCTACAATTTTTTTTTAACTTGAAAACTGAATTTCAATACACATAGAATCATTGTAGATCACATGCACACATTTTGTTTAAATTTTATATCACCCGACTGACAAGCTGCATTTAGATATATTTAGCAGAGAATCCACTTTGAAAATGAATAAAATTAGTTCCTTGTAATAATGGATATGTGGTATACCTTCTTCTTTGACGAGCACAATTAAGAAGATTTTAGATTGCTTAAAGCCTGTTCACTAACTGGCTTGCTGCATTAGAGGAGAGAAAAAAGCAAAAAGACAGATCAAAGACGGTTATCGCACGGAAACATATGCTCCCCCACATCTTCATCCTAAAACCTGATCACCAGGCTGAATGCTGGTTACAAGGAACTTTCAGGGCATGAATATTCGATCTCATACGGCTTCTCTGAATCAAGATGGATAGTTGTTAGAACACTGTACCAGCATTACAAAAATCCAGGCTAATTAATGGTGTTACAAAAACATATTCCAGAGTTTGTCGTCAGCACTTTTGCTGATCTCATTGATTTCATAATTTTTTACATTTTGGTCATGAAAATCTTTGTGTCATGGTAAACAACTATTGTTTAAACTCTTAATATTTGTCCATCTTTAAAAGATACTGGCAAAAAAAAATTCTTAAGTTTGATATGTGTACACCTTTTTCAAAAATAACTCTGTAGTGAAATTTAACTAAAGTCTCAATTTAAACAGGATTCCAGCCTCACACATTTCTGTCCTATCTCCTTCTGTCTCTGGTACTTGGTGGAAAACTACGCTGCTCTTAAATTTTATCCCCTTCTCACTGTGTGCATCTGAATATTCCTTGAAGTGAATTGCAGCAGGCACACTTTCTGTCTCCAGGTTTCCCACAAGACCAACTGATTGTCTTAGATATGCCCCCTGAGCTTCAGGGGGTGCTAGACACTCCTGCTCTGTCCTATGTGGTGCACCCAACTTCCATAGAGCCAGTTTCATCTAGACGAGAAAGAGTTGCTGCAGAGCCCATTCACTGTGCACACTGAATCCTAGGGCTTGGGAACTGCAGCTAACTGTACTGTAAATTGTTTTGTTGCTCTCTTTGTAAATAGTGTTATTTTTCAGTGAGTAGAACTGACTTGCATGTTTTTTATTGTATTAGGTGATAATGTGTGCTGAATTATCCACTTATACAAGAGCTCAAACTATTATCTTATGTTGTACAGTGTGATCAGGACTGCAAAAACATGCAGCACACAGCTTCTAGTTATCCTTTCTTTTAATGTTTACATTTAGGCAAAGCTGTGTCAACCACTTTTGAGTGGACCCTACTGCAGTGATGTGCTGGTTCCACCTAAATCCTTCCACAGTCTAGTGAAAAGCAAGAAAAAAAAAAATTGTCATGTGACCCCTTTTTTCTCTCTTTAAAGTGGAAGTAAGCCCTCCTATAATTTTCAGCCAAGGAAGCTGACATCTTGGCCTCTGTTTAATCATCAACTGCCATGATGCTGCACATGTGATCAGTTATGACACCAGCCATTGGATGGTGTTACAGTTTGGTTGAGAGCACAGCCAATGTGACAGTTGGCATTTCCGGCATGCCGGGAATGTAACTGATTTTTAAACTATTAAATCGTTGGGTTTACTTCCGCTTTAAGGTAGAAAATCTCAGGTAAATATAAAAATAAGGGGAGAAAGCTGCACAACATGCATGATTATAAAAATATAGATTGCTGCAAGCTGCTTTAAGACCATATTCTTGCAAGGACAGCTGACCCTTTTAGCTGCTCTTTAGGACATCTCACTGTTCAGAACAATTGGAAATGGCTGTATGCAGTTTCGAATAAATGGCTCTATAATATTGGTCTTTACAGTATTTGCAATATACACCAGTGGTTCTGGATGTGCATCTGACTGATGGAATCAGACATGTAAATACCTTCTGTTCTAAGAACACTTTGCTCAGCTACACGCTGAATTGTGTGGAGGGCTTTTATTTCTTTAGTTCCTTCTCACTGTAACCTGTATTATTTTATACTACCACTATTCTTTGAATAAACTGTAAATTGGTCAGTTATTCAGGATTCATTGGGCTGTATGAGTCAGATGAAGAATTCACAGCCTGTATTCTCTAGCTCATGCAGCTCCATATGAAGTGTAAGTTAGACATAGTTAGAAACTGAGCAGCAAATGTAGGACTTCCTCAGTAGACTGCCTATCTAGCTATGTAAATTGTGTTTCATTAAATCATTCTACATTTTCAAAAAATAAATAAAAGATTAGTCTATACACTTCAAACATTACTGAGATGTAAACAAGCTTGAGGCTGCTCATGCCTGCATTCAGAAAAAGAGAGTAGAGAGAGGATGTGAAAAATACATTTCTCAATCTCACCTGTGATTAATGATCCTGGAATCTCTCCGCTTTGAGTACTTCCAAGTTCAGAGCTATCAGATCCTGGCCAGTGCAACAGGGGGGAAATGTGATCAAGTACAGTGTGTACTCGGTATAAAAAAAATGGCAACCACTCCAATCTGTAACTGGCCTATGCAGCAAGGAACACATGGAAGGCTGCATAACTTCACTGCCACTGTGCTCTTGCTGGGTGTCCAGTCCATTCCTATTCCTTTAGAAGGGGTGGGCTCCCTCCCGGCAAACTGTTCCTTTAATCTGTCTATTATTATATATGTGCTCCAACTTTGGAGGCTCTCAAAGGACTCTCTAGGACTGCAGATAATACTGAAGTGTCATGAAGAGGCAAATGTGTGCAAACTAAACCCCTTGTTTTAACGTGAACTGTTGGACAGGGTAATTTGGTTTGTTGCAGGCTGGCTGGCAAGTGAATTTTTGTTTGTTGTTTTTTGACAGTATATACTCAATCTGGTTTGAAGGAGTGCAAAGGAGGCATCAGGGGTCCAAGAGATCCATAAAGATTACCTGTCCCTTCATATATGCAATCGCATAGGGGGCTTGACGAATTGCAAAATGTGTTTGTAAAATGTAAATATAATAAAATAAATTTAAAAAAAACATAATAAAAGTAATAATTCTAGGGCTATTATTTAACCCTAAATTTATGAGCCACAAAGGTTTTTAAAGTTTCACCTGGAAAATATTGGGTATTGTAGTTTGTCGCCATCTCTCAGTCAAACGCAATTTTCAATCTTGACATATTTTTTATCTATTAACTTAAAGTGGTTCTTTGCATTAAAGTAAAAAACCTTCATGTGCCTGTGACCTCCCATTCTTTGTACAGTACTGGTAATGTAATTTAAGTTTCATTATAAACAGGACAAACCACATAATAACATTTACACTTTTTAGTAACGTTATTGTTTTAAGCACTTAAGGACTGCCGCACGTCGATGTACGTCGACAGAATGGCACGGCTGGGCACAAGAGCGTACAGGTACGTCCCTTTTAAGATCCTAACCGTGGGTCGCGCGCCGGTCCTGAGCTCCGTGACCGCGCCGGGGGCACGTGATCAGGTCACAGAGCTGAAGAACGGGGAGAGGTGAGTGTAAACAAACCTTTCCCCGTTCTTCCTAGTGGCAGTGTCAGTGATCGTCTGTTCCCTGTCATAGGGAACGACGATCAGTGATGTCACATGCCAAGCCACGCCCCCCTTCAGTTAGAATCACACATTAGGTCACACTTAACCCCTACAGTGCCACCTACAGGTTAACCCCTTCACTGCCAGTGTCCTTTTTACAGTAATCAGTGCATATTTATAGCACTGATTGCTGTAAAAATGACAATGGTCCCAAAATGGTGTTCGATGTGTCCGCCATAATGTCGCATTCATGATAAAAATCTCTGTCGACGCCATTACTAGTAAAAAAAAAATATTAATGAAATATTAATGAAAATGCCATAAAACTATCCCCTATTTTGTAGACGCTATAACTTTTGCGCAAACCAATCAATAAACGCTTATTGTGATTTTTTTTTACCAAAAATATGTAGAAGAATACGTATTGGCCTAAATTAAAGGGAATATAAAAAATATATATTTTTTGGGGATATTTATTATGGCAAAAAGTAAAAAATATTGCATTTTTTTTCAAAATTGTCGCTCTATTTTTGTTTATAGCGCAAAAAATTAAAACCACAGAGGTGATCAAATACCACTAAAAGAAAGCTCTATTTGTGGGAAAAAAGGACGCCAATTTTGTTTGGGAGCCACGTCGCATGACCGTGCAATTGTCCGTTAAAGCGCCGCAGTGCCGAATCGCAAAAAGTGGCCTGGTCCTTCAGCTACAAAATGGTCCGGGACTTAAGTGGTTAAATCAAGTGTCAGTAGAAAAAGAATAAAAATTAAAAACAAAGGGCCACCTGCAAAAAAAGAGTATTCATATTTCCCTTACCACTGCCGTCGATCTCCACTGTATTAAAGAATCTTCAGAATCTGACATTTCTGGGAGTGTTGGATTCCTTGACCCCCATTTTACTCTGTGGTTCCTCCTGCTGAACGCGACATAGTGACATAAGGGCTGTCTGATTAAACCACTGAGCACAGCAGGCATCCCAGGCACCCAAAAGTTTATCAGATTATGAATATTTTTCAGTGGCTGTTTTTTGCAGTGCAGTTAAAATCAAGGTAAGTATGACCTCGCTCTTTTGCAGGGTGTACTTTTGTTTTTTTTACAATTTTATATCTATAGCATATATAGAATTTTGACTAATATTTGCAAGACAACACTTTTAAAAGAAAGTCTTGTTCATGCATCGAAGCACTATATTTGTATTTGTAACTTCCCTTCATGTTCCTTATCTTGCTAAATCACCCCCTAGTATGTTCTTTGTCAGTGTCTCACACTCTGTTTTTCTTAACTTGCTTTTCAAAACTTGAAGAGCATGAGAGCGCGGGCACTATTGTTTCTTACACAGCACAGAGCAAAGTGAAGTTAACACTTAACTAAGCGTTCCTTGGTATGAATTTATGGTATTATCTTGCGCTTGATGTAAAGTAGAGTTCAGCAAGAGCTTATGGGTCAGTGCCTATGGCAGCAGGGTAAGTGGGGTCAGTAGGAACACACAACTCTTCTAATTTCTGGCTATATTGTTTTCTTTTATTTTTGCTCGTCTGGTCACAACTGGACATGTGTCGGTAATAAAGAAAAAACTGAATTAAGATCTGTAGGGATGAGGTTGCTGGGAGAAGTTACAAGGTTTGGAAATAATGCTGCAATCTCAACTTTTTCTACAAGCTCTTGGTTTTTTGTTTGTAAAGTCCTTGGAAAGCTCTGAGAAGGCAAAGACTAATGACACCGTTTAGTCACCTTTCTTCAAGTTAATATCTAACATTGGCTGCTGACAATTGTAGTACATAGTGAGGCTGATGTATTGAAGAAGAGATTGTTCACTTAGGAAAGTGAATGCTTAATAAGTAAAGTGATGCGATGTTCACTTTGTATACCCAATCATGTGCAATAGTAATTAAAAATCAGGATCTTTTTCTTGCATTTTATTGGATGGTTGAAGTTAACAGAGCTCCACCTTATTTGCTAAGCTCAATGAATATTCAGTGTTCCAAGTGAATAGGCTGTTCAGTTTGGCCTAAAAATCCTGGAATCCATCTACACCTGTAATCAAATAGGTTTTCTGTATTTAACTACATTACTCAGTAATAAGGCTAAAACCACAAATGAACATGGAGATAGACATGAGATTACAGCATGTTCATACACAAAGAACATCAATAGAAATATTGACTGGCAGACAGTAGAACATAATAAGAAGTATATAAAGAGTTCATTAGCTGCCAAGTGTTCATATTGAAGGTTTCTGTTAAATCCGCTAGTAATATTTTATTCCAGTTGAAATTTAAACTGAAACATTTTAAATGAAGATATCTCATTAAACTTGTTAGAATTAGACCAAGAAATCTTATCAAACTAATTTAATTTTCTATTAAATATAGATAACAGTAAAATAGTAGTAATGTAAAGAAAATACTTGGCAACCTTTTAATACAAAAATCTGTTCAATATGTTGCAGATGTAATATATAACTGGATATTTGTACACACATTTGGTATTACTGCTTCAAATATTTGAACATAAATTGTTAGGGGAACCCATAGAACAACCAAAATCTAAATTTTAATTAACCTTGAATACATACAATTAATACATACAATTAACCTGGAACAATCCCATTGCAAACATTTTAGATCACTACACGGTACAATCTAATTTTAGAATCTCTTATAGCTCTACCAACAGCTACATGGTGCAAGGGCCTGTCTGATCAGGTACAAACATTTTACATAGATTGGATAAGGCCTTATTTTTCATACATTTTGTAAATTGAAAGTTGATTGTATTGCCAGGTATATGGTGACCCTTATACTGTTACTTCTTTCTACTCAGTGCAGCTAAAAAAAAAAAATTCCAGACAATGGAAATCTAGTCCTATTTTCATATTTTCTGAATAATATAGAGAAACAGACTACTTGGCCTGAGTGAGAAAACAGTATCTGGTCATCTGCAGAAGAACTACAAAATAATAATAATATCTGACAAGACTGGGTATATTTAAAATTATAGATTTCACCTTAACATCTTAATCTTTACATAAAATGACACATTATTTTCTATATAAAGTAACTCCAGTTTTTAGGACCTGGCCTACATTTGTGAAATGCTACATTAATATTGTTTATCATCTACAAGCTTTGTTGTTTTGAACTTTTGTATATTGTTGCTGTTTTTTTAGTGTGATTTGACAATTTCTTTTATTATAATAACTCAATAAATGTAAAATAAAAGTAAATGACAATAAAAAAGAAATAACATATTATACATATCACTCAAGTTACCTTTTTTTCCTTGCTTTTATATTTGTAACTATGAGCCAAGTGTCGCTAATCTTTTGCATGCTGCTTGAAAATTAGAGAACATATATTTTGGGTAATTTAAAGTTGAGAATCTTCTTAGGATAAATTGTGTAAATATTCATTTGGTATTTTAAATTAAACCAAGTATTCCCTTCCTTGGGGTTAAGAATGGTACATTTAAAATCCCTTTTCCTTATTTTTGCTCTTCTCAAATGTTCTCTTTATCAAATTATGTGGAGATGAAATAACTAAACATTGAAGTTCATTTTCACACAATTTATTGCCTGTTCCCACCAATGTGTTGTGAAAAGTCCTGTATTTTGGGATAATTAACCTGTAATTTACCATTTTGGTCATCAGAGTAAAATCCTTAAACAACGAAACAATCTTTTAATGAATGTCAGCGCACAGTAATGCAACACAAATTAACACACAGATTTTGCTGTGAACTGATGGTACACTATAGCCTGTAGTCTAAAGCTACATAGGATAGCACATAACAGCCATAAAATGTAAGACCATTTTTTTTTTGTGTTATATAACTATTAATTCTTTATCACCTGGAGCCTGTACCACCCAGCATGCAGGATATGTGTGTGCGTGTATATATATATATATATATATATATATATATATATATATAATTTTTTGTGTCACTGAAACAAATCTGTACCAATACCCATACAGCAGACAATAAAAAAAAGTACAAAAAATGTCACAATTGTAATAAAGTATACAATCTAAAAAAAACAAAACATGGAAAAGCACAGCTTCCTAATGAAGCAGTTCACTCACAATGCACACTCAGCGTTCATTGGCCAGCCCTGCCTTTGTCCTGTTGCAGCAACCTATTTTTTACTGATCCACGGCTCACACCATCACTCCTCCTGACATAAGCTTTTATAGATCTACACTTTCTTATGTAGTCTAGGTGTTGATAAGCTATCTATGTCTATGATTGTTTGAGGTGTTCAAAATATGTGGCATAATTGGCCTGGCCTTCTGTTGTATTGGGGTTTTTATATTTCCATTGTTTTTAATGTGTATGGGATAATTTCTTTATAAGGGTTTATTTTGTGCTTTTGTATTGTCATTTTTTTATTTGGTTTCTTGGATTTTCTATGTTTATACAATAGAGCCATTTTCATTTTTTTTTTATATTGTCTATTATATGGTTAATGGTGCAGATTTGTGATTTAGGGACATATGTACTTTTTTTTAATGTACATAACTATTTATATATTGATGTGAGGAGAAAAAAGGTACATAGGTTTGTGTTGCTATGATGAGTGTATACATTTATTTCCATTATAAATGCCTGCAAAGCTAATCTTTAAAGTTCGTTTTAAAAATGGGATTTGTATTATCCTTCTAGGCTAACCATAGACATAAGACAGTGCCTGTCAGATTTAAAGATCATTCTGTAAGCCATAATCATTTTATCCACCTAAATTATAGTTCATACTTTGCAAATATAATGCTATCAGATAATATACAAATTATGTTTTAGGAGTTTGCATGTGTATTGTGTGTGGTTGTTTCATTTTCTGAAGATAAAAAAAAGACATGCATATGAACTTTCTTAATATGAATATGAAGAAATGTTTATTAAGATCACTATCTCAATGTCTGTGGATAGCTGTCTACCTTTTTAGGTCTGCACAAAGAATTGTCTTCATGCAGATGTGGATTTCAGCAGTGGCCTATGAATGTCACTTGTGTATAGTGTCCTTCTCCTGCAGGCCTGGCTCTAGTGACTGCTTAAAACCCAAAGCACTTTGTGATCACCTGTAAGCTGTTGTTATGTGTAAAGAAAGAGACATATTAAGCTCTGATCTGTGGATGTCTTCTTTTGATGTGTTGCAGGGTGCATTCACTTTCCATGGGAGCATGATAGACATGCCCTTGCTTAAGCAGGCACAGAACATCGTTACGCTTGCCAGAGCCATCAAGAACGAATGATGTGTTAAATGAAGCTCTCGCCAGGAGTCCGCTCCATACAGCACTTGTCTTCCATGCCAGGAGGGAGACTTGAGAAATGCGACCAGGGACGCTTCAGTCTATTGATAACCGAATAGTTATGCATTTATTTTCTGTACATGTACTGTATAGCATTCATTAAAATAAATGTCAAATCCGGTATTTTTTTTCTCCTTGCTTTCACTTCCCTAGCACTGCCATTCATTCGTTTTCCCCTTATAAACATGTAAAAATGCCTTTAAGAGAGTGTGACAAGGGCTGAACTGCAATAAACTTGTAGAGTTATAAGGGTAACAAAGCAGGACAAGCTTCTACTTCTAGGCTCTCCAGGCAGATTTACATGACACTGGAGATACTGCTACAGGTCATATGCTTCTTGTTGTTAACTGGCTTAGCAAAGCTGTTTTGGAGAGGTTAACCTAGCTTGTAGCAAGGGTAAATAAACATAACAACCAGCCATTGTCCCCTATTCAGCGTGTACTCTTATATTCAGGGCTAAAGGGTATTGAAGCTGCAGAGGATCAACTTGTGGTTGCCAAAGGACTCAAATGAAGTTTCAAACAGCAACAATCAGAGATTTTGTTTCTGTCCCTCATTAAATCATGAGCCTTTGTACCCCCAGCCACCAAGGACTGTTCTTTAAGAAATTAACAGAATGGAAAGTTTTAAACCATGCACCAACCTTTCTATGACCTACATAGAGGCAGTGCTGCTGTCCTTACACACACTCCACAGGAAGGCTGTTCTGTTTATTTAAACATGTAAATAGAAAACACAGTTGTAACCCTTCCTGAGAAGCATTCATGCCCATGTATAGGTGCTGCTAGCAAAGGAATCCTCCCTTGGAATACAATCAGGGTGTACAGTAAGTAGCTGGGGTATTGGGATGGCCAGCTACACATTTTAAAAAGACCTACTAACATCTGTGCCCAATTTATTTGAACAAATCAGTGATCTATGTCCTTACAATTTCAATGGTGTTGCCTCATTTGTACCATTACAGATTGCGTAATATATGAAAGATTTAGTTTATTGTAACAAATTGAGAGAGACACCCTAAGGTGTGAATGTGAGATAAGTACTGGTTGGGCCTTGTTAATTAGTGACTGGTCTCTCCAGATCAAAGATTACTTCAGGTCAAGGTTGACATGTCTAAGCTTTTCAAACTGTCAGCAAGTTTTTTGCTAGAGAAGACCTTCAGCTGACAGGTTTAATCATCATTGGATCTGTACATATTTATCCCCAGAGGCACGTGTGTATGGAAAGCGAAGTCTAACAGCAGCCAAGGTAGCATTGGCAGGAATTAGTTACACATCGATTAAAAGGAAGATCATTTATCATAGGTTCTCATGACATAAAACATATCCCTAATTGTTTGGATTAGCCTGAAACTCCTAGTTTACTGTAAGGGATAAATTACATTTAAAAAACAGAATTCTATGATGAGTAAAAAGGATAAATATAATCAGGCATGGTCTTGCTGGAAAAATGTAAACAAACATTTACAAGAATTTATCCCACAAATTACATTTTTTGGAGCATGAGAGACCATTTTTCCCTCTTTTCACTGTATTGTGGTTCCTTCCAGTCTTGTGTATTTTTGTTTTATAGCTGCACTTTGACATTTTTTCATATGACTATCTATTTTTTCTTTACTTGTCCCTCTGCATTTACTGTCCTTATGACATATCATACTTTGCTATAACATTTCTGTATCTGTAAATAAAAATGTAATGTTTAAAAAAAAAACAAAGTGGAAAATGTGCTGATTGTTCCGGCCGCCCAACCTATGACTATCGGTGTGCTGTCAGTGATTTCCTTCTGCTGTGCTTACTGATGGGGTACTTGCTACAAACAAGCAGTATTTAGTGGTGACATGCCCTGTAATATATATGGGCTTATCCATATCAAATATAGACAGTTTTATTATTTTCTGTAACATATTGCCCCCCTTTTACAGAAAATCTATCACTTCCCATACAACTGAGATATTTCAGAAATAGCTTTTACTTTTTAAATGCTTGCTCTCTTTGCTGAGCCATCAATGGTGTAAATTGGTGGTTTTATTTCAAACATCAGTGCTTTTACAGATCACAGTGAACTGCACAGAAGCATTCTGAGACTGCTCAAAGTAGTAACTCCTAATGTTAATTCAAGACTACTTTGTAACAATAATATGACGATCTTTGCAAACAATGTCTGATTAATAAACTCCTGCATGCCTAAGTATGACAGGTTCCCTTATAGGTATGTAATAAGTCACCAGTATATACATGGCACAGTTCCTTCAGCAGTATTGTTTGGGATTTCCTCCCTTTCTCTACTTCTATAAGAGCAGTCTTTGTACAGCCTATGCTCATCTCGATTACACAGGATTGCAAACAGATTATAGTCCTGAGCGCTGGACACTCCTGATTTGACTGAGAATAAATACATATGAAATCTGCTTGGAATAATCTTAAATTGACTTTTCCCAAATAATCCTCTCTTCCCACAGCCTGAATAGGGGCACCCAGTCTTATATAAGCGGTTGTCACTGATCCTTCATCGCACTGAAAGAGACAATTAACAGTGTATTAAATATTTCAACGATTAGACGGAGAACACAGGAGGGACGTTCAGCGACTGATTACAGAGAGCTCATTCATCAACAGTTAATGGACAAAGCTCTACTTCTCAACCCTGGGCATTTATGTATACATAGCTTTTACCATGGTAAAGACAGGTCTGGGGGTGATTTACTAAAGGGGCTTTTGCTTAACTTGCGTTCAGGTTTTGGAAAAAAGTCTACTTTCCAAGTTCTCTTGAATCTGAGTATTTGTAGTGAACACAGGATAGGAGGGAAATAGCTGCTTTTGTAAATTTGTCCCTGTGATGTAAAATAAAATTGCACGATTCTAACTATCCAAGAATCTATCTATCTTTTTATCTATGATCAGTTCCAGTATGTAGAGATTCCATTTGCACAGCCTTGTCTCTGAGTCTACCTCCTCCATTCATCCATCCATCATCAGTTTCTGTATGTGGAGAGTTGGCTCTGAATTCTGAATTGTCTCTACGAGGTTATCTATCTCTATCTATCTATCTATCTATCTATCTATCTATCTATCTATCTACTGTATCTGTTTGTCTATCTATCTATCTACTGTATCTGTTTGTCTATCTATCTATCTATTCATCTATGTATCTATGTATCTATGTATCTGTCTATCTGTCTATCTATCTATTGGTCTGTATATCTGTCTATCTAGCTGTCTGTCTGTCTATTGACGATTTATCTAGTCACAGCCTTTTCTCTATGAGGTCGTCTCCCATGTGCTGACTACATAGTTTAAGCCCACATAGCCCATCATCACTTTTGCGCTCAACATGGTACTGAATCCCAGGTGACCAAATTACCGTTAACACTATTAAAACATTCTAATGAGAAACAATTACTTAGGAAATGAGCTGAGACATGATGGAGTGAGGCACAGTGAGGCTGATCTTGTATATTGGTTTAATAAATCCTAGGTACATAACACTTTATCCTGTGTGTACACAGGAGAATTAAACTAAGCCTGTTTATGAGATGATTTTACATATATGTATTCTTTGATGATTCTCTATAGGACACATATGGTGCAGTTTGTTGTATTGTCTAATGCAATGCCGGGGGGCTGCCAGTAATGTCTTAATTTATCTTGTGTGACACAATCTGTGTAGGACATTACATCCTGCAGTAAAGTTGTGTGCTGGAGAAGCTTCAGCAATGTGTTTCTTCTATCAGCAATGTTTATGGGAATTCTAATGTTCCTTATACTCTTTCTCTAATGAGGACTGTTTTGTATAGGTGACTAAGGACTCTTTTTAGGATTCTTCCGCCCCTCTATTTACAATTTACATTAGGAAGCTTTTTCAGGTTTTGTCTTTTTCAGCAGCATTTCTGAAGAGACGATTGATGAAACAAAACAGATTATGAGATTAGCACAGGGATTTTGTGCATATTAATGGTGGTGAAGAGCCACCTAATGGGTCTGTAATTGCAGTTGTGGAGCACTGAAGTCATTTTAGTCCAAAGACCCCCCCGTGAGCTTTTTCCAGGGAACTTGGGGGGAAAGTGCTGTGTAATTATTACAGTTCCTGAACCCCTCTCCTGCTATTCTACACAATGCAGACTGTATTCTAATGTACATAATGAAAGAGAACACCTTGAGTGGATATTTATGCACACACAGTTTCTTACCTTCCTTGCAGCTTTATACCAATTCTTTGTTGTCTTGTGTCTACATGTGTATTGATGTGCACTGGTGCTAACATGTAGTGAGATTCTTGCCTTGATTGCTTGTAAAATGTGTACATTTTCCATACAATTTGACAATTTCATAACAATTCACAGAATTAATGATAGTAAGATCAAATTATAGTTACCATAAGAGCACAAAATAAGGTTCACTGTTAATGTCAGAACTCATTGACAGACTGAATACATACAAAACATAGTGTAATATTTTATCTAATAATTTGAAAAAAATAAAAAAAACATTGTCATTTCTAGTAACATTCATTTTTTATTTAATATTCGTTATTGTAGCTTTGGTGTACCGTTTGTAATTACTTCTGTCCAAACAAAACATCTTACAAATAATTAAATAGGTGAACCTATGAATAAAGATTTTGTTTGCAGATAATTTGCAACAAAGAGATTTGCACATAATATTCTTGGGGATTTTGTAAGCGTGGAATGGAAAAGGTTTGGCGCTAGATAGAGATGCATATATGAAGCGCATGTAGTGTGTGTTGTATAGAATCACTTCATACAGAGATTTGTACAGCATTCTAGTGTGACTTTGCACTCACTGCCATTCCAGTATTCCTATATCACATACCAAATCATTCTTTGAACAAATAATGTTTGCTTGTCTTGTAAACACAAGTGGCCCTTGTGAGCTTGCCATGTGTGGGATCTATACACCTGGTGCGTGAAAGTTTTCTATCACAAAATTTGTGTTTTGGGTATAAAGAGTGGGAACGCATCAACGTCCTTATATATTAAAAGCGACAGTTGTGAAGGAGTGAAATTGGTCTGTGATTAGGCAACTGCATCACTTGTCCGTGATCAGGAAAGTGTGATGCTGATCTGTGATCAAGGTAGCACGGATCTATGATTATGCAGGTGTAGTCAGTATATTGTACCTGGTGCTGGGGTCTTAGCCTACCCCCACCATTCCACGTGTTTCCTGATCACTGTAAACGGTGGCACAGATCAAAGCCTGCCCCTTGTCCCCTGGCGCCCAGGACAATCCAGGCTCTTTGTTAAGCAGTTGCTAGGATGCCGGTAAACTAAGAAAAAGTGTCCGGGGCATGTTAATCAGATGGTTACAGTGCAACAATAATGTCTGTGGCTGTGTCTCTACACTGCCGTCACTCTCTTTCCTTCTTTTATAGCCCAAAGTGTAAGTTTGTTTCTGACACAATGAGTCTTGTACTTCAAAGTATTCATGTAGGGCCACCTTCTGTAAATGCACTTTATACATTGATTTGTTACTACAATTAATCTGCTGCTTTTATTATATCATTCTTCTGATTAATTGCTACAAAAAAAGGTTTGCAATCTGCAATGTAAAACTAAAATTCAATGAAGATTTTTGTTGTTGTTGTTAATCATACATGCAGTAGTTTAATGGGTTTTTTTTTCCCTCCACATAAAGATTTTTTCTTTTAGTTTATTACGGTGTAGATTTGTTTACTGGGACACCATTCTAAGGCTGTCTATAGATGGGAAGATTCCATAAACAGTCTTTTTGGAAACAATTGTAAGTATACAAACAGGAATGCTTTTTGCCACCTTCTTTTCTTTTATTTCTCATTGATTGCACTTTAAACAGTTGAGGACATTAGGCGTGCACCAAAAAAACATAATTGAAATACATAGGGCAAATGTAATATTATTGTTGGTATTTCCACTGTTCCATTTACTGTATCTACAGATCAATGGAGCCAACGTAACCTCACAAGTTAAAAATTTTTAAATGATTTACAACTTAATTTACTCCAATCAGTGCTAAATATCTTTTATTTCCCCTTCGTCCATTAGCATTTATTTTCCTGTAGATTTTTTTTTTTTTTTTTTTTTTTTCAAACAACTATCTACTTCCTTTCTTTGTTTTTATTCGTTTTGTTAATTTTTTTAGTGTGAAAAGACACAATATTGAAAAAAGCCTTTATTTTATTTGTAAGAATGTTTTGCTTTGTACATAATCATAATTTTAGTGTCATTTTAAAAGGGACAAATTATACAATAAAATGTGTGTGTGCATATATATATATATATATATATATATATATATATATATATATATATATATATATATATATATATATATATAAATATATATAGCAACCAATTTTTGTTATTTTTGTTATGTTTTTTGTTTATGGATCGCATGAAAGATGACAAACATTTTGCAAGATTCAAAGATACCGTTTGTGCTAAATATATATATATATATATATATATATATATATATATATATATATATATTTATTTATATTTTTTTTTTTGTGTTTTATGTAATGACAAAGTTGCTGCAAAATAAATAGGCTCATAGCAGTATTGTAAAAATTGCTCAGGTCCATAGGGGATATACAAGTATGACAGTTAAAATGGTTTAAGTAAAAGCAAAATCAAAAATGACATGAATGCTAAAGTCTGTCAAAGCTTTTTTTACAGCAGTTTTTGTTCCTCTAAATCTCCCCTGTAACATAGTTCTTCGGTGAAATGCACAGCAGGGTTGTCACCCTGTTGACAGGGTAGTCTTTTATAGACATATATTTTTAGATGGACTTTAAGTAAACAGAAAACAATCGAGAGCCCAGTTCCTGAGTAAAAACTGATCATTGTAAGCACCCTTGGCAAGGTTAAAGGTTGCCATAACCCCTGTAGCTATTATTTTGCCGGGGAGCTTGGTATAGATGTGAATGTGGTGAAAAATATAAATAAAGGCATGTGGAAAAAAGAAAAAAAGCATATACCGACTACTTTAATTATAGGTATTTTTTACAGTTACCAGAATACAATATTTTTCGCTATAGTAGGGCTTTAAGAATATCTTTTAGACTATACCTGCTCTACATGCTAAATGTTCATTTATACTGATATTTATGAAAATCAATTGCCTACAGAAAATAATTTTCAAACATAATTTAATAGATGCCTCCTATTTATCTGTTGTCAGTTATTGCTTTTGGGTCCAGCATGCTGCAATGTAATTTGAGGTTTTGAATATTTGTTAAATCTTCATCAACTGTTTGTAAAATTGTCCTGTCTATGAGCAGCCTTGGACATTGCTGTCAATGATATGTATGGGATTATAAGCTTTAGAAAATGCACATATTTACTAAGCTCTAGCACATATCCCCATGGTGGTAATTGCCTGTTTCCAGTCACATGTTTCTTGCCTTACAAGAACAGGACAGCAGGAAGTTTAAAAGTAAAAAAAATAATAATTCTTATTTTGTTCATGTTTAACTGTAATGTTAGTGTTTTTTTTCCCTTTTTAAAATATTTAAGCGTATAAATATATCATTACCACTTTGGAAAATTCAATATTTACTTGATTCTTCATAAACAAGAAATAAATATGTAATTATATATTTTAAATGCTGAATATATATATATATATATATATATACACACACACACACACAAATATGGGTACACTGAAAAGCATGGGTATTGCTGTATTATAGAAAGCTATCCAGCCTCTTGAAACCCACCTGCTTCTGATATTAAAACATCCCTGCGGGTTCCTTCCTACATCTTTCACACATAAAAAAGTAGTAGTTTTAAGAAATTTCTTATAGCCACCAATCTGATTGAAACCAGCCTTGAAGGTGCAAATGTGATTGGAAATACAGAAAACAGAGAGAGGACATTACACTGCACAAGATGTGCACCTGCTACTGAGCCTGTTAGATGGTCTGTGAAATATGGATGCAGTGCTTGAAAGAATTCAGAATAAGGTAAACTGACAGATTTTTCCTATTTTAGTATAGTGCAGAGTTTACTTAACAGCACTTGTACCCCACTGTCTTCAGCTTATGCCCTGATATTGCTATAGAGAATCTGAATATCTTTTTTGTTTCTGTGGTCAGGGCTTAAAAAAATAGATTGTAAATAAAATATATTATATTTGGGGGGGGGGGGGGGTGAATTCATGCATATAATTTATTTATTTTCATTTCAGGCAGTATCTAGATTTTAGTCCCCTTCTCACATGTGCACTTTGCTGAAAAAAAATCTCTGAGTAAAATCTTCAAATATCAATAAGTCAAAGCTAGTATAAATGTATACTTCAAAAGGGAAAATGTATATTAGGGACAGTCTGTCTGAAAGAAAGGAGCTTCTGCTGTGCTTGCTCTTTAGAAAACCCATATTGCCTAGTGGATTCTGTGTCAGAGATGCACGCTGTATTAAATGTTTATTGGCCCAACAAATATTTTCTACAATTAATAAAATCCTTGTTAGAATTGGTTTTTTTTTGTATGTAAAACTTTAGATTTCAGGTGCTATGTGTATTTTGTATGATAAGGTCAATAATGCATCAATTTATTTATCAATTATTCCTGTCTGTGATAATTGTTTTTATTTCAGCTAACATCCAAATTTTCAGGACAAGCTTTTGTACCCTCCTTGTTCAAGGTCCAAGCAATACTAATACAGTTTGCAAGCGCAGTAATACTGCTACAACCACCTCATTATTAAGAACTTTTTTTTTTGAACACACATTTCCTGGAATTCATAAAGACTGGCGCAGACATATTTTGCCAATGTGTCACGTAAGCATTCTAAAAGTGGTGAAGATTGCTCCAAACTCATATACCTGTCTAAAACTTGTACTTGAATTTGACACCTACTGCGCCACTTTTAGAATGCAAAAAAATACACTTTTGCAAAGCCTGTTTTTTTCTGTACGCCACAAGAGAGTTGGTCTTAATAAGCTCTACTTTTACATTTGGCGCATTCAATGTGACACAATGTAAAAGTGGCACATTTTAGAACTACCTGAAATAGGTACATGAGTCGCTGTCAGAATCAAAAGTGTCGCAAATGCTTCATGAATTTGGTGCAATACATTAACAAGAAAGATTAATGGCAGAAAAGTGGTGCAGCCACTTTATTGAATTCACCTTATTGTATTCTGGCATGAAGAGTAAAGCCTCGTACACACTACTAGTTTTTTTTTCTGTTCAACCTAGTGGGTTGAACGAAAAAAAAATAAACGTCAGATTAGATTGGAAGCGCTGTACTAACAATCCAATGTTAGTACAGCAATCTGCCCTGCTGTGCTATTGTGTTCTGGCAGGGGAACCCCCCCCCCCTGCCAGAACATTCCAGTCAGTGCTCTCAAGCCATTGGCTGAGAGCGCCAATTGGAAGCCAGTCCGCAGAGCTTTGTATCGGTCATGATCCTTCAACAGAAGCCAGCCTGACTGCCGTACACACAAGCCGAATGTCAGTTGGTTTCTATTGAACCAGCCGATGCCGCCTGACATTTTGCCCATGTGTACTAACTAGGCTTAAAGGTTCCTTGAGAACCAAAAACAACCAAAAACATTGCTTCTAGGATTAGCATTACTCTAGAAGATTGTACATCTATTTTTTAAAAGGTTACACCAAAAACCGTTGACATTAACATGGTAAACAATGACCTCAGGTTTTAAAAAAGTAGCAATTGGTAGATTGGCCCAGAGATCCCTTCCAACCTCGCAGGGGAATATAATATGATAGGAAATGTATCTGCACTCTGCATAACTGAAGTAAACACAAGTTCATTAGGCTACAGAGTTTCTGTTCCTGTTTTTTCTATTGTTAAAATTAGTGGTCCCCCCCCTTTCTCTCCCCCCCTCCTTTCCCTCCCCCCTCCTCCCCCCCCCTTTTTTTTTTTTCTCTCCCTGGGAAACATTAGAAACATTATAAGCGTTAGGAGAGAGGGAGGAGGATAAACGGCAGAGGATGAGAAACCCCACCCAAAGGGAAAGTGAATGTTTGAATACGACAAGGAATGGTTAATGTTAAATGTTGTGAAGTTTATATGTAAAGAAAATCTTTAATAAAAGTTGAATTATCAAAAAAAAATAAAAATTAGTGGTGGTCAATCTAGTAAATACAGAAGGCCCCCCAAGTGCATTTGTCCAAAGGACCATACAATAAAATGTTGTGCTTAAATTCCAAATAGACAACAGATATATAAAAAAATAGATAAACATATACCTTGAATGTGGTAACACACTCCAGCACACTGCAGTGATTTGAATGGGATTTAGTACACAGATACGTGTATTTAAAACCATTCCTTTAAATCACATTTAAATTGTATAGAATCTTGTGTTTATTTTTTTTAAACATGTTCAGCACTTTGCGTTCTCCAGTTTGTTTTTTTCCACAGTAGGGATGGATTGACATCCTCTGCAAGGCCCTACAATTACCATCTGCTGGAGCGAGCCAACTCTATCTGCAGCTAAGAGCAGGGAGCTTTGATTAGCAGCCATTGTCCTGTGCATACAAAATGCAGGTAAAAACTCATATGTAACCTCATAAAACTTACGGGTAGGTCTACTCTCCGCTCAAGCTCCTGTAAGTCTATCCAGTGTTTCCTGCAATGCTGGCTGGACAGGACAGGAGTCTGCCTAACTCATGTGGGGGATTTACTAAAGCTGTGCAAAATCTGGTTCAGCTCTGCATAGAAACCAATCAGCTTCCAGGTTTTATTGCCAAAGCTTAATTGAACAAGCTGAAGTTAGATTGGCTACCATGTACAGCTGCACCAGATTCTGAGTGCTCCAATTTTAGTAAATATCCCCCATACTGTGGATATACATAGAGATATGTATATGCTAAACACCTAGCAAATCTATTAGTAAATAGGGGAAAGCAGGCTCAGCCAGCTTCATCCAAAGTCACGCTCCCCCAACATGTTTCTCCCCCCCACGGGGCTCAACCTCTTGCCGACCGTATATCCTAGATATAAGGTTGCAAGGCGGCTCGGCTGCGCCAGATCATGTACCTAGTACATGATCTGACACTTTCCAGCAAGGGGCGCGTCACCAGTGACCTGGCCGTGCTGTGATTAAACACAGCCAGGGCCGCCATCAGGAATTTTGGGGCCCCTTACACAGCTTCAGACATGGGGCCACGAATTGAGAAGCAGGGGGTTTGGGTGCTGACGAACACAAATAAAAACAAAAAATAGGGGGGTTGCCATCCAGGGCCCTGGGGACCTCCTGGGCCCCTTACAAAAAAAAAAGAGGGAGGTTTCCATCCGGGGCCATGGGGACCTCTGGGCCCCTTACAAAAAAAAAAAAAAAATTAAATAAATAAAAAAAATGTAATAAAAAAATATATAATCATTTATTTTTATAAAAAATAAATAAAAAAGGGAGGTTTCCATCTGGGGCCCTGTGGACCTCCGGGCCTCTGGGGACCTCTGGGCCCCTTACAAAAAATAAATAAAATAAAGAAAAAATAAAAAATAAAAATAAAAATTATAAAAAAATTTATAATAAAAAAGATTATAAAAAAAAAATACAAAAAAGGGGGGTTGACATTCGGGGCCCTGGGGAACTCCGGGCCCCTGGGGACCTCTGGACCCCTTACAAAAAAAAATAATAAAAAAATAAAAATAAATAAATAAATAAAAAAGGGGGGCCATCCGGGCCCCTTACAGGTGTACTGCCTGTACCCCCCTGATGGCGGCCCTGAACACAACATATCGATCACCAGGCGCTGGCCAATGGATTACCGCCGGCACTCGATCATCATGGATTTACACAGGACAGGGTTCTACCTATGTAAACAAGGCAGAGCCATGTCCTGTTTGCGATGAAGTAATAGATTTTCTTTCCCTGCAAAGCAGGGAATAAAATCTATTACTTCCCCTAGTAAAAGAACCACACAAAGTACACATAAACACTGGCTAGGCACACATTTATCCCTTTGATTGCCCTAGATGTTTAACCCCTTCCCAGCCAGTGTCATTAGTACAGTTACAGTGCATATTTTTAGCACTGGTTTGCAAAAAGTGTGAAAAGTGTCAGTGTCTGCCGCAATATCACAGTCCCGCTATAAGTCGCTGATTGCTGCCATTACTAGTAAAAAAAATTATAAATAAAAATTCCAGTATATATCCCATAGTTTGTAGACACTATAATGTTTGTGCAAACCAATCAATATACGCGTATTGGGATAAATATGTAGCATAATACATTTTGGCCTAAATTTATCAAGAAATTTAATTTTTTTGTTATCTATGTTGTTTAGCAGAAAGTAAAAAATATTGTTTTGTTTTTTCAAAATTGTCAGTATTTTTTTGTTTTATAGTGCAAAAAATAAAAAAAATTTGCGTACAGTGTCGCATGACCGCGCAATTGTCAGTTAAATTAATGCAGTGCTGTTTAGCAAAAAATGGTCTGGTCATGAAGGGGGGTAACTCTTCCGGAGGTCAAGTGGTTAATCATGAAGGTCATGGATCTCCATGCGGGAAAAATGCAGACTTATTTCTGCATGGCTCTGCCGTGGAGCTGACAGTTGTGTTGAAGTGTGAACTGAGCACATAAACTATTGTTTTTTTGTGTGCCCTTGTGGAGAGCTGCATTTTCCTTCTGCACAAAAGCGCAGCTTTCTGCACAAATGAGAACCTGCCTTTACATGTCTGCATCTTGCCATTGGGATGTGGCTGCAACATATGCAGATAACCATGGGCAAGCCAATGTGCAGGTAAAAATGGGCAAGCCTGAACACAAGCAGCTGCTAGTCAGCTATTTACACTCACTTACTGCACCTGCTCTTTGATGATGCAACTGATACCAGGAGTGGAGCTTTTGTTTACAAGCAACCAGTGGGCCACATGTGGAAGCTGCTAGTGATAGCTAATGTTTACATTTAATACTGTGATGCAGCCGGTAATGCAAAGTGGGTAGTAGGGGGAGCAGAGGTTTTTGCTTACCTAATGCCTGACACTCAGCGGCATTCACACAGAAGCACAACAGGCTGCATGTACCGCACTTCTGGATTAAATAACCATTCTTGGATCTGAAAGCCAGGTGTTGATTTAGTAGAGAATGTTTACTTAGTTTAGTAAATAAGGTAAACCTGTGTTTAATTAATTTATTCAACTGCCTATAAAACAAAATATTGTTTTAAAAAGAATTCCCCTGCACACTTTTTGGTAATCAAAGTGAACACAGCTTCACCTCATTCGTTAAGCTTAGTAAACTTTCACTTTGCTAAGGCCCCTTTCACGCTGGGGCGGGCAGGTGCGGTGGCGGTATAGCGGCGCGATTTTTAGCGCCGCTATACCGTCGTATTTACCACGATATTCGGCCGCTAGCGGTGCGGTTTTAACCCCTAGTTTTAACTAGCGGCCGAAAAAGGGTTAATACCGCCCGCAAACCGCGGGTACACCCGCGGTTTGCGGGCGGTATTACCGCGGTGTCCCATTGATTTCAATGGGAAGGAGCGGTATACACACCGCTCCTTCACTGCTCCAAAGATGCGGCTTGCAGGAGATTTTTTCTCCTCCCGCCAGCGCATCGCCTCAGTGTGAAAGCCCTCAGGCTTTCACATTGAGCATACTGGGGTAGGATTTTTTCAGGCGTTATTTATGCGCTATTTTTAGCGCAAAACGCCTGAAAAACTCCTCAGTGTGAAAGGGGCCTAAGTGAACATTCCTCATTCATGTAGTAAATCACCCCATCGTATAGCATATGTCTGGTAGTGGGATTGAATGAGCAGGTTCAACAACCATCCTACTGTATTTACAACTCAACTTTATATACCTTCTGTGTCCAGATCCTTTTAGATGAGATTGAGTAGTTTTATGTAGTACATCTCTGTCCATGTTTCATCAATCTTTAATTCCTGTTGCATACATATGTAGCGCCCCTCCCAAATATTGGGATGCTATGTTAAATTTAGGGGAAGTCTGAGCCAGTAGTTAGGCTCAGACCAGCTGCTTGTTCTAAATTTTGCTTCTGCTATGAGTGTGATGCTGCCTGGCAGTTGTGTTACCTGTTCACCTGTAGATGGCACTGCCACCACCGGCCCAGGTTGAAATACAGGGGTATCACACCACATTGGGTGTCCTTTCTCGGCAGCCGTGCGGTGGGCGTGGTTAGCCTGCTGTGCATGCTGGGAAGGGGTTCATAAGGGGCAGATGCCATTGATCGGGGTGGTTGGTGTGCGCGCCTCGTGGCATGCACGGCACGGGGTGCGTGTGTTTCAGCCCCGGGCACCTTCAGCCTGAGGCTGCATCGCTGCCCGGTAGGCCCAGCTCCACTGGCTGGGGCCTACACCTTTGAAGAGGATCCCAGGCTACCCATCTTCGGGAAGCCTACTCTTGGAGAGGAAAGCCAGGGGAGTACCTTTCCCCAGAGGAGACTGGCGATGGTACTGCCGTCTCGGGAGAGGCCTGGCAACCTACTCAAGGAGGGATCCAAGAACTTAAAGGCCCTGCAATACGCCAATCTGGCATAAAGGTTCTCTCTTATTGCTTGGCTCGGAGGTTTGGGACTTTGAAAATCCTGTGGCAGAGGATTCCTGAACGCATCCTCAAATTCACCTCAGGGTCTGTAACAGAGACCGTTAAAGATAGATCCGTGCATCATTCCGGCTGCTAGGACCGAAGGAAACAGAACTATCCGGGTGAGCAATACCCACTCAGGCTTGAGTGGCGATGTTGACAAAATTCTGTGTGCTTTAGTGCTGCGTGCCTGAACCTTCCCCTATACTTCTCTCGTTTCCTGCTTTCTCTACAAGTTCCCACAGCAAAAGGGAAAATAAAGCCTTCCTGTTTAGGTTTTACATTTGTGTGCATTGACTTTTTCTAAAGACTTTCTATACCGAAAGCCTTGGAGGTAGTTTGCATGACCCAAAACAAAACCAGCCGGTCCCTTAAATGGGGGTAAGTGCTACACATAAATTTGCTGAACATGGAAAATTATGAATTAACTGATGTCCAATGCCTCGTACACACGATCGCGATTCCCAAAGAGAAAAGTGCGATGTGAGCTTTTTGACGCAAATTCTGACCGTGTGTATGCTCCATCGCACTTTTTCTGTGAGAATTCCGGCCAAGAAAAGATTGAGAGCAGGATCTCAATTTTTGTGACAGGAAAAATTCCTATCGGGAATCGCGATCGTCTGTATGCAATTACGACGCATGAAAAAACACGCATGCTCAGAATCAAGCAAAAGAGCCAAACTACCTATTGAACTTCATTTAACTCGGCTTGTCGTACATGTTGTACGTCACCACGTTCTTGACAGTCGGAATTTCAGCCAAGATTTGTGTGACCGTGTGTATGCAAGACAATTTTGAGTCGTTTTCCTGCTGGAAAAAAAAAAATGCGGTTTTCGTGTCAGAAATAGCGATCGTGTGTACGAGGCATTACTCTGTCAACCAGGCTTTCATTTTCACCCCAATATTCCAGAGACGGCCTTTTTACTTTCCAAATTGTTACTTTATATGCATTCTACATATTTAATAAAATGTAGCACCACCCCCACAGGAGCCACCGGTTAAGTCAACTCCTCTGCTCTTGCTTCAACCCTGTTCAAAGACTCAATGTCATGGATATGCAGTAATGTTTGTCTGCCATCTTACCTTCCTCTTCATGTGTTCACCTTAGAGGCCAGACTCTCTCACCTGGCTGCTTTTATAATCTCTCCTCCCAGTATGCTCCACCCCAGGCCCTATCAGGGAACACTATATTAACATGTGCACTGCAAGCCAGCTGTGCTGATCAACGTGTTTGTTAAGCATTGTGTGCTACGTCTGTCTCTGTGTTACGATATTGGCTTGTTCCCGACTATCCCTGTCTGCTAGTGACCTTGACCTTCGGCTTGTCATTTATCTGTGTCTGCTTGTTGCCCTGACCTTGGCTTTCTCCTCACTATTCTTGTATCCTGTGCTGCTGCTCCCCCTCTATCCTCTTTACCCTACGGAGCGTGAGCTAGGGGACTCTGGGGGCCGTGACCTGGACCCAGCTGCAGCGTAGGCCATCCTCACCACTAGAGGGTCTGGTGAAAACCTGCTGAATCTTAGACTCCGCGCCCTGGGGAATCTTGGGCTCTAGCTCCCTGTGGATCCCTGTTTTGCTCCACTGGTCCCCCTTTCCACAACCACCCAGTGTCCCATCTGCAGCAGTCAGCCATAGGGTTCACTACCTTGTGGTGTACTCCTGACCCCACAGTGTGCATCTGTCATCTGGCCACAGGTGAACTGACACTCAACCTCCCTAACACCACTAATTGTACCTCTTCAGCAGATGTAGAGTAATGTTTTATTTTTTTTTCCAAAAACTTCTGGAAAAAAATGAACAGTTCAAAAGACTCATTATGCCTCATAGATCATACGTTGAGTTGTTAGCTTTCCAAAATGGGGTCATTTTGTGGGTGTTTCTATTGTCTTGGTGCTCCAGTCTTCAAAAGTGTAATAGGTGGTTGAGAAATGAGATGTGTAATTTATGCTCCTAGAATGCCCGAAGGTGCTAATTCAATGTTGGGCCTCTGTATGCTGCCAGGCTGTGTAAAAGTCTCACACGTGTGGTATTGCCATACTCAGAAGGAGTAGCAGAATGTATTTTGAGGTGTTATTTTTGCTATGTAAATGCTATGTGTTGGAAATATCTTATAAATGCACAACTTTGTGTACAAAAAATGCGTTTTCAATTTTTTCCACATTTTCCAAAAACTTCTGGAAAAAAAATTAACTGTTCAAAAGACTCATTATGCCTCATAGATTATACGTTGGGGTGTTTTCTTTCCAAAATGGGGTCATGTTGTGGGCATTTCCATTGTTCTGGTGCTCCAGGGCCTTCAAATTTGTAATGGGTAGTCAACAAGTTAGATGTGTAATTTATGAACCTGATAATGCTCCCTGCATGTTGGGCCTCTCTATGTGGCTAGGCTGTGAAAAATTCCCAAACATGTGGTATCGCCATACTCAGGAGGAGTATCAGAATGTATTTTGGTGTGTCATTTGTGGTATGCACATGCCATGTGAGAGAAATAACCTATAACAATGACAATTTTGTGAAAAAAATCTTAATTTTGCAAAGATTTGTGAGAAAGAATGACAACTTCAAAAAACCAACCATGCCTCTTACTAATTATCTTGGAATGTCTACTTTCCAAAAGGGGTCATTTGGGGGTCATTTGTACTTTCCTGACTTATTAGGGTCTCAAGAAATGAGATAGGCCGCCAGTAAATCAGGTGTGATCAATTTATGATTTGCACCATATCTTGTAGACTCTAACTTTCACACAGACCAAATAATATCCACTAATCTGGGTTATTTTTACCAAAGATATGTAGCAGTATAAATTGTGGCCAAAATTACTAATTTGCAAAATGTTATTACAGAAACCAAGAAAATGTGTTCTTTTCAAAATTTTCGGTCTTTTTTTTATTTATAGCACAAAAAATAAAAAACCCAGAGGTGATCAAATACCACCAAAAGAAATCTCTATTTGTATGAAAGAAAGGACAAAAATGTATTTGGGTACAGTGTTGCATGACTGAGTAATTGTCATTCAAAGTGTGAGAGCACTGAAAGCTGAAAATTGTTCTGGGCAGGAGGGGAGTTTAAGTACCCAGTAGGCAAGTGGTTAATGAACAATATGAAAATATTTTTATACCGAACAATGACATAATATATTAAATATGCATGCTCATACATGTTGATCTATATGGATCTATATATCACATATAGATCAACCTGTGTGAGCATGCATATTTAATATAACATTTAATATATTTTTTGGGGATAATCTTTATTTTTGTAAAAGGGAAATATACAACAAGACACGTCCAACAGTTTGCTTAAAAAAATGAGAAAAAGCACAGACCCACATAGGTCTGGAGTGCATAAACAGCAAATAAGCAGGTTGAACAAAGAAATAAAGTACATCAATAATAGCAGTGTTTTGTAGGCATTATGTGGGGTGGCCGAGGGGCCGCACTAGTTAGTAGAGTGAGGCTGTCATCATAGGAACAGTGTTTCGCACAACTGTGGTAGGTGCGGAGGGTACATAGAATGTAGGGGCCTCACACACTTCAGCCCTACCACTGGCAACGAGCCAGGGGGGCTGTCCATGTAACTATAGTTAAAACATGGTCCCCCAACCTACGGCCAGAGCGGGGGGAGGGGGGCCTAATAGCCTCCACCTGATCTCTCCCCACTCCCCGCAGCGGGGGCACCAAAAAGCTACAGTGTACACTCAAGCGGGACACCCAGTGCCCCCTATAAAGGGGGGCCCATCACGCGAGCACAGAGGCTCTTGGTAATTGCAACAACCGCCATTATAACCGTCAATCCTTAAACCGGCATCAATGCATATAATTGCAAAACATATATAAGGAAATTTAAAAAAAAAAGGGAGGGAGGAAAAGGGGGAAAGAAAAGAAGCAAAGACGAGAGAAAAAGAAAAAGGGAGGAGAGGGGGAAAGGAAGGGGTGATCCGAGTGTACCTGCATTTCTGTAGGTGGCCCCATTTAAGGCCACACTGAGCACACCATCAAGTGTAGCCATCAGTCCAGGTGAACTCCATTAGTCACAATATGTCAGAGGGTAGCTACCAGTCCTCTAAGCTCTCAACAGCCTGCGATTTTTAAGAGAAGGTTCTGCCAGTTCCAATAAAGCTAGACGGCACGTATCTAGGATCTGTGACGTAGTCATTCCAGGGTGTCCAGATACCGATAAACCGGTCTCGGGAGCCCCGACAGGTCGCTATCCAGTCCTCAGCCTCTCGGACTGCACTCACCCCGCTGACCCACTCCTCCCGGGTAGGAACTCTGGATTGCTTCCAATAAGTTGGGAGCAGGCCCCTAGCCGCATTTAATAAATGGGGTAGCACGCTTTTCCTATATTGACTGAGCGGGATCGGGGGGACATGCTGGTTGAAGTGCCTCGGAGAGAGGGGAACATCAATCCCCGTTATGCTCTTTATTTGGTCTTTGATGTCTTCCCAAAAGGGCCTGATTAGGGGACATTCCCACCATATGTTGACAAGCGTACCCCTGTGTCCGCAGCCACGCCAGCAGAGCTCCGATCCAGAAGGATATATGCGTGCCATATCCGCTGGTTCCCGGTACCAGCGGGACAATATCTTATAGTTTGTTTCTTGAGCTTTTGAGTCTATAGAGGACGAGTGAGTAAGGTAGTACAGGTGAGTCAGCTGCGAGTCAGTGAATTCCTGCCCTAAGTCTGTTTCCCACCTTCGAATATAAGCAGGTTTGGGTTGATTCGCCAAGAAGTCGGTAAAGTTCCGACACCATGTGGGGGATAGGTTCCTCATTAACGAAGAGGTGCTCGAATGGGGTGAGAGAGGAAGGATCTCTAATTGAGCGGCCATGTTTCACAAAGGAGTGGTGTAACTGTCTATACCTCCAAAAGTTCATTTGGGAGCCCCGGTGTCTGGCCTGTAGGGTGTCAAAGCTCAGGAGCTTACCATCTTTCATGAGTTTGCCACAGCTGGGGCTTCCATCATCCACCCAAGGCACAAAAAAGGCCATCTGTTCGCCTGGGGGGAACCACAGGAACCCACCCAGTGGGGCCAGCGGGGACATAGGGGGGGCGATTTTCAAAAGTGAATTGGTCCGGTCCCAGACTGAGAGCACCTGGGCTGTCAGTGGGGAGGTCATTACTGATAGCCCCCTATGTTCCCGGGGTAGCCATGGTGCATAGGATAAATTCCTGCCCGCCAGGCATTTCTCCAGGGAAACCCAGAGTTTTGAGTGGGTATGGAAACGCCAGTTGTGTATCCTCTGGAGGACTATGGCCCTGTAGTAGCGTCTGATATTGGGGATCCCCAGGCCACCCTCCCGTTTTTGGTGCCTCAGCACCCTTAGGGCTATTCTGGGTTTCTGTGCGTTCCATACAAACTCGGACAGCATGCTGGACAATCGGTCAAAGAAGAGCCTAGGTAGGGGTATCGGTAGCATTTGTAAGTAGAAGAGTACCCATGGCAATATATTCATTTTTACGACGTTTACTTGTCCCAACCATGTGAAGGCAGTCTGCGTCCATTGTGAGAGGTCTTTTTTAACCGCGGTAAGCAGTGGGGGGTAGTTAGCCATGTACAGGGTGTGGAAGCGGTCTGTAAGTTGCACTCCCAAGTATCGTATGGACGATTCAGCCCAGGTGAAGGGAAAGGCAGACCGGAGACTCTTAGTTAAGGAAGGGGGCAGGTGAATGGGCAGAAGTTCAGACTTTGTTTAGTTTATTTTAAAATTTGAGAGTGAGCCAAAGTGCTGAAGTTCCTTCATCAGGTTAGGCAACGAGATCAGGGGGTCCGAGAGGTGGAATAAGACAGCGTCGGCGTATGCCGAAAGCTTATGTTCCGTGTTGCCTACCTTTAGACCCTTGATATCCATACTGGCTCGCACAGTGCGGAGCAATGGCTCCAGCACAAGGGCGAATAAAAGGGGTGAGAGGGGGCACCCCTGCCTCGTGCCGTTCCTGATGGGAAGCTGGATGAGAGGGTCCTGTTCACTTTAACCTGCGCGCAAGGTGCGGAATATAGAGCCATGCTCGATGTCCTCATTCGCGGCCCTAGTCCTATGGACTCAAGTACCGCTTTCAAATAGGACCAATCAACGCGGTCGAAAGCTTTTTCCGCATCAGTTGATAGTATTATATATGGCTGGGGGTCCGGGCGGGTACGGGCCCAGTGAATAAGTTGGATTGCTCTAAGAAAGTTGTCCCTAGCCTCCCTGCCTACAATGAAACCTGTTTGGTCGGGATGGACTAGCCCAGGCATAAGGTGTTTAAGTCTATTAGCCAAATTTTTTGCCAGAAGTTTTATGTCCACATTAAGGAGTGAGATGGGGCCATAGCTTTGGGGGACAGTGGGGTCCTTGCCCTCCTTTTGGATCACCGTAATGTGAGCCAATAGAGCCCCGGGGGATGGCATTACCCCCGCTACGGAGTTGAAATACTTGCACATAGGTGCCGCTAGATGGGAAAAGAAGGCCTTGTAGTACCTTTTAGTAAGCCCATCCGGGCTGGGGCTTTTCCCATTGGGCAAGGACTCCACCGTCGCACCAAGTTCAGTTGGGGTGATCAGCAGCTCCAAAGCAGAGCGTTGGTCTTCCGTGAGGAAGGGGGCACCGGCCGCCGCCAAGTAGTCCTGGACCGCCGTTTGTCTAGTATCTCGTGCGTTAGGTGGAAGCTCGGATTCCAAATTATATAGTTTGGCGTAGTATTCTCGAAACCCCGTGGCGATTTTAGAGGACTGTACCGTCAATTCCCCGGAAGAGGAGCGTAGTTTATGTATGTATGTCTGTGCATGTTTTTTCCTGAGTGCCCGTGCCAGCATGCGACCACACTTGTTTCCATGTTCGTAGAACTTATGGGACATATATCTAAACTGTTTACAAGTTTGGTGGTCTAAAAGACGCAGGAACAGTTCCCTCAGCTCAGTGAGAGTCTGCAGTGCCCCGGGGTCTCCACTTGCCTTATGTTGGAGTTCGGCTTTCTGAAGGGCTGTGTGTACTCTCTGGAAGTCTGCCTGGCGCTCCTTCTTTAGTCTGGAGCCCTGGGAGATCAATTCTCCCCTGACCACAGCTTTATGAGCCTCCCATACTACACCCTCGCTGACCTCAACAGTGGAATTTTCTTTAAAGTAGTGGGTTAAGGTGTCATTTACCCCCTTTACCACCACCACATCGTCTAGTAAATTTTCATTCAACCTCCACGTCCAAGCCCTGTGAGTACCTGATGGCAAGGCAAAGGCAAAGGCGATTGTGACTGGGGCATGGTCAGAGATAGTGATGTTGCCAATGGACGCAGACTGGTCTACATATATGGCAGTATGGTCTACATATATGTGGTCTATGCACGTGTACACGTCGTGTACCTCGGAGTAAAAGCTGAAGTCTCGATCTGAGGGGTGCAATACCCGCCAACTATCTACCAAGAGGTGGGATTGGAGGGACTTGCGAAAATGCTTGAGAAACGCATAGGGATGTGAGGGTTTTGCGTGGGACGTGTCTAGCAGGGGGTTTGGGGTCGACGTTAAAGTCTCCCCCGAGGATCAAGAGGCCTTCTCGAAAGTCATGTAAAAAATAAAATGTAAAAAATAAACAAAGTATGCGCTACTGAGTGAACAAATAAATGAATGGCTGCTAGCATCAGCAAATAGACAAATCGCAAAGTAGATAATAAAATAAAAAATGCAGCGCCTATATAATGTATAGAACCCAGAGATATATATAAATCTGGGCGTGTGTGAATTCCAAATACCACAAATAAAGGGAGTAACCCTAAAAAGTTATAGTATACAGCAACAAATAAAAAGTGAAATTGCATATATAACGTCCTGTGAGGTGATATAACTAACAATAAAGTCCAGTATGATGCACAATAAGTGAACAAAAAACAATCAATCAAAATTCGGTGTATCCATGGCGACTTCAAGTTCATATAAATATATACATTTATATAGCAGCAACACCCAGGAACGTGATTCCAACACCAGGAGTGGGGAAAGAGAAATGGCTACTCTTACCCCTATGTGTGGACACACACACCAGCGGTGGTGGGTCAGACAAGTAAAAGGTGCGGATAAAAAATCCTCTGGAACCGTCCTCACAGTGCGATAAGTGCAGGAACACCGGATCTCCAGCTGGATATCTCCACGGTTGTAATACGAAGCGTCAACATTATATGAGCTTACCTTTAAAGCAACAATGGAGAGGCCTGGAAGTGGTCGAGGTGCCAAAGTCGGTGGTGTGCGCGGTGCGGGTGGCAATGCAGTGGGACGCTCCTGGGCGAAGGAGAAGAGAGAGGAAGGGATGGAAGGGAAAAAGAGATAGGACAAAACAACAAAAAAGAAAAGAAAAAACATGTGAGATCAGTATCAAAGACACAATGAACAAAACAAACTGGCCGAAGCCATCTTAGCATGTAAAACATCTAAGGGTCATGTTCGAGACCCCGTCCCCTATAGGGGGGGAGGACATGACCACTGACCCGAGATCCCAATGGGGATCTGTACCCAGAAAGAGGGTGGCCTACGTGGGGTACGTGAACCAACATAGGGGGATGGTGAGGGGTCACTGTCTCCGTCCACCGCATCTAACTATGTGCGGCAGAGGGGGGAGTGGTAGGGGGGTTCACCCGTACCGGTTCCCTATGGAGTGCGGGCTTAGCCAAGTCCGTTGCAAATGGCCGGGGTGCAACTTGTGCATGTGAGATCCCACCCAGCCCAACTAGGCGGATGAGCAAAAAGAGAGTTTGGGTAAATAGCCAAAGTAAGTGCGAGCGAACAGGGTCCATCTTCAGCTGCATAGGGGAGTCCAAGGCATAGCATGCAAGAGGGAATCTTTCAAAAGTGGGGCCAGTGTACTGGCACGGGCTAAGTTTTTTTGCCTTCAGTCTCTCGGGGGGGGGGGGGGGGGCGGACCTGGCGAAGAGTCGGAGGGATAGCGTCTGCGGTTCCGTCTGCGGCTCTTAAGCCTAGTTGGCAGCCACGGTTGAGTTGATGGTAGCCCAGGATCTGGATGGTTGGATTTCCCCGCCAATCTGGGAAGTCCACAGGGTCTAACCCGAGAGAGGCCAGGAAGTTTGGCAGGTCATGTTTGGTGTGGATGGTCACCGTCTTGCCAGCTTTGGTGACTTGGAGGTAGAAGGGGAAGCCCCAGCGGTACTGCAAGCCCGCCTCGTGAATGGCCACCAGGAGGGGGCGAAGTGACCTTCATTGCATGAGAGTGCGCCTGGAAATATCTTGATAGAAGGTTAAATGCGCGCCGTCAAAGTAGGGCTTGCCACGCATTTTTTGCATAATGCGGTCTTTAAGCATATATTTGTGTAACTTGCATATGATGTCCCGTGGGTTATTCACGTCTTGGGATGGGGGCTTAAAGGCCCTGTGCGCACGATCTATCTCCACGGAAGCTGTGGCAGGCAGTCCCAGTATTTCCCTAAATATGCCCTCCAAGCTAGGAATAATGTCTCTAGCAGCCGTCACTTCAGGCATTCCTCTTATTCTGATGTTGGCCATGCGGCTGCGGTTCTCCATGCCATCTAACTGACAGAGCAAGGCCTCAATCTGGTGATCCTGCACAGTACACTTATCCTGCAGCATGGAGATCACTGGGATGGTGTCCTCAAATCTTTGCTCCAGGGATTCCACTCTACCCCCCAGGTGCGAGGTGTCAGCTTTAAGTTGTGCAATGTCCTCCTTGAGGGCCTTCTCTACCCTGTCTGCGAAGCGCTCCAGGTCATCTCTGGTGGGGAGGGACCAAATATGGCGCCTGAGGTCTGCATCAGCCAGAGGTTCTGGGGCTCCGGAGCCTCTGTCCGGGGATGAGGGAGAGCCAGGGGAGGTGGGGGGGGGGGGACGATTCACTCACCGACCTCGGGAATGGTATAGGGGAGCTTGAAGACTGATGTGATCGGGTGTCGGAGCTCTGCGAGGCCTTGGGTGCTTTCTGGGCCTTTGCGGCCGGCGCCATCTTTGGAGCCTCGCGGCTCTGTCTACGGGTCCCGGGAAAGAAGGAATCCAGCTGCCCCTGCCTGGTCCGGTCGTAGCGCGGTGGCTGTGAGGACGCCCAGTTCCGATGGGACATGTTAGGAGTCTGTTGGGGTGAGAATCTCCCTCGTGGCTATGATAAAGTGCGGCGGTGAGACGGAGCTGCAGAAACACACATCCTCACTCCTCCATTGTCAGGACACGCCCCCACATTTAATAATTTAATGACATTGTTCGCTATAAAAATATTTTCATATTGTTCATTAATATACTGCATGTGTTGTTTTACATAGTTTCTTCATTTGTCTGGGTCCTGAAGAAGCCAAGCATTTGGTGAAATGCATTGACCTTATAGGCACTGGAAGAGACTACTCCATCTATATTGGACTTTCATCATCTTAGTCTGTATACCGTATATACTCGAGTATAAGCCGACCCGAATATAAGCCGAAACACCTAATATTACCACAAAAAAATGGGAAAACGTATTGACTCGAATATAAGCCTAGGGTGTCCATCTGCATGCCTCACTGTGCCTCACTGTGCCCATGCCTCACTGTGCCCATGCCTCAATATGCCCATGCCTCACTGTGCCCATGACTAGACTGACGTTTAACATGGGAGTCTATAGAAGGGGTGCCCGGATTTGAAAAATCGGTGCTCCCTGGCCGTAGGTCGATCAGACAACAAACTTTGCACACTTGTAGAGGGGAAATGGGGCTACGTGTGTGCCAAGTTTTGGGTCCAAAGGACCTACGACCGGCCAGTACCGGGTCCCCAAATTCACCGGAGAAATTACCGTTTAACATGGGAGTCTATGGAAGGGGTGCCCAGATTTGAAAAATCAGAGCTTCCCGGGCCGTAGATCCTCCGGACAAACAACTTTGCACACTTGTAGAGAAAGAGTGGGGCTACATGTGTGCTAAGTTTGGGGTCCAGGGGACCTATGGAAGGCCGGTACCCGGGTCCGCAAAGTCCGGGCGATCAGGCGCAAAAAGGTGACTCGAGTATAAACCGAGGGGGGCATTTTCAGCACAAAAAAATGTGCTGAAAAACTCGGCTTATACTCGAGTATATACCGTATATGTTTCACTCAGCTTTTAAAGCTCTATATATATATATATATATATATATATATATACACACACATAGAGGGCATTGATTCCCCAATTTGATTGTGCTTTCAGCCAAACTGTTGAATCATCAAATGGTTTGAGTCATAACTTATACATGTGCAGCACCATGACAATTGCAGATCAAACAGAGGCTAAAATGGCAGCTTCCCTAGCTGAAAAGGAAATGAGGATTTAGTTCCACTTTAATTGGATGAAAGTTCAAAACTATCTTTAGAGAGTAGTTGATGCTTGGAACAGACTTCCAGCAGAGGAAGAGAGTAAGTTAACAGCAAATGTTTGCTTGGGACAAACATAGATCTATGCTCAGACAAAATGGTTGAAAAAAAAAGCATAAAGAAAGCAAAAAAAACTAAATAAAATAAAAAAGGGGCCGACTTAATTAACCACTTGTTGTTTTTTCTGCCATTGCTCGTCAATGTTTCTATGTTTAATAGACATTGAAGCAAATTTGATTGAATACCCAGACAACAATGAATTTAAAGGAGTGATATATTCTAAGAGAGAATTATCTTGTATTTTGTTTGGTTATTAGGCAAATGTAAATATGTTTGCACTAGATATCACATTAACATTGTTATCAGGAGATAACGTGTTTTTATTATCAATAAAATCTCTTACAGCTCACACACATATACCCCCCAACAATATTTTCACTGAGGCAATGCAGTGCTGGATTCACCTGTAAAATGCAAGCAAAATTGTGTCTAATGAGTTAATGACAACTAGAAGGACATGACAACCGATTAGCAGTAGTTTCCTTCAAATTGTTGTTACTATCAAACATGCATGATCCAGTTGTTAGCCAAGTGAGAACCACGCATTATCACAGCAGCCATTTATTTGTTTACATATTGATGCATATCTATTTAAATTAGCTGTATTGAATCCCCCCATTGAGTTAATCAGCCATATCTATAGGAAGATCCAAGCCTGATGTGGTATCATATGCTTTATTTTTCTTGTTATACATCATATGCTTTACACTATGCATCACACAACTTTGTTTCTTGCTACTTTTGTTAGATCATAGTTGAATGAGGGATGGGCACAACTATAATATTAGATTAATGAGGAAGTAAACTCCCCTGATTTGTTTGGTATGCCTATAATATGGCTTAGCTATAGGTACTGTAAATCGCTCCAAAACTTGCACAGTTTAGGAGATATTTACTGTATACCCTGCGATGACGTCATCAGTGCATGTGTTCTGAAGGAACGGCCACCCATGCCATTTCTTCAGAGCCATGAGCCATGTCCTGTCATCGCAGCTCCAGCCACTCACAGCACTGGAGCCCGTGAACCCGGAGGAAACACCGGTGAAGGTGTCGGCCATCTCAGCGGTGTGCGAGTGCCACTGCGGGGGCTTCGTTCTAAGGTAAGTATTTCAAAATGAGCTAGTATGCGATGCATACTGTCTCATTATGCCTTTTGTCTTGCAGGTTTTTTTTTTTGGGAGGGGGGTTTACAACCTCTTTATGACTTTTCTGTCCATATATAGAAGCTCATCATGAGTAACAACTACGCTCCAATGGCTGACGTATGGGGGTCATGAATCACTTAGGCAAAGTTGCAATGCCACACATCAGGGTGTTTGCAGCTTTAATAAAAAATAAGTTAATACTTGGAATTAAAAGGTAATGTCCCTCTCAGTAAAGTGTTTTTGTGCATAGTGTCCATAGAAGCAGCCATTATTGTCTTGTGCTATGTTCTACTTAAAGCTCAGATAAGGCTGCTTTAATCAAAACCTGATCATATGGATGTTTTGTTTTTTGAAAGATTTTCTTTAAGTACAGGTTTGCAAACAGATTTGTATAATTAAAAAAACATGTCAGGGGGTGTGGCTTTGGTGGATTTTATAAGGACACTGAGTGTAATTGATTCCGGTACCAGTTTCTGGCGCTCAGAAGTATTCCCCATATTTAGCAGCTACCAGTGCCATTAGGTTCAGTGTGCCTACTGGCACTCAAACACAGCAGCTGTGGACAGTGATAATTAGGTCATGTACTGTAAAGCCAAAAGTTTGATTACTCATAATGAAGCAAAAAAGTGGCTAGGGACATGTGCTAAGACTGAATTGTCTGGAAGCTGGTATACTCCAAAACAGGGCAAAACTCAACAGAAAGACAACATGTATTAAATGGCTAGTGGAAAACAAAGATTATTTATATGCACCATATTTCCTGCACCTAAGAGCCTTAAATTTTCTCAAAAATCGGCCGTGCGCCTTATAATCCGGTGCGCCTTATGTGTGCACTGAGTTCCAAAATCTGTAAAAATGTTGTGGTAAGTGCTCCGCTTGGTTGACTGTCGGACCATTTCCCGCTGAAACAGGGACGTAATACGTACGCTGGCAGCGATAAACCAGTCAGCGAACATTACTTAATATGTACAGTACGTTAGTAAGGTATCTGCTTTAACTGTTGTCCGAGCTTTCGCGAAAGCCGGCATCATTGCTGAACAGCCTCCTGGCAACGAGACTGAAAAATAATGTGAGTATATTGTTAAATAGTAGAATAAAGTTCAACTAAACTCACTGTTTTGCTTCCGTTATCTTTTTTTTGTAGACCGTATGTTTTAGCATGCGCCTTATAATACAATGTGCCTTATGTATGGGTTAAGTACAGAAATAGCCCCTGTAATTGAGACTGCGCCTTATAATGCGGTGCACCTTATAGTGCGGAAAATACGTTAAAGGAGAGCAACTTCTCTTCAAATGGTATAACATTCCAAAAGTTGTCCAGGATTTTCCTGGACTCCTCACTATTGTGCTAGGGATGCAATCAGACCCCTGGCAACCTATTCTATGTGTTTTTGGACTGTCTGCTGCTGGAGCTTTGTGAGGAGAGGCATTACCTACAAAATCACAGATGTCCACTTGGGACACCACCCTATAGCTCTTCTCCTTCACCTCAATTACTTATCTAAAAGAATATTCAAATAATCACAATTATTATATTTATTGAATGCAGACTGCGTATACCACAACTCTAAAAACAATAATGCACAGTCTCCCTAAACTTGTAGTTTTCAAAAATAAACAAAATCATGTTAATGGAAGATCTTGTTCTATCTCTATAAAACGGGCATTGCAAACTCTACCAAACTTGGTATTCTTGGGTACAAAAACTGCCAAGAATTTTGTTTTTTAGGGTAATATATCACATAAAGAGAAACCTATTGCATTCATTGCATGGAGTTCAGCTTTAAGAAATATTTGACAGTATATTGACTGTTGATGTGTACAAAATATACATGTATATATGTGAATCGAGTGGGTATGTCACTCCTGAATGATATACAGCTGGTAAAATAAGTATTGAACACGTTACTATTTTTCTAGGTAAATATACACTCATCAGCCACTTTAGGTACACCTGTTCAATTGCTTGGTAACACAAATTGCTAATCAGCCAATCACATGGCAGCAATTTAATGCATTTAGGCATCTAGACATGGTGAAGACGACTTTCCGAAGTTCAAACCGAGCATCAGAATAGGGAAGAAAGGGTATTTAAGTAACTTTGAATGTGGCATTGTTGTTGGCATTGTTGTTGGTCTGAGTATTTCAAAACTGTTAATCTACTGGGATTTTCATGCACAACCATCCCTAGGAATTACAGAGACTGTCCGAAAAAGAAAAAATATCCAGTGATCAGCAGTTGTGTGGACGAAAATGCCTTGTTGTCAGAGGAGAATGGGCAGACTGGTTCGAGATGATAGAAAGGCCAACCACTCATTACAACCAAGGTATTCAGAATACCATCTCTGAACACACAACACACTGAACCTTGAGGCAAATGGGCTACAGTAGCAGAAGAGCACACCGGGTGTCACTTCTGTCAGCTAAGAACAGGAAACTGAGGCTACAATTTGCACAGGCTCACCAAAATTGGACAATAGAAGATTAGAAAAAGTTACCTGGTCTGATGTGTCTCGATTTCAGCTGCGATGTTCAGATTTTAGGGTTAGAATTTGGTGTAAACAACATGAAAGCATGGATCCATCCTGCCTTGTATCAACAGTTCAGGCTGGTGGTGTAATGGTGTGGGGGATATTTTCTTGGCACACTTTGAGCCCTTTAGTCCCAATTAAGCATTGTTTAAATGCCACGGCCTACCTGAGTATTGTTGCTGACCATGTCCATCCTTTTATGACTACAGTGTACCCATCTTCTGATGGCTACATCAATCATCTCAAATTGATTTCTTTAACATGACAATGAGTTCACTGTACTCCAATGGCCTCCTCAGTCACTAGATCTCAATCCAATAGAGCACCTTTGGGATGTGGTAAAACTGGGGATTCGCATAATGGATGTGCAGTCGACAAATCTGCAGCAACTGCATATTACTATCATGTCAATATGGACCAAAATCTCTGGGGAATGTTTCCAACACCTTGTTGAATCTATGCCATGAAGAATTAAGGCAGTTCTGAAGGCAAAAGGGGGTCCAACCTGGTACTAGCAAGGTGTACCTTTATAAAGTGGCCGATGAGTGTATTTCTAAAGGTGCTATTGACATGAAATTTTTACCACATGTCAGTGACAACCCATGCAATCCATGCATACAAAGAAACCAAAACTATTAAGTTCAGAAATTAAGTTATGTATAATAAAATAGAATGAATGGGAGGTGTAAAAAGGCATTGAATGCCAAGACACCAGCTAAAATTGATCAGTAATTAGAAAGCAACTCTGCCCCTTGTCGGTGCAAATTAATATCAGCTGATTCATTCTCAGCTGATGGCCTATGAAAGGTGTCTGTCAGGGCACCAATAGAAGCAGGCAAAACCAATATCTGATCAAGTGGAAGGGATACCCACCTGAAGAAAGCTCCCGGGAACCAAAGATCAAAATCCATGCTCCTAGACTCCTACGGAAATTCCATGCCAGATATCCAAGAAAGATGGCCCAGTTGGGTATCCAGAGGCTGCCCTTTGGGGGGGCACTGTCAGTGCACCAATAGCAGAAGGGCTCTAGGACCCGGCATCTCCGCCAGCACGTCACATGGGCCTTTTTAAGCAAGCCAGCCCTTGGCTGAAATGTTTGATCTTCAGCTGGTACCACCATTCCCGTGTTTCCTGTTTCCTGTGATTCTTGATTACCGACCTGGCTTATTCCAGACCTGTCTCCTGCCCTCTCCTAGACTCCTACGGGAATTCCATGCCAGATATCCAAGAAAAATGGCCCAGTTGGGTATCCGGAGGCTGCCCTTTGGGGGGGGGCACTGTCCGTGCACCAAGAGCAGAAGGGCTCTAGGACCCGGCATCTCCGCCAGCACGTCACATGGGCATTTATAAGCAAGCCAGCATTTGGCTGAAGTGTTGTTTGATCTTCAGCTGTTACCAACGTTCCCTCAGCTTGTTTAAAGTATCTCCTCTGCCTGCTACCTGTCTTGACCTCAGCTCCCACCTGACCTCATCTTATCTGCTACCCACCTGGCACCAAACCTTGGCTTGAACCTACTACCCACTGACTCAGTGACCCTAGTTACCTGCTACATTGCACAGGCCACACCTGCCTGCAGCAACCCCCTGCAGCATGTCCAATACTTATTTTTCTGTGTTCTTTCATATTATTACACATAACTTAATTTCTGAACTTATTTGTTTTTGTTTCTTTGTATGTATGGATTGCATGGGTTGTTACCAAAATGTGATGAAAATTTCATGTCATGTCAGCACCTTTAGAAATATATTTACCTCAAAAAATGGTGACGTGTTCAATACTTATTTTACCGGCTGTACATAGATATATTTGTTTATACTGTACCAAAATGTCTGCTTTTTTCTGTGGGTGAATATATATTAACCTTTGTGCCTATATCTCTATGTAAAGTAAAAAAAAGTTTCTTAGCTGCATTCAAAAAATGTCCCTTGCTGAGTGAGAATGTGGGGAAGACCCTGGTAAAGAACCCGTGCACATGCTGGTACCAGAGAGCATGAATGCAATAGGTTTACCAGTATGTGACATATTACCCTAGACACCACATATGCAGCATTTGGCCCCTAAACTATGTTCAATCTGTGTGATCCACGAGTGCTAAATTTTCACCTCTTTAAGTCAGTTATTAAAATGTATTTAATAGGCACAGTGCTAGTCACTCCATGTGATTCTGAGCTGTGACACCTGATCCCCTCCATTTAATTCCTAATTTTCTCTGCTTCGCAAAAAAAAAAACACATACTGCACTGGAAGCTGATACTGTGCATAATGCAGATAACATAAAATGTGTCATGGGAGGTCAGAAAGAGATTTCACTAAACAGGGTGCCGACTTCAGCAGCAAGAGTGGGCAACCGTGAACAAGGACATCTACTGAAATTTTGAACAGGGTGCCATGTAAACCAAAGCTTTCCTGTGACTTATAACCAGGACAACGTTGCACTACAGTTCTTGAGCAAGGCAGGCTCAGAAAAGAGTGCTGAGCCGACAAATACCTAATAAACCCCTTTTGTACATCTCATAGATTCATGTTGCACACTTAATTTGCAGTCTTGCTCTTTGGAAAATAGTAATTTCATGTTAGGAATTATTTGAGCACAGCAATGTAAAGCCCTGTACACATGATCGGATTTCCTATGGATTCTAATCCAATGGATTTTTCCATCGGAAATCCGATGAAGCTGACTTCCATCAGTCTTGCCTACACACCATCAGTCAAAAAAACGATCGTCCCAAACGCCGTGACGTACGACGGCACTATAAAGGGGAAGTTCAAATCCAATGGCGCCACCCTTTGGGCTGCTTTTGCTGATTTCGTGTTACCGCGTGTTAGTAAAAGTTTGGTGAGAGCCGATTCGCGCTTTTCAGTCTCCATGCTTTTTAGTCCGTTACAGCATGACGAATGTGCTATCTCCATTACGAACACTAGTTTTACCAGAACGAGCGCTCCCGTCTCATAATTCAGTCTGAGCATGCGTGGGTTTTTTATCCGATGGAGTTCCACACAGACGATCGGATTTTGCTATCGTTTTTTTTTCCCAAAATTTTAAACGTTCTATTTTTTCACACAGATGGAAAAAAGACCGATGTTGCCCATACATGATCGGTTTGTCCGATTAAAACTGTCCATTGGACTGTGTTCATTGGTGAAACCGATCGTGTGTAAACGGCTTTACAGTAAATCGTCCATACGTATAATTTATACAAACACCTATATTTGTACCATCTAATGATCTAGAGTTCTATAGTAAGCTGAAACATCTTTTGAGCAATATTATCGTTAATGTTTTTTTTGCATACAAAGAAAAATGCTGTGTATAATGGTAATTTACTTTGGTAAAGGCGAATAAACAAAAGCACCACAGTCAACGCACACAACATTTACTTTTTTCCTATGTCACACTGTGTTGTCATATTAGCACATAGCAATTTAATTACATTTCATCTTTACTTGTTGTTCATCTGCCAGTGAATATCATCATTTCCAGAATCCTTTAAACTTAGAAATGTTTTTACTCAATTATTTAAGACCATAAAATATAATTTAAAGCTATTTGCAAGTGTTGGATTCAGGAAGAAACCTGTCACTAGTGTGGCTGCTCAGATTCCCTTATTGGATAAGATATTCTTTGTTTTTAAAGAACACTGCAGTGTTCGTTGTTTTTCCATTAATGGACTCCATGTGAAATATCCTGTTGTGTTTTACGGCACAAATTTCAGGATATTGATATGCAACCATGTAATAATCTAAACGGTAGTTGTCTTGAACAAAGGAGGCCTGTGTCTGCATTATTGTACATTATTGCTGTGAACAATAACATTTCTATAATTGCAGATGAATAATACATCCTTTGTTGGTAAATGGCAGCCACTTTGCTGCTAATATAATGCAACTTGCACTAATTTGATCTTAGGTTAAACCCATGCATGCAGTTACAAGTGGAGCACACCCAGTGGAAAGATGAAGTGCTTTGAAATAGGTGCTGCAGTTGTAAGTCCAGTAGAATTATGGTAGAAAGGTAATCCCTCACAGCCATATTTTTTAGTAACATTTTATAGGAATAGCTAATGTAGCTCCCTGATGTTTAGGCAGGGTTGCTCCTAAATTTATATGCCAGGTGTAGTTACCTTGGCTCATTGTTAGGGATCAATTAAGTTCACCCTAAGTCTGGAATTGCTGCACTTCTCTCTTCTGCCGCTAGGTGGCCAGGTACATGGTGGCATTAGATAAGACAAAGGCAAAGCAAGGACAGATTAGGCATATATAGGGGCATCTCAGCCAATAAGCAGGGGTTTTCGTAAATCCCTTGGCCTGCTGGAAGAACCCTATATATTTGGGTGGACTCAGGTGATCAGTGTTCTGTGCCACCTGGATGGCTTTCTGGGTGGACATGTAATGTATTGCCCGGGCTACTAGGCTGGAGTCTCGGCCTATTCCAGGCACATCTGGCTGCTAGGCCTGTCGTGGTCGGAGGTAAAGGGGAAACTGTCGCCGCTAAGGGACCAATCACCCTATTACCAGGGACCACAGTGAGTAGCTGAAGCAAGTCCTGGAGCAGTATTCTCAGTAACTGGGGACCGTGAAGAATTTGGAAACTTCAGCAGGTGTCAAGCCAGGGACCCAGCCAGCATAGGTGATCCTTGCAGAGCAGCCTTGTGTATCAAGCCAGGGACTAACAGGCCAGTGGGGTGAAGCTTGAGAAGTATCGGGAGTGCCAAGCTAGGGGCCCAGCAGAGAAGGGGGGGTGACGCTTCAGGACGATACTTAAGTGAAGATTGGAAAAGCTCAAGGGATTCGGTGGCAGTGAATTAGCAAACCTAGTGAGAGAGACTGGGAGCTCAGTGGGTTGAGAACCTACAAGAAGTGATTGTGGAGAGAGTGAAGGAGTTTGTTACAACTTGTGTTGGGAACTGTTGCCATAGGAGACGGCATTCCTACACATGCAGATGTGGTGTCTTGCTGCATGCCTTTCCCTGCATGGCTGTCTACCTGTAGAAGCCTCTGCGTCTGCTAAATAACATTGCAACTACTAAAGGGTGTCCAGGCCCCAAACCCTCTCCACCACAGTTCTGTTTAAGAGAAATAAAATCTCTTTGCATTCAAGAAGTGTTTGGCGCCCATGAATCTACCTTACACTACACCCACTGTGCCTTACAACCCACTCTATATGGAAGGATGTCAGAAGCTCTTGGCTCTGGAGGTTTTTATTAGACTACAGGAGGCCTGGGACCTTGCTACACTACTTACCTGCACTTTTTTTAATGCCGGCCATAGATGGAGCGATTTCCTGTAACCATGGGTTTCAGGAAAGAAAATCGCTCAATCCCCCAACAATACTCCAGTGTTGATGGGGGAATCCCTCCCGCTGAACCATTGTGTTCTCCAAGTGGGAAGGCGGGGGAAACCATCACCACTGTGAGAACTGCTTGCAATAATTGCATGTAAAATCCGGCAGGCTGGTTGTACCCAAGTTGAACAATCAACCAACTTGGAAACATTCAGCCTGCCCATACATGGTTTTATCTCGGCCAGTTCCTGTTAAACCGGTTGAAATTCCACCCAAAAATGTAACTTCCGCTGTCCGGATTCCTTCCCCCCTCCGGTTTCACATTTGGCACCTTTCAGGGGGGAGGGGGAGCAGATACCTGTTTAATACAGGTATTTTCTCCCACTTCCGGCGAAAGATCACGCAGTATCCGCGGCTAACTACGCCATGTCCAGCCCCTCCTCCGCTGTCTGTGCTGATGGGGGAATCGTGCAAATTTCTTTCCTGCAATCCGTGGCTGCAGGAAAGAAGTTCGCACCATTTATGGCCAGCCTTAAGTCTAGAACACACTATGAGCTTTTTTTCGTTCAACCCAGTGGTTGAACAAAAAAAAATCTGACAGCTAAGATCAGAGCCACTGAACTAACAATCTGATGTTAGTACAGCATTCTCCCCTGCTGAGCTATTGGGTTCTGACAGGGGGGGGGGGCGACCCTAGGTTTTTTCTCCGATGGAGTTCCACACAGACGATTTGCTATCGTTTTTTTTTTTTCATCGGATAAATTTAAAACATGTTCTATTTTTTTTCACCGATGGAAAAAAGACCGATGGGGCCCATACACGATCGGTTTGTCCGATGAAAAAAGTCAGTCGGACTGTTTTCATCTGTAAAACCGATCATGTGTACAGGGCATAAGACGTTGGCAGATTTCAGTCCTATAAAACATGTAGAAATCTAGAAAGAATTTTGCCCATGAGACTTCGTTGAGTTGCACCAATTAAAGTTGAAAACAAATTTCTTAAAAAATACAAAATGTATTCCATATTAAGATTAAAACAAGACATATTGAAAACTACACAGTAAAACTGGCAGTGTTAAATTTAACTCTGTGGGATTATATAAAGACGTTCCTGCTGCTAAATTAACACTCTTAAAAGTTGTTCAACTCTGTATTTTCACCGGATAAAGAGGATTGTTTACACTAATAGCGTTAATTCCCTGTAATTCAACACCATAATATTAACTCTTTACTCTAAAAAATTTAACACCAGGATTTTAACACTGGTGATTTTCCTGTGTACATATGTCATAATGAAATAGGCAAAATACTCAAATGTTGACATAAATTAGTTGGATGTATACAAAATTGCAAATGCCCTAAAATGGGTGCGCATTGGACTGAAATCTCCATGCATTTCGTAGAAAAGCATCCACTTCCTCAGGAGCCAGACAAAATTAGTGTATCCGTGGAGAAATATAGTAAGACTTATGTAGGTATATATACTATATACTGTATAAGACCACTATAATTTTTTGTTCACTTTCACAGTGAATATACCCACATATTAACCAGAAAAATTTATGAAAACGCACAAAACACAATCCAAAGAGTAAATACAAAAAGGATAGCAAAGGGGTGGGTGTACGACCACATGGTAAACTTTGTCTGGGAGCTGAAAGTGAAGCAGGCCCGATGCCAAGGCAAACAAGGGGGTCAAAAAGAGCAGGACCCTAAAAAGTGAAAATAAATTAAAATAATGATAGTTGGAAATAAGTGAAAAGGTGAAAGAAAAACAGAGAGGTAGTAAAAGTGAAAAACAACTGATTGCCACTCAGACCAAGGATAACAAATGGTAAATGAGGACATAAATGATAACACAGAGGTCCAAGCATGAAAAATATACAAAAGAAATGAAAAAAAAGGAGTAGCCGTGTGAAGCCGCAAATGGGGACCAAGTGTAATAACTTGTGATGAGTAGTCTATGAGAAAAACATGATGTGTAAGCCAACCACCAAAAATGAATGAAGGTCCGCACAAAAAAAGAGGCCCCTATATATATTGCCTCAGCCTAAGGGACCACCCCAATAAACGTCATGCAAAATATATGGATGGTGCCAAAGGTCCCAGCTCTCGTCATGCAAGCAAAAGTGGCGGCGCCACCAAAGGCTTGGCGTGCAGATCAGCTGCCGAGCATGTGCAGAGTGTCACAGGGACGCGACATGCATGCCCTGCAAGGGTCGGTGCATGCGCTGCATGTGATGAGCTGGCATGATATCCAGACGCCGCAAGGACAGAACACTGCACGGGGAGAGCTCTGGAGAGATATACACCAGCTCAAGGCCATGACGTCAAACAGCCGGAACAAAAGTGGAAGTTCTCTAGAGGGGAAAAAACTAAACATGACACCGATTCCACCCACAACTGGCCCAGTATGGCCAATTGTGTCGCATGACCCAGCAGATGGTAAAAAAAAACAAAAATAAATATAAAGATAAAGGAAGTGAACAATCACTATTTATAGTGGTCTTATATATACAGTAAAACCTTGGATTGCGAGCATAATTACTTCCGGAAAAATTCTTGTAATCCAAAGCACTCGTATATCAAAACACTTTTTCCCATAAGAAATAATGGAAACTCGGATGATTCATTCCACAACCATTTATTCATAAGTCCTTCAGTTTATAGTCCATATAAAAAGATAATAGCAATGTGATAGGTTGTGTAACCATAATTTGGCCATCCACAAATGGCAGCCTCCACAAGGGGGTTCAAAGCGGGTTCCTTGTGAAGGAACTACAGAGTATAAAAGAGAAGAGAGGCGCCTCTAAGTGTAGCAATATGGTTACATTTAATGAAGGTACAACATTTAGCAACTCACATGGTTGATGATTAAAAGAGGCACATCTAAGTATGCAGGCATCTGGTGTAAAGCTGTCCACATAGACCATCCTCTGCACCGCTGGTTCTCATCGCTGTCAATCTGCAATCGTGACAGAAGACTACCCTCCAGTAGAGCGATCTAAAAGTGAGGGTTGAAGCGTGGAAGGGATGATGTTGATGGTAGTTCGGAGGACGATCTATGTGGACAGCTTTACCCCTGATGCCTGCATACTTAGATGTGCCTGTTTTAATCATCATACCATGTGAGTTGCTAAATGTTGTACCTTCATTAAATGTAACCACATTGCTACACTTAGAGGCGCCTCTCTTCTCTTTTATACTCAGTTGTGACCTGACGCTACTTGTATATCAAGACATCGCTCGTATATCAAGTCAAAATTAATTTAAAAAAATAGCTTGTTTTGCAAAACACTCTGACCAAGTTACCTCTCAATCCAAGGTTTTACTGTGTGTGTGTGTGTGTATGTGTGTGTATATATATATATATATATATATATATATATATATACCTAAACAAGTCTCTTGTTTCCTGAGAAAGTCGATGCTGTTCCACGAAACGCGCCGAGATTTCAGCCCAATGAGCACCCATTTGAGTGTATTTGCAACATTGTATACATCCAACTAATTTATGTCAACGTTTGTGTATTTTTTCTATTTTATTATGACATATGTAGTGTTCAATATGTCTGGTGTTAACCTTAACCACTTACGGGACCGCCTGCCGCAGGAATACGTCGGTACTTTGAAGAGGAATACCGTTATGTTAGCAGCTATCTACCATAACCCCGGTATCCTCTTCTTCAGCGGGCGGTCCTCTTTCAGATAAAAGTGGTCTCTGCGGCAGATACGCTGCAAGATCACTTTTATCGGCGGCAGGAGAGGGGTCCTCCGCCGCTTACTGTAGCCGTCGGAGGCGATCGGGTCTGTTCCCTGCCTGGGTATGGAGACAAGTGAGGGGAAGATGGCCCCCACCCGTCTCCATATCATTGCAGGGTGGAAGCAACGCAAAAATGTCCGTCACTTCCGTCCAATGCTCTTAAAGGGACTTTTTTTTTAAATTACATAAATTATTATTATTATTTTTATTGCATGTAGTCTAAATATGAGATCTGAGTTTTTTTTTACCCCCGATCTCATATTTAAGAGGAACTGTCATGCTTTTTTCTATTACAAGGGATGTTTACATTCCTTGTAATAGGAAAAAAAGTGAACCAATTTTTTTTTTTTTTAAAACAGTGTCAAAATAAAAAAATGAAAGCAAAAGACTAAAAAATAGTTTTTTTTTAAAGAGCCCCGTCCCGATGAGCTCACGCGCAGAAGCGAACACATGCATGAGCAGCACACACATTTGAAAACGGTGTTCAAACCACAGATGTGAGGTATCGCCGCGATCGTTAGAGCAAGAGCAATAATTTTAGCCCTAGACCTCCTCTGTAACTCAAAACATGCAACCTGTAGAATTTTTTAAACATCACCCATGGAGATTTTTAAGGGTAAAAGTTTGTCGCCATTCCACGATCCTGCGTGACATGTTGGGTATCAATTTACTCGGCATAACATTATCTTTCACAATATTAAAAAAAATTGGGCTAACTTTACTGTTGTCTTATTTTTTAATTCAAAAAATCTTGTAAGACCGCTGTGCAAATACGGTGTGACAAAAAGTATTGCAACGACCGCCATTTTATTCTCTAGGGTGTTAGTAGAAAAAAATATATATAATGTTTGGGGGTTCTAAGTAATTTTCTACCAAAAAAAAAATGTTTTAAACTTGTAAACACCAAATTTCAGAAAGAGGCTCGGTCCTTAACCACTTCAGCCCCGGACCATTTTGGCTGGTTAAAGACCAGGCCCCTTTTTGCAATTCGGCACTGCATCGCTTTAACTGACAATTGCACGGTCGTGCGACGTGGCTCCCAAACAAAATTGACATCCTTTTTTTCCCACAAATAGAGCTTTCTTTTGGTGGTATTTGATCGCCTCTGCGGTTTTTATTTTTTGCGCTATAAACAAAAATAGAGCCACAATTTTGAAAAAAAATGAAACTTTTTGCTCTAATAAATATCCCCCAAAAAAATATATATAAAAAAAAATTTCCCCTCAGTTTAGGCCGATACGTATTCTTCTACATACTTTTGGTAAAAAAAATTGCAATAAGCGTTTATTTATTGGTTTGCGCAAAAGTTATAGTATCTACAAAATAGGGGGTAGTTTTATGGCATTTTTATTAATAATTTTTTTTTACTAGTAATGGTGGCGATCAGCGATTTTTATCATGACTGCGACATTATGGCGGACATATCGGACACTTTTGACACATTTTTGGGACCATTGTCACTTTTACAGCGATCAGTGCTATAAAAATGCACTGATTACTGTGAAAATGACACTTGCAGTGAAGGGTTTAACCTCTAGGTGGCGGTGTAGGGGTTAAGTGTGATCAAATGAGTGATTCTAACGAAAGGGGGCATGGCTTGGCGTGTGACATCACTGATCGTCGTTCCCTATGACAGGGAACAGACGATCAGTGACACTGCCACTAGGAAGAACTGGGAAAGGTTTGTTTACGCTTACCTCTCCCCGTTCTTCAGCTCTGTGACCCAAGCGCGGGACACCGACGGCGATTGGGTCCACGGGTCCCGCGGGCATGGTCATGGAGCTTCGGACCGGGTCGCGAGCGCGAGCCACGGACAGGTTCTTAAAGGGGACGTACCTGTACGCCCTTGTGCCTGTCCATTCTGTCGACGTACATCGTCGTGAGGCGGTCCTTAAGTGGGTAGTGGTAGAATAAGTTTTGTATTTTTTAGGAAACTTGTTATCAACTTTATTTATCTCTCATGTGTTCTGAAATTGGTGTTACATACATGTGCTTGCCCTACTCTGAACATATTTTATGGGGTTTGTGCAGGCATGACAGGGGTTCTTTAAAAAAAAAAAATATTTTATACAGTTTTTTTTTACACTTTATATATATATATGTAGCGGCCGCTCCTCACACTCCCCTCTTTCTCTCTCGTCTTTCTGTTGTCTAGGGGTATCTTAAAGGGGAGGGAGCGGGAACACTATGCCTGGCTTCCACCACAGATGTTAGTGCGGTATAAGCAACGGTTCTGTATTACCTTCGGGTCAGTGCTGTGCACCTGGATCCTCCCTCCAAGAGTCACCTTGAACAATGTCTGTTAGAAAATGAGCTCCACACCATTAAAGTTCAACACTCCTTTATTCTCCTTGTCTGAACACAAACAGTTGAACTCCCTTGATAGAACAGAACAGAAAAGGAGGTGTGGATGCGAACAGGCCCAGACACAATGTAAGCTGCCACTTCCCTTCCTAGAAGTGTGTCCTGGTCTCCGCACGAGGGTAGATTTCCTTCCAGGCGGTCTCCGACGAGAGACTCACTTGTCACCGGCAATATGCTGCACCGGGTCTTCAAATGAGGAGCTCCCCCCGGTCCATTGTGCCTTCTGGATTTGGGTACCCAATCCCTGGACACCCTAGGATCTCCTTCCCTCGCGGAACCCAGTGTTGGGCACTGAGCTCCGGACCTCCATCTAAGTACCTCACCCCAGGCTAAAGGTGCCTGGGATGGAACTTGACCTCCGCTGTCCTCTAGGCCTAAGCCACCCAGAGGAGCGACACGACCCACCGTCCGCAAGCTGAAGGTGCCTGGGACGTCGACCCCTGACCAAGATAGCCGGCCCCCTTTATACCCTCTCCCAGCAAGCACGACGGGTTCCCCGCCCCACCATACCGCTGCCGAGGGAGGACAAAAAGGAGGCACAGCACACAGCAATGATTAAACCCCAGCCCAGGGCGACAGCGCCACCTACTGGGCCGCAGGGAATTACACATCACTAATGTCTCTGCCAAATTCAAAATTACACCCGGGAAAGTACATACCCGCTACACTCTCCCCTCGGTCCTTTGACACTGGTCCCCAGTGTCTGGAGTAAACCATGCCATAAACAGCTGACATGGTTCAGTCCAGAAACAGACTAACAATTAGATATATAAAAATATAAAAAAAACTTTGAAAAAACTATCCTACTAAAACATTGTGTCTGAGCCCTGTAAAGAAAGGGAAATAAGACAAACAAGAAACAACTATTGTAACACATGACTTAGAATCACATTTAACTTTTCCCACCCATCCTGACTAAGACCCACCCCATTCTCAGTGGACTTGACGGGATGTTCTCCTGCAGAGGGAAAAGAAAGAGGGTTAACACCTATAACCCTGACACCTGTATTCGTGTAGTGGAAAATAAACTTCTCCAAGAAGAAATCCCTTTTCTCCAGAGTGAGTGTATGATAAGTGTTTAAACGTTGCGCAACACTGCCACCTGGTGACATCATCGCGGTAACTGCACCCGTGGAACTTTCCTCTTTTCTTTCGGCCCTATCTACCCCAGAGTCAGTATTCTCTTTGCTGGGAAGTGAAGAGCAAACAGCAACAGTTCTTCCCTTCTTTCAGGCACAAAACAACGGGCTCCAGAAAGTTCAGCAGTTTGGGAAAAAAAAAACGGAGTCTTTCTCCCCCCTACAAGTAAAAACGAGGATGCGGCAAAACAAGTGGCTTCAAGTGCTGATCCATGGTTTCCAGATGATACTCCACATCTTCTTCTTCTTTTCTTCGGATCAAAACTTTATCCGCATGGATGTGTCGTCCCAACATCCATTCTGCCTTGCAGTCTTTGAATCGCTGGGAGGCCTTCGGAGAGCATGCCAAGTACCTGCGGGCGTGAGGAACCTGAATGTGAGTCCACATGAAGTCATTGTACCAGCGTTCCCGGCACACTTCCACCTCATAGAGTAAGTCCTTCGATAAGTATGGATACTCCCATTCGTACTCCGCAGCAACCTTCTGTCAAATAGGCCTTGTAGTCTTGCCAGAGGAGGCATGGTAGCTTTGTCCCCTTCGCCAGGCAACACTATCGAGTCCGGGTGGCGAGGGACCCTGATCACATCTGATCGGGGCATAGGGGCCCGCAGCAATAGTCTCTTTTCCCCGGCCTTCGGTACAGATGGCACCGGGGATGTAGCAGCAGACTGGGGACGGGACCTCTCTTCAGGCGCTGATGCCTCCACCCGGTGTGTGCTTTACCCTGTTGACATGGGTGGATCTCTGATCCTGCGGGATGAAGCAAGCGGTACTTTGTCCCAGCCCTTCTCGGCAAACAATTCGTCTATTGCCACGTCGTCTCCCATGTCTGTGAGCGACTCCAGGTCGGAGGTGTCACACTCCTCCGCGGGTATGTAGCCGGTTGTAGAAACGGAGCCACCACCTCCCGCGGATTCGCTAGGCCATGACTTCCCGACACCTCCTTCCATACACCAAGTCTCTCCGCCTGGCTTACCTCGGCCTTTACTTGAAGCGGGACGTCCGGAACTCTCGTTGACGGATCCATCCGGGCCGGGCGTAAGTGGGCGAGATGGTCCACCACAACCGCTGGTCAGGGCTACCATACCGGTCTTCCTCTTTGGTGGTGGACGCTGCGAGACAGTGGTGACCGAGTCAGCATCCTCGGATTTCTCCCGTTGGGGTTTTACGACCTCCTCCGCGGTCGTTGCAGTGTGCGCAGGGGTGACTCTCACAGCAGTGATTCCTCCTCTTTGAGTGGTGTTGCCTGAAACCCGGCCAGGGTAAATGGTCCTCGGCCTCTCCACCGCCGGATCCACTTCGAACAGGAATTCCCCACAGGCCTCACAGCGTCCGAACGGCTTCAACTGGCACACCAGTCCCGAACACCCGGGACAAATCACACCCAGGGCCTCAACGTCCATGCATGAATACAGGGCGAATCGACCCCTTGGCTTTAGTCAGATCCCCGTATTCGTTACTGGAGCAGCAGCGGTCAAAGTCGTGGTGGAAGGATGAACTGGAATCCACGAGGTGTGTCCGAACATGGCGACCTGTTGCTGATCCATCGCACACTGCAGAGTTTTTGCGCCAACGTCCCACGTGTAGTCCTTTACACGTATTGGACTCCTCCCCTTTGCTCCAGTTCGCGGGCTTTTCTTCTTTTCTGTTTCTGAGTCACGCCCACGAACTAAGCGGTGGGGGTGTGCCTGGTGGCGCAGTGCAATAGAAGCCCCCACGTGTAGTACTTCACACGGCTGAGCTTCCCCCTCTTTCCACTCTTCTGCGCGGGCCTTTCCCTTCATTGGGTCATGTCCACGACTTCGAGCAGGGATGCACTTCGGCCAATGAAGGCCTGCCTGTTCGCTTACCTCTTCCAACAGACACGTTCAATACCGTGGTGCACAAACACTATCCCGGACCCGAGCCCCCACATGTAGCGGCCGCCCCTCACACTCTCCTCTTTCTCTCTCGTCTTTCTGTTGTCTAGGGGTATCTTAGAGGGGAGGGAGCGGGAACACTACGCCTGGCTTCCACCACAGATGTTAGTGCGGTATAAGCAACGGTTCTGTATTACCTTCGGGTCAGTGCTGTGCACCTGGATCCTCCCTCCAAGAGTCACAGCGAACCTTGTCTGTTAGAAAATGAGCTCCACACCATTAAAGTTCAACACTCCTTTATTCTCCTTGTCTGAACACAAACAGTTGAACTCCCTTGATAGAACAGAACAGAAAAAGAGGTGTGGATGCGAACAGGCCCAGACACAATGTAAGCTGCCACTTCCCTTCCTAGAAGTGTGTCCTGGTCTCCGCACGAGGGTAGATTTCCTTCCAGGCAGTCTCCGACGAGAGACTCACTTGTCACCGGCAATATGCTGCACCGGGTCTTCAAATGAGGAGCTCCCCCCGGTCCATTGCGCCTTCCGGATTCAGGTACCCAATTCCTGGACCCCCTAGGATCTCCTTCCCTCGCGGAACCCAGTGTTGGGCACTGAGCTCCGGACCTCCATCTAAGTACCTCACCCCAGGCTAAAGGTGCCTGGGATGGAACTCGACCTCCGCTGTCCTCTAGGCCTAAGCCACCCAGAGGAGCGACACGACCCACCGTCCGCAAGCTGAAGGTGCCTGGGACGTCGACCCCTGACCAAGATAGCCGGCCCCCTTTATACCCTCTCCCAGCAAGCACGGCGGGTTCCCCGCCCCACCATACCGCTGCCGAGGGAGGACAAAAAGGAGGCACAGCACACAGCAATGATTCAACCCCAGCCCGGGGCGACAGCGCCACCTACTGGGCCGCAGGGAATTACACATCACTGATGTCTCTGCCAAATTCAAAATTACACCCGGGAAAGTACATACCCGCTACATATATATATATATATATATATATATATATATATATATGTGTATATATATATATATATATATATATTAGCTGGGGTTAACATTTAGGGCCAGTATCTGGGCGGTAGCATGGCCCAGATACACTAATTGATAGGGATCTATGGCCAATTTGGTTCGTGGAGGATATAATGGTGTTCAGGCCCCTGCTGCCCCTGGGTGGCGCTGTCGCCTTGGGCTGGGGTTGAACCATCACTGTAGGGCTGTGCCCTTTGTGTCTTCTTGCCGCAGTTGTGCGGCAGGGCGGGGAACCCGCTGTGCCTGCTGGGAGAGGGTCTAAAGGGGGCGGGCATCTTTCGCACAAGGTCCGAGCCCCAGGCACCTTCAGCCTGGGGGCTGCTGTTCTGTTCGTCCGCGCCCATGTGCCCTCGGCCTGGGTGCGAGGGAGTTTGAGTTCCATCCCAGGCACCTTAAGCCTGGGGTGAGGTACTAGCCGAGGCCTGGGGCCCAGTACCTTCGACTGGGTCCCGTATGGGAGAAGATACCTAGGGGCCCACCGAGTGAGGGGACCCGAGTCTCGGGCGAGGAGAACCAGGGAGGTGACCTGGCCTGAAGATCCAGCGCAGCATTGGCTGGTGACAGTGCAGGCCTCTGGGGACCGTCCGGGATGGATCATCTCCCTAACAGGGGTCGCCATTAGGAGGTAGTTCATGTTCTATGGTCTTTGCAGAGACCCATCAGGTCGGTGGCAGAGGCCTATCCTATAGTCTGTGGCAGAGGCCTCATCGTTCACCCGGTCTGTGGCAGGGACCAACCTCACAGTCGGTGGCAGCGACCGTGCGCCAAAAGTTGTTGTGAATTCCTTACAGCTTCTCTGATCCAAAAGGATTGTGCCTGAACCTTCTCCCCACCAAGCTGGTATCAACCTGTCTGCTTGCAAAGAGGCATATTTATCTCTGCGGAAATAAATATAGATGTTGTACTGTCACCTGGTGTGGGCTTACTTTTCTGGGAGCAAAGTGTTCTACATTCCCCCAACTACTGGTCATTTTTGAAGTGGAATCTCCGGACAGGGACACAGACTCGAAGGTAAAGATCTTAGCTCAAACCTCTACACACATAAGAGGTGTGAGCTGGTGACAGCACCTCACCCCTCTCCCTGGCCCCCCTAGACGAGTTAACCAGCCGAGTAGAAGGGAGAGAGCGGGTGAGGGCGCTACATATATATATATATTTTTTTCTTTATTGACATGTAGGAGGCTTGTTTGCCCGTAATGTGATAGTATGGGCAGATGACAAGTCCTCTTTATAAAGACATTGGGGGTTTATTATACCCCCAATGTGCCCAATGTCTTCCCTGTCCTCCAATGCAACTATTCCAGCACAGATCACATGACAGTTGTGACCCTGGAAGTGACATAATACATGTAGATTCTGGAGTCATTTATTCGGAAATGGATGTTCCCTGAGTTTCTCCTGCTTTCCCCAAGGAAGCAGTTTCCACTGCAGGTGCTGACATCACTGCCAGTGGGGTGGCACACCTTTGAGAGCACCATAAATGTGATCAAACAACTCTAGAGCTTCCCAATCACTTTTATTGGAAACTGCAGCAGCCGTGACCCTGATTTAACCGCTTGATACCAGGACATTTATAAATGTACCTTGATAGACAAATAGTTAAAGCTTATTTATTGCTTCTTAAGAATTTGTAAATATTTGAATACCCATAACCTGGCCACAGATCTTCCCAGTAGCCATTTTGTTAGCGTGTGTTGGAGTAGTAGAAAGAACTGTGATTAGGGAGAGTTGGTTGCTGCCATGCAGTTCTATATTGTGCTACATTACTGTAATTTTCAGTGCAGTGGGCTTCATATTATTGTTAAACCTTCCACCCTTGTTTTGTTGAGGTTTTTTATTTTATTTCTGGGTTTTTATATCTTTTCCACCGAATGGCACTGCCTGACAAGTACAGGCCACTGATATCCCCAGAGCTTATCCACAGATTTCGGCAGTTTGGGTCTTTTTAAACACATCTGCTTTGGAACGCACCATTGACGTCTGCAGTGTCTGCCTGCAGTGCATTAGCCATGGTAAAATCATTGGGTACCACATGCATAAGAAAACACATGAATCTGCACCACAATGCATGATGGGAACAGTAGCATGCAGAGGGTGAGGCCAAGGGTGGAACAGCCCCAGGCATCCATCAGGATGAGGGCATACATGGACAGGACAGGCACTGGTAAAGTCTACAGGGAATGTAATTTACTGCCTTTTTTTGTTATCATCAACAAATTATACAAATTACTTAGCACCACAAAATTATACTTGGTTCCGTATTCTCTAAAGAGGGTGGTACTGGGAGGTGGGTAGGGGGTGGGACCAAGTGACAGTGTTTAGAGGTGGCTATGAAAACAAGGGATGACTCTGGAAGGGGGAGGGGTACCTGCACCTATTCTCTGAAGAAGAAAAAAAAGACCCTAAGTATGACAGTTTCCAGTTACTGCAATCTGCCACACTTAATTAACCTGATAATTATTGTATAATGAATGCAGCAAGAATAGTGGGCTTTTTTGAGTATCTATGTGAAGTGACTGTTGGAACAGTACAGTATCAAAAAGATAAAATTTACTGTAGTTAGGTGGGATTGGTTGTTGTGAGTTACAACAGGTTGCCCTGTTTTATTAACCCCTTCCTTACTGGGCACATATACCCCCTTCCTGCCCAGGCGAAATTTCAGCTTTCAGCACTGTCACGCTTTGAATGACAATTGCGCGGTCGTGCGACGTGGCTCCCAAACAAAATTGACGTCCTTTTTTTCGCACAAATAAAGCTTTCTTTTGGTGGTATTTGATCACCTCGGCGGATTTTATTTTTTGCGCTATAAACAAAAATAGAGCGACAATTTTGAAAAAAAAGCAATATTTTTTGATTTTTGCTATAATAAATATCCCAATTTTTTTTTTTTTTTATATATTTTTTTCCTCAGTTTAGGCCGATACGTATTCTTCTACATATTTTTGGTAAAAAAAATCGCAATCAGCGTTTATTGATTGGTTTGCGCAAAAGTTATAGCGTTTACAAAATAGGGGGTAGTTTTATGGCATTTTTATATATATATTTTTTTTATTAGTAATGGCGGCGATCAGTGATTTTTTTCGTGACTGCGACATTATGGCGGACACATCAGACACTTTTGACACTAATTTGGGACCATTCACATTTATACAGCGAACAGTGCTATAAATATGCACTGATTACTGTATAAATGTGACTGGCAGGGAAGGGGTTAACACTAGGGGGCGAGGAAGGGGTTAAATGTGTTCCCTATGTGTGATTGTTACTGTGGGGGGAGGGGACTGACTGGGGGAGGTGACCGATCTGTGTCCCTATGTACAAGGGACACAGCATCGGTCCCCTCTCCCTGACAGGACATGGATCTGTGTGTTTACACACACAGATCCATGTCCTTGTCTCTGTAACCGCCGATCGCGGGTGCCTGGCGGACATCGCGGCCGCCAGGCACGCGCATCGGCATCTCAGTGATGCGCCGGGCGCGCGCGCGTGCGTGCCGCCAGCGGCGCTCGCGCGCCCCCCCAGTGGCCAAATAGCGGAGGCCGTATATTAACGGCCTCCCGGCATTTGACAACCACCTTGCGGCCGTATATTCTCGTACGGCGGGCGCGAGGTGGTTAAGTACATCTGAAAGTGTCATCATAACAGTCGTCTATGTACTTCTTTAAATTTGCTAGCCTGCAACAGAAAAAGTACAACAAATCTGGTTGGATAATAAAAGAAGAGTATGCATTCATGATATTGCTACACATTGAAAATATTTATTCTAAGATAGAAAAAGACAATTCAAAAAAATATCCAAAAGGGATCTCTTTTATACAAAAGACCATCTATCCATGTTCTGCTGTAAATACATGTAGCAAGGTCCCAGGACTTCTTCGGTCTAATGAGAAGCTCCAGAGCCAGAGATAGCCGACATCCTTCTGTATGTGGTGGGTTGTGAGGCCCTCACATAGCCTAGCATCCAGACGCCTCCAGGATAGGCCCAACACATGTCCACCCAGACAGCCGTCCAGGTGGCACAGAACATAGATCACCTGACTCCACCCATATATAGGCCAAGGGATTCAAGAAAACCCCTCTTCATTGGCTGAGATACCCTACATACCCATAACCTGACCTTGGATTGCCCTTCTCATATATAGTACCACCAAGTACCCAGCCACCTAGTGGTTGAAGAGAAGAGTACAACAAGGCCAAACTTAGGGAGAAATCAATGGATCTCTATTAATCAACCAGGATGACTACTCCTGGCAAGTACATTTGTAAAGAACCCCCTGCCTAAACTACAGGGTGCTTCATACAACTAAACATTTTTTGTTACATGTATTTGACAAGTGAAAATAAATCCTGTTGATCATAACAGAAATCCAGTACTGCCCTAAATGTTCTGCATTGTTATACCAAACAATAATATTAACCCTGCCCAGCTTAACTACAGAACACCTTATTCTTTCTTATAGAAATGGGGAGAGGGGAAACTGGAATCTGTTTCTATCATGAATACAGTATAGTGAACAAGAATGGTAATGGTCATTTGGAGTCTGATAGTCAATTACTTATTATTCATGACTGGTAACAGGAGTGTTTACCTCTATTGTTGGTGTGACCTGTCGTTCCACTAGATAGGGTTTTCTAATGATATGCCCTGATCAAGTCACTTTATTCTTAGTGCATTTTTATAATTTAAATTTGTTAAAAGGGCTTTTATCTGCACTATCCAATGTGCTCAGTTTTCTGTTTCCCTTTTGCATGCGTATAAGACATTTGGAGATGGGAAGGCTAATCAGATTTGTCTTGATATCAGTGAAGCGTAGTCCATTTGAAGATTTGTTTTAAAAGATATACTAATTATTTCATTAAATTTTAAAATAAGTCTGTCATATTTGAAGCAAAGTGATTGTGTTGTAAAGCCAACTGTAGGGATGAGCTTCGTGTTCGAGTCGAACATACATTCGACTCGAACATCGGCTGTTCGATCGTTCGACGAAGATCGAACGATTTGGGCCGTTCGCGCCAAATTCGAGTGACGCGAACGGCCCACAATGCACTACGCCATCGCAGTGTCATCCAGGCGCTGTGATTGGCCAAGCATGCACTGTGACCCCGCATGCTTGGCCAATCACAGCGCCGGCAGCGAGGAGAGCAATGATTGGCCACAGGCAGGATGCCTGTGGCCAATTATTGCTGAGGGTGTTTAGTACACGCCCCACACTATAAAAGGCCGCCAGCACGGCGGCCTAGTGTAGTGTGTTCCGGAGCAGGGAAAGAGAAGCATAGGCAGGGACAGTGACATTTTTTTTTTCTTGCTTAACCTGGATTCCTTTAGTTTAGGGAAAGAGAAGGATAGGTAGGGAGAGTGTCAGTCTGTTTTACTGTGCTAAACCTTGTTTGTAGGGACAGGGAAGGACAGTGAGGGAAATTCTCATTGTGCTATACTGTGCTAAAGCATTCCTCATCAACCATCTTTAAAAAAAATTTTTTATAGGGACAGAAAACTATAGGTAGGGAGAGTGTCAGTGTGTTTTACTGTGCTAAACCTTGTTTGTAGGGACAGGGAAGGACAGTGAGGGAAATTCTCATTGTGCTATACTGTGCTAAAGCATTCCTCATCAACCATCTTTAAAAAAACATTTTTTATAGGGACAGAAAACTATAGGTAGGGAGAGTGTCAGTGTGTTTTACTGTGCTAAACCTTGTTTGTAGGGACAGGGAAGGACAGTGAGGGAAATTCTCATTGTGCTATACTGTGCTAAAGCATTCCTCATCAACCATCTTTAAAAAAAAAAAATTATAGGGACAGAAAACTATAGGTAGGGAGAGTGTCAGTGTGTTTTACTGTGCTAAACCTTGTTTGTAGGGACAGGGAAGGACAGTGAGGGAAATTCTCATTGTGCTATACTGTGCTAAAGCATTCCTCATCAACCATCTTTAAAAAAACATTTTTTATAGGGACAGAAAACTATAGGTAGGGAGAGTGTCAGTGTGTTTTACTGTGCTAAACCTTGTTTGTAGGGACAGGGAAGGACAGTGAGGGAAATTCTCATTGTGCTATACTGTGCTAAAGCATTCCTCATCAACCATCTTTAAAAAAACATTTTTTATAGGGACAGAAAACTATAGGTAGGGAGAGTGTCAGTGTGTTTTACTGTGCTAAACCTTGTTTGTAGGGACAGGGAAGGACAGTGAGGGAAATTCTCATTGTGCTATACTGTGCTAAAGCATTCCTCATCAACCATCTTTAAAAAAAAAAAACATTATAGGGACAGAAAACTATAGGTAGGGAGAGTGTCAGTGTGTTTTACTGTGCTAAACCTTGTTTGTAGGGACAGGGAAGGACAGTGAGGGAAATTCTCATTGTGCTATACTGTGCTAAAGCATTCCTCATCAACCATCTTTAAAAAAACATTTTTTATAGGGACAGAAAACTATAGGTAGGGAGAGTGTCAGTGTGTTTTACTGTGCTAAACCTTGTTTGTAGTGACAGGGAAGGACAGTGAGGGAAATTCTCATTGTGCTATACTGTGCTAAAGCATTCCTCATCAACCATCTTTAAAAAAAAAAAAATTATAGGGACAGAAAACTATAGGTAGGGAGAGTGTCAGTGTGTTTTACTGTGCTAAACCTTGTTTGTAGGGACAGGGAAGGACAGTGAGGGAAATTCTCATTGTGCTATACTGTGCTAAAGCATTCCTCATCAACCATCTTTAAAAAAACATTTTTTATAGGGACAGAAAACTATAGGTAGGGAGAGTGTCAGTGTGTTTTACTGTGCTAAACCTTGTTTGTAGGGACAGGGAAGGACAGTGAGGGAAATTCTCATTGTGCTATACTGTGCTAAAGCATTCCTCATCAACCATCTTTAAAAAAACATTTTTTATAGGGACAGAAAACTATAGGTAGGGAAAGTGTCAGTGTGTTTTACTGTGCTAAACCTTGTTTGTAGGGACAGGGAAGGACAGTGAGGGAAATTCTCATTGTGCTATACTGTGCTAAAGCATTCCTCATCAACCATCTTTAAAAAAAAAAAAATTATAGGGACAGAAAACTATAGGTAGGGAGAGTGTCAGTGTGTTTTACTGTGCTAAACCTTGTTTGTAGGGACAGGGAAGGACAGTGAGGGAAATTCTCATTGTGCTATACTGTGCTAAAGCATTCCTCATCAACCATCTTTAAAAAAAAAAATTATAGGGACAGAAAACTATAGGTAGGGAGAGTGTCAGTGTGTTTTACTGTGCTAAACCTTGTTTGTAGGGACAGGGAAGGACAGTGAGGGAAATTCTCATTGTGCTATACTGTGCTAAAGCATTCCTCATCAACCATCTTTAAAAAAAAAAAAAAATTATAGGGACAGAAAACTATAGGTAGGGAGAGTGTCAGTGTGTTTTACTGTGCTAAACCTTGTTTGTAGGGACAGGGAAGGACAGTGAGGGAAATTCTCATTGTGCTATACTGTGCTAAAGCATTCCTCATCAACCATCTTTAAAAAAACATTTTTTATAGGGACAGAAAACTATAGGTAGGGAGAGTGTCAGTGTGTTTTACTGTGCTAAACCTTGTTTGTAGGGACAGGGAAGGACAGTGAGGGAAATTCTCATTGTGCTATACTGTGCTAAAGCATTCCTCATCAACCATCTTTAAAAAAAAAAATTATAGGGACAGAAAACTATAGGTAGGGAGAGTGTCAGTGTGTTTTACTGTGCTAAACCTTGTTTGTAGGGACAGGGAAGGACAGTGAGGGAAATTCTCATTGTGCTATACTGTGCTAAAGCATTCCTCATCAACCATCTTTAAAAAAACATTTTTTATAGGGACAGAAAACTATAGGTAGGGAGAGTGTCAGTGTGTTTTACTGTGCTAAACCTTGTTTGTAGGGACAGGGAAGGACAGTGAGGGAAATTCTGATTGTGCTATACTGTGCTAAAGCATTCCTCATCAACCATCTTTGAAATCCTTGTTTTTTGGACAGTCAGGGAAATTGTCATTGTGCTATTCTGTGCGAAAGCAATCATCCTCAACCATATTTAGAAATCCTTAAGTAAAGGGACAGAGAAGGACACCTGAAGGTAGCCCTTATTGCTTTTTCTCCCATCTCCCTGCAGGCCATCCATTAGAATGTCTGGAAGGCAAACAAGGAGAGGCAGACAGTCAGGAGGCAATAAAAGAGGGCAAGCAGGCTCTGTGTCTGGGGGCAACAGTGCTGGTCGTGGACGCGGTGCATTGTCATCAGCACATGGCCATGGGACACGCTTGTCCTTCTTTTCGGCAGCTGGACATGTTGAGCCACATCATGCCGAAGACTTGGTAGAGTGGATGACCAAGCCCTCCTCCTCCTCCTCATCCTCTCTCACCCAGGCTCAGGGTACTGGCAAAGCAGCTGCCAAAGCGTCCTCTTCCCTGGTATCAATGTCAGACTCATCATCAGTCACTCCTTCCCTAGACCCACCATGTCCTCCTCCTGAGGAGTCCCCCGAACTGTTTGAGCACAGTGTTGGGTACATGCTCCAGGAGGATGCCCAGCGTTTCGAAGGGTCTGATGATGAAACCCAGCTAGAGGAAGGCAGTAGCGTGAGAGCAGACAGAGGGGATGCTCAAGAAGGACACCAATCTGGCAGTCATGTTCCAGCAGCTGCAGCATACTGCCAGATTGGCTCCAGTGATGAGGAGGGAGGGGATGATGAGGTCACTGACTCCACGTGGGTGCCTAATAGGAGAGAGGAGGAGGAGGAGGATGAGGAGGAGGCACATCTCCAACGAGGCAGGATGCCCTTTGGTGGCCAGCGTAAGGGCAGTACACCGACGGAATCACACCGCAGAGCTCCGCCTGTGCAGGGCGCTGCCTCTGCCCGTCATTCAAAAAGTTCTTTGGTGTGGGCCTTTTTTGAGGCTAGTGCATCAGATCGCACAGCTGCTGTTTGCAACATATGTCTCAAGCGTATATCGCGTGGCCAAAACATCAGCCGCTTGGGTACCACATGCCTGACCAGACATATGTTGACCTGCCATGCAGCTCGTTGGCAAGCCTACCTCAAAGACCCACACCAAAGAACAAAGCGGACCTCTCCTTGCACCGCATCAGCTGGGATCTCCAACCCCACTATAACTTCAGTCCTCTCTGAAACATGCACTGAGAGGAATGAAGGTGTAGAATTAGGTGTGTCACAGCCAAGTACTTGCGGCCACTCTGCTAGCAGTACACCGACGTCCGATTCTAGCAGGCAAATTTCCCTGCCCCAGCTGCTGGACCGTCGAAAGAAGTTCACTCCCAGCCATCCACATGGCCAGCGGTTGAATGCTAGCTTGGCTAAATTGCTAGCGCTTCAACTGCTGCCTTTTCAGTTGGTAGACTCGGCCCCCTTCCGTGAGTTTGTGCAATGTGCGGTTCCTCAGTGGCAGGTTCCCAAATGCCACTTTTTCTCACGGAAGGCTATTCCGGCTCTCTACCGACATGTGGAAGGCAATGTCTTGGCCTCGCTGGACAGGGCGGTCAGCGGTAAGGTGCATATTACCGCTGACTCATGGTCCAGCAGGCATGGACGGGGACGTTACCTTTCTTTCACGGCCCATTGGGTCACTCTTTTGGCAGCTGGGAAGGATGCAGGACAAGGTGCAGTAGTGTTGGAGGTTGTTCCACCGCCACGCCTCCAAAATGCTACTACTGGTTGTGACACACCTCTCTCCTCCACCCCCTCCTCTTCTTCTTCCTCCATGGCCTCTTCCTGTGCTTTGTCCTCTGAACCAGTGGTGCTCCTTAGGCGTTCAAGGGGCTACGCAAGTACGCAGGCAAAAAGATGCCATGCCGTGCTTGCGCTGGTGTGTTTGGGGGACAGAAGCCACACTGGGGCAGAGGTCCTGTCTGCTCTGCAGGGCCAGGCCGAGAGGTGGTTGACGCCACGCCAGCTTAAGCCAGGAATGGTGGTTTGCGACAATGGCACCAACCTCCTCTCCGCCCTCCGACAGGGACAACTGACCCATGTGCCCTGTGTGGCTCACGTCCTTAACCTGGTGGTGCAGCGGTTCTTGGGCATGTACCCGGGCTTACAGGATGTCCTGAGGCAGGCCAGGAAAGTCTGTGTGCATTTCCGCAGATCTTATAATGCCAGTGCTCGCCTGGCTGAGCTGCAAAAGGAGTTGAACCTGCCCAAGAACCGCCTTATATGTGACATGCCCACCAGGTGGAACTCAACGTTGGCCATGCTGCAGCGGCTGCACACGCAGCAGAGGGCCATCAATGAGTACCTGTGCGACTACGGCACCAGGACAGGGTCAGGGGAGCTTGTTTTTTTTTTCCACGCCAGTGGGGCATGATCAGGGATGCATGCACTGTCCTGGCACCATTTGAGAAGGCCACGAGGATGGTGAGCAGTGACAGTGCATGCATCAGTGACACTGTACCTCTTGTCCACCTGTTGGAGCACACGCTGCGTGGAATAATGGACAGGGCACTTGAGGCAGAACAGAGGCAGGAAGAGGAGGACTTCCTTGCCTCTCAAGGCCCCCTTTACCCAGACAGTGTTCCTTCTGTCCCACCCATCGCACAGGAAGAGGACGAGGAGGAGGAGGATTGTGTCAGCATGGAGGTGGAGCCTGGCACTCAGCAGCATCAACAGCAGCAGTCTTTTAGGGATGATTTACAGTCCCAAGAAACCCGTGGACTTGTACGTGGCTGGGAGGAGGTGGCTGCGGATCATGTCGTCCTTAGTGACACAGAGGACTCCGGACCGAATGCCTCAGCTAACCTACGCTGCATGGCCTCCCTGATCCTGCAAAGTCTGCGGAAGGATCCTCGTATTCTTCGGATCAAGGAGAGGGACCATTACTGGCTGGCCACTCTCCTTGATCCACGGTACAAGGGTAAGGTTGCGGAACTTATGTTACCGTCGCAGAGGGAGCAGAGGATGAGACAACTCCAGGAGGCCTTGCAGAAAGGTCTGTGCAACGCGTTCCCAGAGACTGGGAGGTTACAAACTCCTGGTCCTGGACAACGAGTTGCTGAGGCTTCGGCCAGTCAAAGAAGGAGCGGTGGGGAAGGTGGCCGTCTGACCGATGCGTTCAGACAATTCTTTAGTCCGCAGCCCCAAAGTATGATCGGTTCCAGCAACCATCGCCAGCGTCTGATAAACATGGTGCAGGAATATCTAGGGGCAAGGTCAGACTTGGACACCTTCCCCACCGAAAATCCTCTGGCTTACTGGGTCTTGAGGATGGATCACTGGCCAGAGCTTGCACAGTATGCAATTGAGCTACTGGCCTGTCCTGCATCCAGCGTTCTTTCGGAACGCACATTCAGTGCTGCTGGAGGATTTGTCACGGATCACAGGGTGCGCCTGTCCACCGACTCGGTTGATCGACTGACTTTCATCAAGATGAACCAGTCTTGGATCACCACCAGCTACCACACACCTGATGCTGATATAACAGACTAATTGATTTTAACATGTCACATCCCTTCAAGACTGATGCTGATGCTGAGTGCCTGTGCTGTTATGTTGACTGGCTATCCTCCTCCTCCGAGTCCTCAATGATACGATTGATGATGATAGCTTGGAAGATCATTTTTGTTTATGGGTGCCGCCACCAGTGCCTAACGCCCAATTTTTCAGCCCCTGTTTAACAGGGGCGTGTAATTACAATTCTTGATCTAATAATTCACAGCAGGGCCCATTGCTGCACCCACCAAGAGTAACTCTGAGGGCTTACAGTGTTGTGGCAACGCCACCACCACCACCACCACGAAAGGCCCAATTTTTCAGCCCCTGTTCAAAAGGGGCATGTAATTACAATTCTTGATCTAATAATTCACAGCAGGGCCCATTCCTGCACCCACCAAGAGTAACTCTGAGGGCTTACAGTGTTGTGGCAACACCACCACCACCACCACCACGAAAGGCCCAATTTTTTAGCCCCTGTTCAACAGGGGCATGCAATTACAATTCTTGATCTAATAATTCACAGCAGGGCCCATTGCTGCACCCACCAAGAGTAACTGTCAGGGCTTACAGTGTTGTGGCACCAGCACCACCATCAAAGGCCCAATTTTTACTACCACTGTTCAACAATTATATGTAATTACAATTCCTGATATAATAGTTGACAGCAGGGCGTTCCAGCACCAACCAAGAGTAACTGTGAGTGCTTACAGTGTTGTGCCAACACCAACAACTAAGGGGCCTATTTCTGCAGAGTATATACGGCAGGTCCCTACTTTCAAACATCCAACTTACAAACGACTCCTACTTGCAAACGCAAGAAGACAACAGGAAGTGAGAGGAAATCTACCCCTAGGAAGGAAAATTCTCTCCTGTAAGAATTAATATGGGAGAAAGGTGTCTCCTCTGTACTGATGCTTTATCACCAATCCTTGTTTCAATAAAAACACCACATTTCAAAAACAGTTGTCATTGGGACGGAAAGTGAGGTGAAATGTTCTGAACAGGGGCACAGACAGCAAAACAAATGTTACAGGGGTGATAACCCTTACCTATGTTTTCCAAAAAGTTTAAAAATAGATTTTTGGGCTGGAGCTACACTTAAACAATGTACCTGTTCAAAATTACAAACAGATTCTACATAAGAACAAACCTACAGTCCCTGTCTTGTATGCACCGCCTGTATACGGCTGTTCAGAGTATATAGGGCCTTTTTTATTTTATGTGCGGGGTTCCCCTTAATATCCATACAAGACCCAAAGGGGCTGGTAATGGGAAGGGGTAGGGGGGGGTCATGGGGTAGCTATGCCATTTTTCTTAAAGATTTTCATCCATATTACCGGGACCAGACATTACATTAAAGCCGCAAGCAGTTTTAAATGGCTTTTTTTTCCTTTAGAAGTGTCATTTTGTGCAGGGACAGTTCTAAACACGGGAAACACGTGGCACTTGACAGGCATACTTTAGACACCCCCCAGGTACGATATTTAAAGGAATATTTTACTTTTTTTTTTTCACTTTATGCATCATTAAAATGACTGCTCCCGAAAAACGACCGCTTTTAAAACTTCTTTTTGCATTGATACATGTCCCCTGGTGCAGAACCCGGGTTCCCAAACCCTTTTTAGGACAATAACAAGCATAATAGTCATTATAATTAGCACTTTAGAATTCGAACGTTCGCATCCATTGTATTTAATAGGGTTCTAATGTTCGTACGAACTTTCGGTCCGTTCGCGGGTTCTGGTGCGAACCGAACCCGGGGGTGTTCGGCTCATCACTAGCCAACTGAGACAAGATCAAAACCGCCTTATTTTTATTTTTTACACGTACGCTGCCACTGGTGAGAAATTGACAGTGAAACATTAGCGGCTGTGACACTTTTTCTGCAGAATTAGTTTTACAAGGTATACATCTAGTCTGCTCCCATGCAGGGGGACTGAAAATATATGGTGTACAAGTTTAGCATTTTGTCACCTTTCATTCAAATCTCTAACACCTTTACAGAAATCTATACAGAAGCTGTATGATTTTGCTATGCTTGGCACTTTCTCTGGACACTGTGAAGAATACTTCAGTATGAAAATCCAGAATGAATTTCTAAGATACTGTCACATAAATGCACACACTGACAAATGTACCACAAAACATATTACTGTATTAAGTACTTAGCGTCAGATTATTTTTAAAATCCCCACCCACATTTTTCAGTGGAATTTAAGAACTACAGTCTTCAGCATTCAGGTATATTCATAGTAGAGTTGCACCGATATCACTTTTTTAGGACTGAGTACTTTTTTTCAAGTACTCGCCGATACCGATTATTTCTTAATGTCGTGAAGTAGCACTCATGGGCACTTATAGGTGGCACTGATAAGGTGTGGATTGTGTCAGTAGATTTTTTTTTTTTACTATTTTTTTTTTTTTTATGTAATTATTTTTTTACAATGTATTTATTTTTTGTTATTATTTTTTACAATGCTTTCTTTTTTTTGTAGGGTGAGGGAGAGGGGGAGAGTTTTTTTTTTTTTTTAATTTTACTTTTAAATATTTATTACAATTTTTCCTTTTTTTTTTTTTTATCAACCCTGTTGGGGGTGCGGCTTTGGTGAGATATTAGGGGTCTAAATTGACCCCTAACATCTCCCCTTCGAGACAGGGAAAGGGACTGACACAGATTCCCCAGTCCCTTTCTCTGTAGCCTCAGCTGCATTAAAGATGAATGGACTGGAGACAGAGGCTCATCTTCATTCATAAACTGAAACATTGTAAACACAGATTACTCTGCTCAGTTATGAATGGACAGAGGTAGTGATCACTGACTGTGCATTCAGAAAAGGAAGGAGCCGGTAAATTATTCAGCATATATATACATCCCAGCTTTGTATATATACATATATATACACCGTATCCTGTGCAGCTATATCTCACTGCAGACCGTTCCTGGTGTACTGTTTCTAAAATACACTTTCAGGCAGGCAGTTGATTCAGTTAGCTGCAGTTTATTCAGCATATATATACATCCCAGCTTTGTGTGTGTGTGTATATATATATATATATATATATATATATATATATATACACACACACCGTAGGTGATTCAGTGATCTGCAGTGCATAAAATATATATACTGTCTCCTACATATATATATCCACTGCATCCAGTCTAACCAAGCCTATATCTGACTGCAGGCCATTCCTGGTGTACTTTTTCTAGTAAACTTCAGGCAGTGTTTTGCTAGTCTAATTTTACACTATGTCTGGAAGGCCAATAAGGAGAGGCAGACACTCACAGGCCACTAAAAGAGGGCAAGTAGGCTCTGTGTCTACAGCCAACAGTGCTGGTCATGGACACGGTGCATCCTCAGCACGTGGCCGTGGGGCACGCTTGCCTTTTTTTTCCGACAGCTGGCCGTGTTGAGCCACAACATGCAGAAGAGTTGGTAGAGTGGATGACAAAGCCATCCTCATCCTCCTCATCCTCTGTCACCCAGGCTCAGAGTACTTTGGCTGCCAATGCAGCTGCCAAAGCTGCCTATTCGATCGGCTCAATGTCCTCAGTTACTCCTTCCCTAGCCCCACCATCATGCATGGAGGATGCGCAGCGTTTTGAAGGCTCCGATGATGGTACCCAGCTTGAGGAAGGCAGTAACGTGAGCCCAGAGAGAGGGGGTGCCCAAGAAGGACATCAAACTGGCAGTCATGTTCCCCCAGCTGCAGCATACTGCCAGGTTTGCTCCAGTCACGAGGAGGGAGGGGATGATGAGGTCACTGACTCTACGTGGGTGCCTGATAGGAGAGAGGAGGAGGAGGCACATCTCCACGAGGCAGGATGCCCTCCAGGGGCCAGCGTAAGGGCAGCCAACCGACTGCATCACACCGCAGAGCTCCGCATGTGCAGGGCGCTGCTGACGCCGCACGTTTTTCCAAAAGTTCTTCGGTGTGGGCCTTTTTTGAGACGTGTGCAGCAGATCGCACCGTTGCTGTTTGCAACATATGTCTGAAGCGTATCAAGCTTGGCCAAAACAGCAGCCGCTTGGGCTCCACATGCTTGATCAGACATATGTCGACCTGCCATGCAGCCTGTTGGCAACACTACTTAAAAGACCCACACCAAAGAACAAGGCGGACCTCTCCTTGCTCCTCCTCATCAGCTGGGATCTCCAACCCCACTATACCTTCAGTCCTCTCAGAAACCTGCACTGAGAGGAATGAAGGTGTAGAATTAGGTGTGCCACTGCCAAGTACTTGCGGGCAATCTGCTATCGCTACACCAACATCCGATTGTAGCAGGCAAATTTCCCTACCCCAGTTGCTAAACCAGCGAAAGAAATTCAGTCCCAGCCATCCACATGCCCAGCGGCTGAATGCTAGCTTGGCTAAATTGCAAGCACTCCAACTGCTGCCTTTTCAACTGGTAGACTCTGCCCCCTTTCGTGAATTTGTGGAACGTGCGGTACCTCAGTGGCAGGTTCCCAAACCACGGAAGGCGATTCTGGCTCTCTACCGGCATGTGAAAGGCAATGTCTTGGTCTCGTTGGACAGGGTGCAGGACAGGGTGCAGTATTGTTGGAGCTTGTTCCGCCACCACGCCTCCAAAATTCTGGTAGTGGTGATTCTGCCTCACCTCTCTCCTCCACCCCCTCCTCTTCTTTTTCCTCTATGGCCTCTTCCAGTGCAGATTTGTCCTCGGAACCAGCGGTGCTCTGTAGGCATTCTAGGGACTACGCAAGTACTCAGGCAAAAAGATGCCATGCAGTGCTTGAATTGGTCTGTTTAGGGAACAGGAGCCACACTTGGGCAGAGATTCTGACAGCTCTGCAGGGGCAGGCTCAGAGGTTGTTGACGCTACGCCAGCTTCAGCCAGGAATGGTGGTTTGCGACAATGGCACCAACCTCCTCTCCACCCTCCGACAGGGACACTTGACCCATGTGCACTGTTTGGCTCACATCCTTAATTTGGTGGTGCAGCGGTTCTTGTGCAGGTACCCAGGCTTACAGGAGCTCCTGAGGCAGGTCAGGAAAGTCTGTGGGCATTTCCGCCGGTCATATAATGCCAGTGCTTGGCTGGCTGACCTCCAAAAGGAATGCAACCTGCCCAAGAACTGCCTCATCTGTGACATGCCCACCAGGTGGAACTCAATGTTGGCAATTCTGCAGCGGATGCACACACAGCAGAGGGCCATCAATGAGTACCTGTGCGACTATGGCACCAGGACAGGGTGAGGGGAGCTTGGCTTTTTTTCGCCACGCCAGTGGCTCACGATCAAGGATGCATGCACTGTCCTGTCACCATTTGAGGAGGCCACTAGGATGGTGAGCAGTGACAGTGCATGCATCAGTGATACTGTCCCTCTTGTCTACCTGTTGGAGAACACGCTGCGTGGAATAATGGACAGGGCACTTGAGGCAGAACAGAGGGAGGAAGAGGAGGACTTCCTTACCTCTCAAGGCCCCCTTTATCCAGACAGTATTCCTGCGGGCCCGCTGATCTCACAGGAAGAGGGGGAGGAGAAGGATGAGGATTGTGTCAGCATGGAGGTGGAGCCTAGCACTCAGCATCAGCAGCAGTCTTAAAGGGATCGTTTTAAGTCCCCAGAAACCCATGGACTTGTACGTGGCTGGGAGGAGGTGGCTGCGGACCATGTCGCCCTTAGTGACCCAGAGGACTCCGGACCGAATGCCTCAGCAAACCTACGCTGCATGGCCTCACTGATCCTTCAAAGCCTGTGAAAGGACCCTCGGATTTGTGGTATCAAGGAGAGGGATCATTACTGGCTGGCAACCCTCCTTGATCCACGTTACAAGGGTAAGGTTCCGGAACTTATCCAGCCGTCGCAGAGGGAGCAGAGGATGAAACATCTTCATGAGGCCTTGCAGAAAGGTTTGTGCAATGTGTTTCCAGAGCCTTGGAGGTTACAAATTCCTGGTCCTGGACAACGTGTTGCTGAGGCTTCGATCAGTCACAGAAGGAGCGGTGGAGAAGGTGGCCGTCTGACCGATGCGTTCAGACAATTTTTTAGTCCACAGCCCCAAGGTCTGATCGGTTCCAACAACCATCGCCAGCGTCTGATTTACATGGTGCAGGAATACCTAGGGGCAAGATCAGACTTGGAGACCTTTCTAACTGAAAATCCTCTGGGTTACTGGGTCTTGAGGATGGATCACTGGCCAGAGCTTTCACAGTATGCAATTGAGCTACTGGCCTGTCCTGCATCCAGCGTTCTTTCGGAACGCACATTCAGTCAGTGCTGCTGGAGGCTTTGTAACCGATCACAGAGTGCGTCTGTCCACCGACTCGGTTGATCGGCTCACCTTCATAAAAATTAATCAGTCTTGGATCACCAGCTACCAAGCACCTGATTCTAATGTAACTGAATAATTTTTTTATGAATGTGAGATCCCTTCAAGACTGCCTATGCTGATGCTGAGTGACTATCCTGTTATGCTGAGTGACTATCCTATTCCTCCTCAATGTTCATGTTGATAGCTTCTAAGAACATTTTTGGTTCTGGGCACCACCACCAGTGGCTAAGGACTAATTTTTCTGCTTTTGTTTTTTTGTTTAACAGGGGCGTGTAATTACAATTTACTCTTTCGTTCATGGACGGACACAGCTTCCAATTGACAAGTGGGTATTATCCTTCATTTAGGAGTGACTAGGCAGAAAACTTGTATAAAGTGTTAACACACCACACCCTATACAGCACCGCCCAGGGGGCGGACCCTCTGGGTATAATCCCTCTCTCTGCACCTCGCAGATCAGTTTTTTCTGCCTAGTAAGAAGGACATGGCTCCCTTCGGGCCCACTGGTCCGGGGGATTTTTTTCTATGTTTGATTTTGTTTCCTGCGATCTTCGATCAACTGCCGACTGGGTGACAGGCTGGATCCCAGATCCTTGTAGTCTCCCCAGTTTCGGCCATCGAGCATGTGCCGACCCTAGCTACGCGCTGGGCTTTCCATGACATGCCCATCGCTCCACGGGTGGCCAGTGAGCTTCGCGCTCCAGGGCATGCATATGATTGTTCCCTAGGGCTCAATCACAGCAATGCCGGGCCGAAAGTCACCTCCGTGCGCGGAAGATGATCTGTCCGGAATGTCTTCCAGCATAATCCATGCAGGAAAGGTAAGTAGCTCCCCTGCTTCGGCAGGGTGACTTGGCTGGGCATTGATGGAGAGATCAAGTAAGTGGTTGTGACCCTTTCTTTCCTATCTCCCTGCCTTCCCTCCTCCCTGGGCTCTGAGCTAAGGCTGGTTGCTGGGTGCTGGGGGTCACCTAGGAGGCTCCATCTTGAGCGGGACTGCGCTGTAGCTGTCATTAAAAATGAAATTTTTCTGCTTACCTGTGTGTGCCTTCTCCCTCCATGCTGTCGGCGGCCATTTTCTGGTGGTCCATGCCCGTTTGGCCTCTGGTGACTGTCCGGCAGACATTTTCTTGTGGTTTGCGCCTATATGTATATACGCGCCTGCTTTTGGCCTCTATCGACTGCTCGGCGGCCATTTTTATTATGGTTCACGCCTGAACGTATAGACCGCCGCTCGGCGGCCATCTTTTTGTGCTCCGCGGCCGCTTTTGCCTCTGACGGCTCGGCGGCCATTTTCTTATGGCCCACACTGGTTTCAGTACGGCCGCTTGGTGGCCATTTTGCGGAAGGCTTCGGCCTCTAGGGTGCATTTTACTGGCGCAAAATCATACAGAGAAAGGCTAAGGATCAGACTGACACAGGCAGCGGTGGGAGAGCATCTCAGGCGGGAGCAGACGGCAGCATTAGCAGTACCATTTCTAAGGGTGGTGAGTGCTCTGGGAGACCCTGCATCTCTGTAGCAGCTAGGAGGGTGGCCTATTGATACCTTGCCTGGAGTCCCTGTGGGTGTCAGGCGTGTGGGTCAGCATGACGTCAGAAGCAGATGTCTTCTTCCCTGAAACACACCTGAGTTAGCAACTGGTGCCCCTGATGTATCTGTGGACGCTATGTCGGCAGTCCTGGAGGCTTTGGTTGCCAAGGTGGAAGCGGCAAATGGGAACACGGGGGGTGGTAAACGCCTCCGTCCCCTGCCATTTCTGGGGATAATTCTGATGCAGAACCAGGCCCAGCTGTGGCTCATGGCCCAGATTCTGATGCTCCAGAGACTGCAGACCGTGACCGATCAGACAGTGAGACTGACTCTAGGTCCAGGTCAACACGCGAAAAGGCTTTGGTATCTGACCTTATCACTGCAGTGCGGGATACGCTAAAATTGGAGAATGCTGCAGAAGCAGCAGAGACACCGGTCCCCTTTGGATTTCGTAAACCAGCCCACCCTGCTAAGGTGTTTCCTTGTGTGTCTTATCCTGATAAGCTTTTGTACAAGGAGTGGGAAAACCCACTGAGGGTCTTTGCAGCCCCAAAGAATTTTGCGGTGCGGTACCCCTTTGAGGAGAGTTTCCTGAAAAAATGGACCTCTCCCCTGATAGTGCACCCCCCTGTGTCCAGACTTAACAAGTTACCACGAATTCAGTGGAAGGGGCTCCTGTCTTCAGGGACACTCGCTACCTATACACAGTGGGGGGCTCAGCGGTGCATCCAGCATTGGCTGGGGTTTTCTGATGTCTCAGACACTTACTGAGAAGGCAAAGATGCTACTCCAGGGGTTAAAAGCACAGGAGACTCCTCCGAATAAGGTAGCTCTGGCCGACCAGTTGGTACAGGGCCTTAAGTCTGTGAGTCAGACATGGATACTATCCCCTTGCTGTCTTGGGCCTCGGTTTAGGCGGTGGCGATACGCTGCCTGATCTGGCTAAGGTGCTGGTCTGCGGACCAATCTTCCAAGAAGGCCCTGTTGGATCTGCCTTTTTAAGGCGACAGACTTTTTGGGGCCTCTCTGGATCATCATTAAAGATGCCCCAGGAGGTAAGAGCACGTTGCTTCCACAAGCCATAGGCAAGGCCCCTCCTTCACCGCGCACAAGCGGTCCTTTCGTCCGCCTAGTTCGGCAGGTAAACGACCCCAGGCCGATAAAGCGCCTGCTGAGGGACAGAAGCGTCCCTGGGTTCGCAAGCCCAACCTTGCTTGCCTACTGAACAGATTTTTTCCCTCTAAACCGCCAGCTTCAGCCGACTTGTCGGGAAGCCCTATATGGAGCGGTCCAAGACCTGCTGATACGCAGGGTGGGCCATCCTGTCTTAGTACAGGAACAGGTTCAGGGGTTCTACTCAAATCTGTTCGGAGTGCAAGGACGCATGCTTGCATGTCTCCATATGCACCAGGCATCAGAGATATCTGTGTTGGCGGCCGGGGAAGACCACTACCATTGGTGGCTCTCCCCTTTGGCCTGTCATCGGCACCAAGGGTGTTCACCAAGGTGCTTGCCCCGATTCTGGCTCTACTAAGACAGCGGGGCATCGCTATCATGGGCAACTTTGACCATCTTTTTCTGAGGGTCACTTCAAACTCAAAATTAAAAGTGAGCGTGTCTATAACCTGTCAATCCCGCCGATACTTGGTTGGGTGCCGAACACCCAGAAGTCAATATTGGTACCGTCCCAACTCCTAGTGTATCTAGGGTTGATTCTGGACTCCTCAGAGGCGAAAGTGTTTTTCTCCCTATGGGAAAGTTGCAGACCCTTCGGGCTGCGGTGCAGCAGTTGACATCCCAAAGATGGTTGTCATGCCACTTTTGCAGATGAGTCCTGGACCTCATGCTAGCCCCCTTCGAGGCGGTACCATAGGCACTATTTCACACGCGAGTGTTACAGAAGGTAACTCTGTCCTTAAGGGTCAAGTGCCCTTCATCCCTGGATTATCAAAATCCTGATTAGGTGGCTCACCAGGACCTCCCTAGTTGGTGGCCGACATCAACGGCATTTCTGTCAGGGAAGTCGTTCCTTCCTTTTTACTGGATGGGGGTCACGGCAGACGCCTGTCCTCCCGGTTGCAGGGGAGTCTGAGGAGCTCAGTCTACCTGGGTCGCTGGACTCCGGAGGAATCCCACTTGCAGATCATTGCCCTGAAATCCGGGTGATCTGGCTTTGCCCCTTCACATGGTCTCAGAGGCTACAAGGGCGTCCAGTCAGAATCCAGTCGGACAAACACCACAGTGGTGGCGTAGGTCAATCTTCTAGGAGGAACAAGCAGCTCTGCTGAAGCATCAGAGGTCGCTCACCTCCCAAGGGGGGCAGAAAGGAGCATACCAGGCCTGTCGGGCATATACATTCCGGGTGTGGGAAACTGGCAGGCGAACTACCTGAGTTGCCAGATGCTGGACCAAGGAGAATGGTCTTTACACTCGGAGGCGTTTCATCTCCTTTACCAGAGGGGAAGCACGCCAGTCGTATACCTTCTGGCTTCTCGACTCAATCGAAAGGCATTGAGGTTTGTGGCCAGGTCAAGAGACCCATGGGCAAACACGACAGATGCGTTGATGGCACTGTGGAGTCAGTACCGGTTAATCTATGCCTTTCCTCCTCGGAAGCTCCTTCCTCATCTGCTTCGCGGACTGGAGGCAGAGAGGATTACAGTGGTCCCAATTGCTCTGAATTGGCCTCGGCTTCCTTGGTACGCCTATCTAGTGTGTCTGGTAGCAGACGCCTTTTGACATCTACCGCTAAGGAGGACCTGCTGTCGCAAGGTCCCATACGCCATCCTGTTTTTTTACAGCCACTGGCTTAAAGTCATGACTTGAGAGCCAGGTGCTAAGAGACCGGGGCCTGTCAGACTCAGTGATCTCTACCATGAGGAGTGCTCGGAAATCATCCCCTAGGAAGATTATCATCGCACTTGGAAGACCTGCATATCCATTTGTGAGGAAATGAGGTGGCATCCGCGTACTTATTGGTTCCAGATTCCTGCTGTTCTCAGCAGGGAACGGGCCAAAAATGTTACTTTAAGTACAATTAGGGGGCAGGTATCTGCCCTGGCTGTCTTTTTCAACAACCCCAGGTGGCTCACTCTCTAGTGAGAACGTTTGTACAGTGGATTTGGAATGCGGCCACTTCGGTCCCCCCTCCACTACCTCCGTGGGGCTTGTGTAGCAGACGTCCTTTTGGCGTCTACCACTACTAGAGGACCTGCTGGTGCAGGGTCCCATATGCCACCCTGCTTGCAGTCAATGGCCTCTAGGTGCCTCAGAAACCACAGTTTGAAAACATCAGGGAGATTCCGTTGTTAACACTTTCTCAGAAAGTGGTCCTTTTGGTGGCTGTTACGTCAGTTAGGACGGGTTTCTGAGCTTTCAGCCTTGTCATGCAAGCCTCCCTATCTGATCTTCCACAAGGATAAGGTGGTGCTGCGTCTGCATCCTTCTTTTCTTCCTAAGGTCGTGTTTCAACCTTCCATCTCAAGGAAGACATTGTACTGCCATCCTTGTGTCCTCATCCGTCGAATCCTAAGGAGACGACATTGCATTCCTTGGACGTTGTCCAAACTCTGAGAGAATGTTTGTCTGGCACTGCTACGTTCCAGAGTCCAGACTCACTGTTTGTTTCGGTGGCTGGTCCCAAGTAGGGCCCAGAGGTCCCGTCGGCCACCATCTCTAGGTGGATCCGACAGATCGTGATCAGGCTTACGCCATGAAGGGTCAGGTGCCTCCCTTTCCCGGCGCATTCGACCAGGGCAAGAGGTGCCTCTTGGCTTACGGTTTTCTGAGGCGGCAGCCTTGTCATGCAAGGCTCCTTATCTGATCTTCCACAAGGATAGGTGGTGCTGCGTCCGCAGCCTACTTTTCTTCCTAGGGTCTTTCGACCTTCCATCTCAAGGAAGACATTGTACTGCCATCCTTGTGTCATCATCCATCGAATCCTAGGAAACAACGTTGTATTTGTGGACGCTGTACGAGCTTTGAGAGCATCAAGCGTCTGTTTCACCAGGTGTGTAAGGCGGCGATCTGCTTGTCCATTCACACTTTCACTAAACTTTACAAGTTGATGTGTGTGCATCTTCGGATCCTTCTTTCTGCCGCAAGGTATTGCAGGCGGCTGTTTAGAGTTGCAACTCCTCCGTTGAGGAGCTCTGTTTTGTTTTGGGGTGAAGTTGTTTTAATACTGTTCCCACCCCTCGAAAGAGTAAATAGGATTTTTTACTCACCGTAAAATCCCTTTCTCTGAGTTCATGGACAGACACAGCACCCACCCCTTGTTTTAAGTTTGTACTGCTTTTTGACGAACTGATCTGCGAGGTGCAGAGAGAGGGATTATACCAAGAGGGTCCGCCCCCTGGGCGGTGCTGTATAGGGTGTGGTGTGTTAAAACTTTATACAAGTTTTCTGCCTAGTCACTCCTAAATGAAGGATAATAACCACTTGTCAATAGGAAGCTGTGTCCGTCCATTAACTCAGAGAAAAGGATTTTACAGTGAGTAAAAAATCCTATTTTTGCTGTAATGTTTTGCAGCAGGGCTGGTTCCTGTGCTCAACTAGAGTATCTGGGAGGGATTGCAGTGTTGTGGCACCAGCACCAGTGCCTAAGGCCCAATTTTTCTGCCCCTGTTTAACAGGGGTGTGTAATTACAATTTTTGCTGTAATATTTTGCAGCAGGGCTCGTTCCTGCGCTCAACCAGAGTATCTGTGAGGGGTTGCAGTGTTGTGGCACCACCATCACCAAAGGCCCAATTTTCTGCCCCTGTTAAACAGGGGCATGTAATTACAATTCTTGATATAATATTTCACGGCAGGGCCTGTTCCAGCGCCCACCAAGAGTAACTGTGAGGGCTTACAGTGTTTTGGTACCACCAACACCTAAGGCCCAAGTTTCTGCAGAATATATACGGCGGTCCCCTACTTTCAAACATCCGACTTACAAACGACTCCTACTTGCAAACGGAGGGAGAAAACAGGAAGTCAAAGGAAATCTACCCCTAGGAAGGCAAATTCTCTCCTGTAAGAGTTAATATGGGAAAAAGGTGTCTCCTCCACTGATGCTTTATCACTGAAACGGCACCCCAAATACGAAAGGGGGTAACGCCGTTTAGATATCTTCCCTCTCCTGGACACAAATTCCCTGTCGATCCTCCACAGCCAGACGACCCCTTCCCATAGGAATTAATCCTTCTGAAAGAACGAGACGCACTCTGTATCTTCCTAGGATCTAATGACTTTATTGAGAAAAACATTGTTACTATTATAACCATCCAATACTGCATTAACCTAAAATGAACAATGGTCCAGCTCCACCCACAACATAACAGACCCAATGCACACAAGTATGCAGGTGATTCATCAACATCTCTTCAATTAACCCGTCTGCTGCTAGTTCCACAACCTATAATTATAGGCTTAATTCCCCCAAACCACAATGGACAATAGAATATAAATCACCACAAACAATGAACAGGTCTTTTAGACCTGGGATTAGCATTACAATAGGCAGACAGGTGATTGAGGCTGAACACCTCAGTATCTCTCAATTAACCTGTTGAGTTCAGAAACAGTAAATAGTCCTTTACAGGAATCCTTGGGGATATGGTGGATAACTATTACAGACCCATTTTAGGTAGCCCAAGATATATTTCTTAATGTCCATTATTTCCTGGCTCACCCTGTGTCCAAAGTGACCCTCCTGTCACACATCTCCCCTTTTGGCAGGAGACTAACAAAGGAGGTGACCCCAGATGGGTTGACTCCGAAGTTAGTCCATAGGTCCATTCCTCCACTGCCGGTATCCACACCGTACCCCAAATAAATTGCTCCAAACAGAGCATCACTTACCCAGCCAACCTCTGCCTCTCTCAGAGAACATACCCGCCGCTGGGGAGAAGACAGGGTGACTGGGCTCAGTCTTTCATGCCGCTGGGGATCCGGGCCGACTGCCCAGCATCCCCGAGGTACACAAGTGGAGACCCTCGTCCCATCCACTTGTGGTAGGTGAAAATCCCCCAGTGCTTGCAAAGCACGGTTGACATCCTCCTGTCCCAGTGTCACACCATTTTCTGGGGTTGTGTCAGTGAGGACCGAAGTCCCATCCAGTACAGGGGCGGATCCAGGGGGGGCAACAGGGCAATTGCCCCCCCCGAGACCATCTGTCACACTCACTTGCTTGCTCTGTTGTTTTTTTTGTGCCTGATCTCCCGGAATTTGGACCCCAAACTTGGCACACATGTAGCCCCAGGTCTACTCTATAAGTGTACAAAGTTTGGTGTCTGGGGGACCTACGGTCGGGGAGCACTGATTTTTTAAAGCCGGGCACCCCTTCCATAGACTCCAATGTTAAACGGTAATTTCTCCGGTGACTTTGCGGACGCGCTACCAGCCGGTCGTAGGTCTCCTGGACCCCAAACTTGGCACACATGTAGCCAAATGTCTCCTCTAAAAGTGTGCAAAGTTTGGTGTCTGGAAGAACTACGGCCGGGGAGAACCGATTTTTCAAACTCGGCACTCCTTCCATAGACTCCCATGTTAAACATCAGTCTAGTCATGGGCACAGTGAAGCATGGGCACAGTGAGGCATGCAGATGGACACCCTAGGCTTATACTCGAGTCAATAAGTTTTCCCAGTTTTTTTGGGGTAAAATTAGGTGTATCGGCTTATATTCGGGTCGGCTTATACTCGAGTATATACAGTACTTGTTCTGCGGCTGCCGCTGCCTCTCTGAGTCTCTCTCTAAGTTTCTCACATCAGCTGATCAGCGGCACAGAGAGAGAGACTCGTCTAATGTAGTTACGCGGCGCACTGACGCGATACCAGGAGCGGAGGAGGAGGTGGGTAGGAGCCTCTTCCCTGCACGCTTGGCGTCTAGCAACGAGTGACGTCAGTGAGTCACATCGGGCCGCTCTGCGGACAGGTGCGATAGCGTGCGGCTCCACAGACGGGTAAGAAAGCGGACGGCTCCGCTTGCGGCACGGTTTGTGGGCGGGCGGCGCGGTTCGTGGGCAGACCGTGCTGCTCAGTGTGTTGGCAGCGCAAGTGAGAGTGAGAGAGCAGGCTCAGTGTGGCAGCCAGGAGCGGGGGAGCAGAGATATGAGATCATCTCTCACCGCCCGTGCCTGCCCTGCATTCCTGCAGTGACTTCTGCCCTCACTGTGCAGGCAGCAGAGAGATTACATTATCTCTCTGCTGCCTGACTCTGGGAGTCTGGGACACAGCAAGAGACAACCTAAACTACACCTTAGCAGGCAAGTTAGTGAAAATCCGCAAGGTGTGGCAGGCGACGTGGCAAGTGACAATCTGCAAATTGTGTCAGGTGACGTGGCAAATTAAAATCTGCATCTGGTGGCAGGCAAGTGACAATCAGCAAGGTGTGGCAGGTGATGTGGCAAGTGACAATCCACAAGGTGTGGCAAGTGACAATCCACAAGATGTGGCAGGTGACGTGGCAAGTGACAATCCGCAACGTGTGGCAAGTGACACGCTCAGGGCTCCCACTAATTGCAGGCGACGGTGGCAAGTGACACACTGGGGACTCCCACTGATTCTGCATTGAACTATTTAATTTTATATTACAATTAGGGATGAGCTCGGTGTTCGAGGATGCCTGTGGCCAATTATAGCTGAGGGGGTTTAGTACACGCCCCACACTATAAAAGGCCGCCAGCGCGGCGGCCTCGTGTAGTGTGTTCCGGAGCAGGGAAAGTGAAGGATAGGCAGGGACAGTGTCAAATCCATTCTTTGCTAAACCTTGTGTGTAGGGACAGAGTAGGAATGGCAGGGAGAGTGTCAGTGTCATATTCTTTGCTAAACCTTGTGTGTAGGGAGAGAGAAGGATAGGCAGGGAGAGTGTCAGTGTCATATACTTTGATAAACCTTGTGTGCAGGGAGAGAGAAGGATAGGCAGGGAGAGTGTCAGTGTCATATACTTTGATAAACCTTGTGTGCAGGGAGAGAGAAGGATAGGCAGGGGACAGTGTCAGTGTCATTGTTGCTAAGCCTCCTGCACATTATACACCTGAAGTTAGCCCATATTGCTGCTTTTTCCTGGTGTGTTACACCAACAGGATTTTGTGGCACTTACAGCGGGCGGAGTGTGCCTCCTGACCATATTACACCTGAACTTAGCCTGTATTGCTGCTTTTTCCTGGTGTGTTACACCAACAGGATTTTGCGGCACTTACAGCGGGCGGAGTGTGCCTCCTGACCATATTACACCTGAACTTAGCCTGTATTGCTGCTTTTTCCTGGTGTGTTACACCAACAGGATTTTGCGGCACTTACAGCGGGCGGAGTGTGCCTCCTGACCATATTACACCTGAACTTAGCCTGTATTGCTGCTTTTTCCTGGTGTGTTACACCAACAGGATTTTGCGGCACTTACAGCGGGCGGAGTGTGCCTCCTGACCATATTACACCTGAACTTAGCCTGTATTGCTGGTTTTCCCATTTCCCTGCAGGCCATTAGAATGTCTGGAAGGCAAACAAGGAGAGGCAGACAGTCAGGAGCCAATAAAAGAGGGCAAGCAGGCTCTGTGTCTAGAGACAACAGTGCTGGTCGTGGACGCGGTGCATCGCCATCAGCACGTGGCCATGGGACACGCTTGTCCTTCTTTTCGGCAGCTGGACGTGTTGAGCCGCATCATGCCGAAGACTTGGTAGAGTGGATGACCAAGCCCTCCTCATCCTCCTCATCCTCTCTCACCCAGGCTCAGGGTACTGGCAAAGCAGCTGCCAAAGCGTCCTCTTCCCTGGTATCAATGTCATCATCAGTCACTCCTTCCCTAGACCAACCATGTCCTCCTGAGGAGTCCCCCGAACTGTTTGAGCACAGTGTTGGGTACATGCTCCAGGAGGATGCCCAGCGTTTCGAAGGGTCTGATGATGATACCCAGCTAGAGGAAGGCAGTAGCGTGAGAGCAGAGAGAGGGGATGCTCAAGAAGGACACCAATCTGGCAGTCATGTTCCAGCAGCTGCAGCATACTGCCAGATTGGCTCCAGTGATGAGGAGGGAGGGGATGATGAGGTCACTGACTCCACGTGGGTGCCTAATAGGAGAGAGGAGGAGGAGGAGGAGGAGGATGAGGAGGAGGCACATCTCCAACGAGGCAGGATGCCCTCGGGGGGCCAGCGTAAGGGCAGCACATCGACGGAATCACACCGCAGAGCTCCGCCTGTGCAGGGCGCTGCCTCTGCCCGTTATTCAAAAAGTTCTTTGGTGTGGGCCTTTTTAGAGTCGAGTGCATCAGATCGCACAGCTACTGTTTGCAACATATGTCCCAAGCGTATATCGCGTGGCCAAAACATCACTCGCTTGGGCACCACATGCTTGACCAGACATATGTTGACCTGCCATGCAGCTCGTTGGCAAGCCCACCTTAAAGACCCACACCAAAGAACAAAGCTGACCTCTTCTTGCACCGCATCAGCTGGGATCTTCAACCCCATTATACCTTCAGTCCTCTCTGAAACCTGCTCTGAGAGGAATGAAGGTGTAGAATTAGGTGTGTCACAGCCAAGTACTTGCGGGCACTCTGCTAGCAGTACACCGACGTCCGATTCTAGCAGGCAAATTTCCCTGCCCCAGCTGCTGGACCGTCGAAAGAAGTTCACTCCCAGCCATCCACATGCCCAGCGGTTGAATGCTAGCTTGGCTAAATTGCTAGCGCTTCAACTGCTGCCTTTTCAGTTGGTGGACTCGGCCCCCTTCCGTGAGTTTGTGCAATGTGCGGTTCCTCAGTGGCAGGTTCCCAAACGCCACTTTTTTTCACGGAAGGCGATTCCGGCTTGCTACCGGCATGTGGAAGGCAATGTCTTTGCCTCGCTGGACAGGGCGGTCAGCGGTAAGGTGCATATTACCGCTGACTCATGGTCCAGCAGGCATGGACAGGGACGTTACCTTTCTTTCACGGCCCATTGGGTCACTCTTTTGGCAGCTGGGAAGGATGCAGGACAAGGTGCAGTAGTGTTGGAGGTTGTTCCACCGCCACGCCTCCAAAATGCTACTACTGGTTGTGACACACCTCTGTCCTCCACCCCATCCTCTTCTTCTTCCTCCGTGGCCTCTTCCTGTGCTTTGTCCTCGGAACCAGCGGTGCTCCGTAGGCGTTCAAGGGGCTACGCAAGTACGCAGGCAAAAAGATGCCATGCCGTGCTTGCGCTGGTGTGTTTGGGGGACAGGAGCCACACTGGGGCAGAGGTTCTGTCTGCTCTGCAGGGGTAGGCCGAGAGGTGGTTGACGCCACGCCAGTTTAAGCCAGGAATGGTAGTTTGCGACAATGGCACCAACCTCCTCTCCGCTCTCCGACAGGGACAACTGACCCATGTGCCCTGTGTGGCTCACGTCCTTAACCTGGTGGTGCAGCGGTTCTTGGGCAGGTACCCGGGCTTACAGGATGTCCTGAGGCAGGCCAGGAAAGTCTGTGTGCATTTCCGCAGATCTTATAATGCCAGTGCTCGCCTGGCTGAGCTGCAAAAGGAGTTGAACCTGCCCAAGAACCGCCTTATATGTGACATGCCCACCAGGTGGAACTCAACGTTGGCCATGCTGCAGCGGCTGCACACGCAGCAGAGGGCCATCAATGAGTACCTGTGTGACTACAGCACCAGGACAGGGTCAGGGGAGCTCGGGCTTTTTTCACCACGCCAGTGGGGCATGATCAGGGATGCATGCACTGTCCTGGCACCATTTGAGGAGGCCACGAGGATGGTGAGCAGTGACAGTGCATGCATCAGTGACACTGTACCTCTTGTCCACCTGTTGGAACATACGCTGCGTGGAATAATGGACAGGGCACTTGAGGCAGAACAGAGGCAGGAAGAGGAGGACTTCCTTGCCTCTCAAGGCCCCCTTTACCCAGACAGTGTTCCTTCTGTCCCACCCATCGCACATGAAGAAGAGGAGGAGGAGGAGGAGGAGGATTGTGTCAGCATGGAGGTGGAGCCTGGCACTCAGCATCATCAGCAGCAGTCTTTTAGGGATGATTTACAGTCCCAAGAAACCAGTGGACTTGTACGTGGCTGGGAGGAGGTGGCTGCGGATCATGTCGTCCTTAGTGACCCAGAGGACTCCGGACCGAATGCCTCAGCTAACCTACGCTGCATGGCCTCCCTGATCCTGCAAAGTCTGCGGAAGGATCCTCGTATTCTTCAGATCAAGGAGAGGGACCATTACTGGCTGGCCACTCTCCTTGATCCACGGTACAAGGGTAAGGTTGCGGACCTTATCTTACCGTCGCAGAGGGAGCAGAGAATGAGACAACTCCGGGAGGCCTTGCAGAAAGGTCTGTGCAACGCGTTCCCAGAGACTGGGAGGTTACAAACTCCTGGTCCTGGACAACGAGTTGCTGAGGCTTCGGTCAGTCAAAGAAGGAGCGGTGGGGAAGGTGGCCGTCTGACCGATGCGTTCAGACAATTCTTTAGTCCGCAGCCCCAAGGTATGATCGGTTCCAGCAACCATCGCCAGCGTCTGATATACATGGTGCAGGAATACCTAGGGGCAAGGTCAGACTTGGACACCTTCCCCACCGAAAATCCTCTGGCTTACTGGGTCTTGAGGATGGATCACTGGCCAGAGCTTGCACAGTATGCAGTTGAGCTACTGGCCTGTCCTGCATCCAGCGTTCTTTCAGAACGCACATTCAGTGCTGCTGGAGGATTTGTCACGGATCACACTGTCCACCGACTCTGTTGATCGACTGACCTTCATAAAGATGAACCAGTCTTGGATCACCACCAGCTACCAAACACCTGAAGCTGATATAACAGACTAATTTATTTTCAAATGTCACATCCCTTCAAGACTGATGCTGATGCTGAGAGACTGTCCTGTTATGTTGACTGACTATCCTCCTCCTCCTCAATGATCCGATTGATGATGATAGCTTGGAAGAACATTTTTGTTTCTGGGTGCCGCCACCAGTGGCTAAGGCCCAATTTTTCAGCCCCTGTTTAACAGGGGCGTGTTATTAAAAAATGTTATGCAATACTTTGCAACAGGGCTCATTGCTGTGCTCCAAGTACAGTATCTGTGAGGGGTTGCAGTGTTGTGGCACCAGTGCCTAATGCCCCGTACACACGATCGTTTTTCATGCCGTTAAAACTGCCATTTTAAAAAATGGCCCAGAAAAATGATCGTGTGTATGCTCCAGAGCATTTTTAACGACGTGAAAAACGGGCATTAAAAATTCCGGACATGCTCTCTTTTTTCACGTCGTTTTTCATGTTTTTTTTAACGACGTGAAAAACGATAGTGTGTATGCTTTAACGACGTGAAAAAAAACGCGCATGCTCAGAATCAAGTATGAGACGGGAGCGCTCGTTCTGGTAAAACTAGCGTTCTTAATGGAGATAGCACATTCATTACACAGTAACGGACTGAAAAGCGCGAATCGTCGCTCAACAAACTTTACTAACATGAAGGGTGGCGCCATTCGAACGGAACTTCCCCTTTATAGTGCCGTCGTACGTGTTGAACGTCACTGCGCTTTGCTTGATCGTTTTTTTTAATGATGGTGTGTACGCAAGACAGGCTTGAGAGGAAACATGAAAAAAACGAGGAGAAAAACGTCGGTTCAAAAAATGACATTAAAAACGATCGTGTGTACGGGGCATAAGGCCCAATTTTTCTGCCCCTGTTTAACAGGGGCATGTAATTACAATTCTTGATCTAATAATTCACAGCAGGGTCCATTATTGCGCCCACCAAGACTAACTGTGAGGCCTTACAGTGTTGTGTCAACACCACCACCACCAATACCACCAAAGGCCCAATTTTTCAGCCCCTGTTCAACAGGGGCATGCAATTACAATTCTTGATCTAATAATTCACAGCAGGGCCCATTCATGCGCCCACCAAGAGTAACTGTGAGGGCTCACAGTGTTGTGGCAACACCAACATGTAAGGGGCAAATTTCAGCTGAGTATATATGGCAGGCCCCTACTTTCAAACATCCAACTTACAAACGACTCCTCCTTGCAAACGGAAGGATACAACAGGAAGTGAGAGGAAATCTACCCCTAGGAAGGCAAATTCTCTCCTGTAATGCCCCATACACACGATCGTTTTTCATGCCGTTAAAAATGGCATTAAAAAAAATGGCCATTAAAAATGATCGTGTGTAGGCTCCAGAGCATTTTTAACGACGTGAAAAACGGCCATTAAAAATTTCGAACATGCTCTCTTTTTTCACGTCGTTTTTCATGTCGTTTTTTTTAACGACGTGAAAAACGATAGTGTGTATGCTTTAACGACGTGAAAAAAACGCGCATGCTCAGAATCAAGTATGAGACAGGAGCGCTCGTTCTGGTAAAACTAGCGTTCGTAATGAAGATAGCACATTCGTCACGCAGTCACGGACTGAAAAGCACGAGACTGAAAAGAGCGAATCGTCGCTCAACAAACTTTACTAACATGAAGGGTGGCGCCATTCGAACGGAACTTCCCCTTTATAGTGCCGTCGTACGTGCTGTACGTCACTGCGCTTTGCTTGATCGTTTTTTTAAATGATCGTGTGTACGCAAGACAGGCTTGAGAGGAAACATGAAAAAAAACGACGTGAAAAACGGCAAGAAAAAAAATGGCAAGAAAAACGATCGTGTGTATGGGGCATAAGAGTTAATGTGGGAAAAAAAGGGTCTCCTCTCCACTGATGCTTTATCACCAATTCTTGTTTCAATAAAAAACCCACATTTTCAAAAAACATTTGTCATTAGGACGGAAAGTGAGGTGAACTGTTCTGAACAGGTGCACACTGCACAGACAGCAAAACAAATGTTACAGGGGTGATAACCCTTCCCTATGTTTTCCAAAAAGTTTAAAAATAGATTTTTTGGCTGGAGCTACACTTAAACAATGTACCTGTTCAAAATTACAAACAGATTCTACATAAGAACAAACCTACAGTCCCTGTCTTGTATGCACCGCCTGTATACGGCTGTTCAGAGTATATAGGGCCTTTTTTATTTTGTGTGCGGGGTTCCCCTTAATATCCATACAAGACCCAAAGGGGCTGGGGTAGGGGGGGGGGGTGTGTGATGGGGTAGCTATGCCATTTTTCTTAAAGATTTTCATCCATATTACCGGGACCAGACATTACATTAAAGCCGCAAGCAGTTTTAAATGGCTTTTTTTCCTTTAGAAATGTAATTTTGTGCAGGGACAGTTCTAAACACGGGAAACACGTGGCACTTCACAGGCATACTTTAAACACCCCCCAGGTACGATATTTAAAGGAATATTTGACTTTTTTTTTTCACTTTATGCATCATTAAAATGACTGCTCCAGAAAAACTGCCGTTTTTAATACTTCTTTTTGCATTGATACATGTCCCCTGGTGCAGAACCTGGGTTCCCAAACCCTTTTTAGGACAATAACATGCATAATAGTCGTTATAATTAGCACTTTAGATTTCGAACGTTCGCATCCATTGTATTTAATAGGGTTCTAAAGTTCGTGCAAACTTTCGGTCCGTTCGCGGGTTCTGGTGCGAACCGAACCCGGGGGTGTTCGGCTCATCACTAATTACAATGTAATAATAGAAATAATGCGCTTCAATCATCCTGACACCATAACAACTATGGTGCCGGGATGATTGAAGCGCCGACACCAGCCATTTCCCCGATAAATTTCCCACAAAAAAAACATATTTTTTGGCAGTGCCCCTCCCGAGAAAAGACTCTGGATCCGCCCCTGATCCAGTACCACAGGAACTCCCTCTTCTGTTAGTTGAGAGCAGAGGCCCGCGGCACTCTGCTCAGTTGCCAGCTCTTCCGCTGGGTTGCTGTGAGTGGAGACCGTAGTCCCATCCACCGATATCCGCTCAAGTGGCAGTTGTGTGCAGCGCCAGTAGCATTCTGCCCTGCTGCCAGTGATTCAGCTGGGGGTAAAAGCTTTACCACCTCAGCTTGTTGCTGGAGAGATGGGCCAACTGCCCCGGCTCCCTGAAACTCCACAGTTGTTTCCGGTGCTGGGCAGAGGTTGCTAGCACTCTGCCCTGTTGCCAGCACTTCTGCTGGGGACTCCACCCCATCTGCTCTGGCTAACTGTTGGGGAGGGAAAAGGGCTGCTTCTCCCCCTGCATCTCTGAAATCCCCTGGGAAAGAGGAACCATCACCTTCTCATCTCGGGCCTCCAAAACTGCCACGGGTGTAGAGCAGGGTCTGCAGAACTCTGTCCTGCTGCCAGTACTTGGGCAGGCGATGCATAATCCATAACATCCTCTGAACAGTCCCTTAAGTCCATACCTTCTGTAATCTGTAGCTGGGAAGATGAGCCAACTGCCCTAGCTCCCTGGAACTCCATATCATCCACTTCAGCTTTAGGGATGGCAATCTTCAGATTTTCCACTGCCGATTCTTCAGCCAAGCTAGCTCCCTGGAACTCCATATCATCCACTTCGGCTTTAGGGATGGCAATCTTCAGATTTTCCACTGCCGATTCTTCAGCCAGGCTAGCTCCTTGGAACTCCATATCATCCACTTCGGCTTTAGGGATGGCAATCTTCAGATTTTCCACTGCCGATTCTTCAGCCAGGATTTCATAGTTGTCAACTGGTATTTCCTGATAGTCCCAGGCAAAGGGAGCCCCACCCTGCTGCTGAGCAGAGTCTAGCAGCTGTTTGTAGGCAATCTCCAGCTCCCATTCCTGAACGACCAGAAACTCCAAATCTTCCTGTGCCCAGTGCCTTTCCGAGACATTCAGTCTTTGCTCTCTGTGCTCCATTATTTCCTCCAAACGCCACTCCCGATCACTCCCAAAGTCAGGGTCCTCGGACAGCCTCCAATACAACAATCCCAGGCCATTATAGTCAAAGCCTTCCGTGGGGCTGTCATCCGCTGACCACTGGCACTCTTGGGCTACATACCACCGGAGGGCTCTGTAGCTCTAGTCAAACTGCATCTCTGCCCGGATCAGCCTGCTTAACTCAGCTGTCCACTCCTGCTTCGGTTGTTCCCCCAATAACAGCATTCGTACTTTATACTGCGACCAGTACCTTACATGGATGGAGGGGAGAACTTTTCCCTGGTGTTGCTGCTCGAGAGCTAGCACTTTCTTCCAGAGTTCGCAGCGGATTGAATCAGACAATCCCAGCAGGACCTCCTCTGATACTGGTCCTCTATGCTGTATCTGCATCTCTCGCAACCTCCTTCTGAATTCCTTTTCCATGTCGGCTGGTATCTGTATCTCTCCTCTCCTTTCAGTTGGTGCTGCTTTTTCAGGTGTTGTCTCTGATTGCCGTATTTCCGCCATTTTCTGCTCATGTTGCCGCTCATCCTGCCGCTCGATGTCTCTAATGGCTTCCTGTATGGCGGTCTCTGATGGGTTAGCACCATATAATGCCAAGCGTTCTCGAACTCGTTGCTGAAACAAATCTTCAACTGACCGGGGTCCTGCATCACCATCCCTCTGGTCCATCTCGGCTCTCAAGTAAGTCTTTCAGCGTGGCTTTCCTGCAGGCTGCATAGCTGGTCATTCACTGTGGTGGCTTGGAGTGTCCCAGGAACAGGAGGGAAAATCCCACTGCTGCCACCAATGAAACGGCACCCAAAATACAAAAGGGGGTAACGCCGTTTAGATATCTTCCCTCTCCTGGACACAAATTCCCTGTCGATCCTCCACAGCCAGACGACCCCTTCCCATAGGAATTAATCCTTCTGAAAGAACGAGACGCACTCTGTATCTTCCTAGGATCGAATGACTTTATTGAGAAAAACATTGTAACTATTATAACCATCCAATACTGCATTAACCTAAAATGAACAATGGTCCAGCTCCACCCACAACAGAACAGACCCAATGCACACAAGTATGCAGGTGATCCATCAACATCTCTTCAATTAACCCGTCTGCTGCTAGTTCCACAACCTATAATTATATGCTTAATTCCCCCAAACCACAATGGACAATAGAATATAAATCACCACAAACAATGAACAGGTCTTTTAGACCTGGTATTAGCATTACAATAGGCAGACAGGTGATTGAGGCTGAACACCTCAGTATCTCTCAATTAACCTGTTGAGTTCAGAAACAGTAAATAGTCCTTTACAGATATCCTTGGGGATATGGTGGATAAATATTACAGACCCATTTTAGGTAGCCCAAGATATATTTCTTAATGTCCATTATTTCCTGGCTCACCCTGTGTCCAAAGTGACCCACCTGTCACAATCATCAATCCTTGTTTCCCTAAAAAACCCAAATTTTCAAAATCCAATTGTCATTGGGACAGAAAGTGAGGTGAAATCTTCTGAACAGGGGCACAGACAGCAAAACAAATGTGTCATGGATATGCATTAATGTCTGTCTGCCATCTTACCTTCCTCCTCATGTGTTCATCTAGAGACCAGACCTCCTTCACCTGGCTTCCTTTATAATCTCCTCCCAGCCTGACTCCACCCCAGGCCCTATCACTGAACACTATATTAACCTGTGCACTGCAAGCCTGCTTTGCTGATCAACGTGTTTGTTAGGCATTGTGTGTTTGGGTTCCTGCCTGCCGTGTGCTACGTCTGTCTCTCTGTTACGTTATTGGCTTGTCCCCGACCATCCCTGTCTGCTCGTGACCCTTGACCTTCGGCTCGTTCTTCGTTATCCTTGTCTGCTTGTGGCCCCTGACCTTCGGCTTGTTATTCGGTTCTCTCTATCGTGTGCTGCTGCTTCCCCTTATCCTACGGGGCGTGAGCTAGGAAACTCCAGGGGCCGCGACCTGGTCCCAGCCTGCAGCGTAACATCCTCACCACTAGAGGCCCTGGAGAAGACCAGCTGGGTCTTAGACTCCGCGCCCTGGGGAATCTTGGCTCTCGCTTCCGTTGGGATCCCGGTTGTGCTCCTCTGGTCCCGCTTTCCACAACCACCCAGTTTCCTATCCACAGAAGCCAGCCATAGGGTTCACTACCTCGCGGTGCACTCCTGTCCCCCTACGGTGTGCATCTGTCACCTGGCCACAGGTGACCCTGACAGTTTGATCAGCCATGAACCCGGCTGACATCCCGCTTCCCGCGGATGATCCATTGCAGGGCATAGTTCGCAGACTTGAGACCCAGGAATCAAATCAGACCCAGGTGATGCGATTCCTCCAGGATCTGGCTTCTCGATTCGAGCAGCTTCAGGTCTCCTTGGGAACCCCGAATCCGCAACCCCAAGTACAACCAGCGGCTGTACCTATCGCACCAGTCGCAGCCTCACACTCACTAAGATTGCCAGCTCCGTTCCGTTTCTCTGGGGACTCCAAGGCCTGCAGGGGGTTTCTCAGCCAATGCACTATTCATTTTGAGCTTCAGCCTCAAAGCTTCCTATCTGACCGGGCTAAGGTAGCCTATATCATTTCCCTCCTCTCCGGTGAAGCTTTGGCCTGGGCTGCCCCCCTGTGGGAGAGGAACGATCCGGTGGTTTCCAGTCTGTCCGAATTCTTGAAGCTCTTTCGTAATATCTTCGAAGAGCCGGCTCGGGCTTCTTCAGCGGCTAGTGCTGTCTTACGTCTTCGCCAAGAATCTAGTTCAGTGGGGCAATATGCTCTTCAGTTCCGTATCCACACAGCTGAATTGAGCTGGAATAATGAGGCCCTGGTCGCTACCTTTTTACATGGCCTCTCTGACCGAGTGAAAGACGAATTAGCGGGAAGAGCCATTCCCGTCGGTCTGGACGATGTAATTTCATTATGCAACCAGATCGACATTCGTTTTCAAGAGAGGTCCTTAGAAAAAAGACGCCAGCACTCTCTGGGTCCTAGCCAGTCTGAGCTCCCCTCCCTTCATTCCGTGGAGCATCCTCTACCTGCTGAAGAACCTATGCAGCTGGGCCGGACCAGACTAACCCCCGAAGAACGTACTAGGCGCAGAACTCTGGGCTTGTGCCTCTATTGTGGGGGCAAGGGTCATTTTCGTGACTCCTGCTCGCTTCGTCCGGGAAACGCTCGGGTCTAATACATTTGGAAGGTGGAGTATTGGACCCAGAAACATCACCTTCTCACCTGCTCTTGCCGGTGTCCCTTCATGTAGGCACTTCTCCTCAGTCAACCCTTGCATACCTGGATTCCGGGGCTGCCGGCAATTTCATGGATTGGAGAACTGCTTCTTCTATGAAGCTTACCCTTTCACCTCTCACTACCCCATTGGTAGTCTCGGCAATTGATGGCACTGTTCTCCCAGGGGGCCCTATTCGCTTCCAGACGCTACCCATTAGGATGTCGGTAGGGATTCTCCACCAGGAGTGGATATCCTTTCTTATTCTACCCAAGGCCTCTACCCCAGTTGTATTGGGCCTCCCTTGGCTACAGCTCCACTCTCCACATGTGGACTGGGTCTCTGGGCAGATCCTGGCCTGGGGTTCCTCATGTTTCTCGTCGTGTCTTCTCAAGGTGACCCCCAAGGAGAGTCTTCCGGTTGCTGCCACTTCTGTTTCTTCTGATCTTCCCGCCGCATACAGCGATTACCGGGATGTGTTCTGTAAAAAATCAGCTGAGGTGCTTCCTCCCCACAGGTCTTTTGACTGTGCTATTGATCTTGTCCCCGGAGCAACTCTACCCAGGGGTCATACCTACCCTCTGTCCATCCCAGAGACCCAGGCCATGTCGGAGTATGTAGCAGAGAATCTGGAGAGAGGTTTCATCCGGAAATCCTCATCGCCTGCAGGGGCAGGGTTCTTTTTTGTTGCCAAAAAGGATGGTACCTTAAGACCCTGCATCGATTATCGGGGTTTAAATGCGGTTACTATTAAAAATCGATACCCCTTACCCTTAATATCTGAGCTATTCGATAGGTTGAAGGGTGCCTCCATTTTCACCAAGTTGGATCTCAGAGGCGCGTACAATCTCATTCGAATACGGGAGGGTGACGAATGGAAGACTGCATTTAACACTAGAGACGGGCATTACGAATATCTGGTGATGCATTTTGGTCTGTGTAATGCTCCAGCCGGGTTTCAAAACTTTGTCAATGAAATCTTCAGAGATATGCTGTACCAGTTTGTTGTCATCTATCTGGATGACATTCTGATCTTTTCTGAAAATCTGCTCGTCCACAGAAACCATGTCCGCACTGTACTTCAACGTCTTACAGAGAACAATCTCTATGCCAAGCTGGAGAAATGTTCCTTTGAATGTTCTGAGGTCCTGTTTTTGGGGTGCTTCGTCTCATGTTCGGGGCTTCGTATGGACCCTGGGAAGGTCTTGGCTATCACCAACTGGCCTCTTCCTGCTAGCCTCAAGGCCACACAGCGCTTTCTTGGCTTCACTAATTATTATAGGCAGTTCATAAGGAATTACTCTTCCATTGCCGCGCCTATTATCGCTTTGACCAAGAAGGGTGTGAATGCCAGAGACTGGCCTCCCGAAGCTGTCTCTGCATTTCACAACCTGAAACAGGCCTTTGTTTCTGGCCCCCTCTTGAGGAGACCAAATCCTGGGAATGCATTTTTTATTGAAGTGGACGCTTCCTCAATGGGGGTGGGAGCTGTGCTTCTTCAAATCTTTGAGAAGAGACGCCAACCATGTGCGTTCTTCTCCAAAAAAAATTCTCAGGCAGAGAGGAATTATGCCATCGGTAATCGGGAACTTCTCGCAATTAAATTGGCGTTAGAGGAGTGGCGTCATCTCTTGGAGGGTTCCCCTCACTCCATAACGATCTTTACCGATCACAAGAATTTACAGTATCTACAGAATGCTAAATGTCTGAATCCTAGACAGGCCAGGTGGAGTCTCTTCTTTGCCCGTTTTAATTTCACGATTACCTACAAACCTGGTTCCTGCAACGGTCGGGCTGATGCGCTCTCTAGGTCATTTGACACTTTGGACGAGGAGTCCGCCCCTGAACCTGAGCCGATCATTCCCACCTCATGCATTGTTGCCCACTCTACCACCCTGAAGTCTAAAATTCCGCCTGGTAAGACCTTTGTCCCCACTGAGCTAAGAGCTAAGATCCTTCGTTGGGGACATGATTCCAAGGTGGCAGGGCATTCTGGATTCCTCCGATCCTTCCTACTCATCAGTCGTCACTACTGGTGGCCTAATCTCCGCTCAGACGTCAAAGACTACGTTAAAGCTTGTCATGTCTGTGCTCAGTCCAAATCCTCCACACAAGCTCCTGCTGGTCTCCTCATGCCCTTGCCCATTCCTAAGGAACCCTGGGTCCATATTGCCATGGATTTTATCACCGATCTCCCACTGTCTGAGAATAATACAGTCATTTGGGTGGTAATCGATCGATTCTCCAAGATGGCTCATTTTGTTCCTCTTCCTGGTCTTCCTTCTGCCCCTGCCTTGGTTCCCATTTTCATTCGAGAAATTCTCCGCCCACATGGGGTCCCTTCTCATATTGTTTCCGACAGGGGAGTCCAATTTACGTCTCGTTTTTGGAGAGCCTTTTGCAAATCCCTCAATATTGTCTTGGATTTTTCTTCTTCTTACCATCCCCAATCCAATGGACAGACTGAGAGGGTTAATCAGGAGTTAGAGGTCTTTCTTCGCACCTTTGTGTCTTCTCACCATGACGATTGGTCCTCTCTACTCCCGTGGGCAGAATTCTCCCATAACAATCATGTGAATACCAGTTCGCAGAAGACACCCTTTTTCACAGTTTATGGAAAACACCCTCAACTTCCTCTTCCCATGATCTGTTCTCCAGACATTCCAGCTTTGGCTTCGGTTCAGGAGTCTCTCAATTCCGTTTGGGGTCACGTTCATGATTCCCTCCGGGCAGCTGCTGAAAAATTCAAAGGCTTTGCCGACCGCCGCAGGCGTAAACCGCCTTCTCTTCAGCCAGGGGACAAAGTCTGGCTCTCTACCAGGAACATCAAGCTCCGAGTTCCTTCTCTGAAGTTTGCTCCACGATTCATCGGTCCATACACGGTAACTGCTAAACTGAATCCGGTTTGTTTCAAACTCCAGATTCCTAAGAGCCTTAAAATCACTAACTCCTTTCATGTTGCTCTTCTAAAGCCTTTAGTCCTCAATAAATTCTCTCGTCCTCTCCCTACCGTGGCGCCTGTCTCTGAGGATAATCAGGAGTACGAGATCAGTCAAATTCTGGACTCCCGACTCTGTAAAGGCATTCTTCAGTACCTCGTTCATTGGAAAGGGTTTGGTCCTGAGGAGAGGTCTTGGATCACTGCATCTGAGGTCTTTGCACCTCGTCTGTTAAAGGAGTTTCATCTGAAGTTTCCCTCTAAACCTGGGCCCAGGCGGGGAAGGGGGAGGCCTCGTAAGAGGGAGGGTACTGTCATGGATATGCATTAATGTCTGTCTGCCATCTTACCTTCCTCCTCATGTGTTCATCTAGAGACCAGACCTCCTTCACCTGGCTTCCTTTATAATCTCCTCCCAGCCTGACTCCACCCCAGGCCCTATCACTGAACACTATATTAACCTGTGCACTGCAAGCCTGCTTTGCTGATCAACGTGTTTGTTAGGCATTGTGTGTTTGGGTTCCTGCCTGCCGTGTGCTACGTCTGTCTCTCTGTTACGTTATTGGCTTGTCCCCGACCATCCCTGTCTGCTCGTGACCCTTGACCTTCGGCTCGTTCTTCGTTATCCTTGTCTGCTTGTGGCCCCTGACCTTCGGCTTGTTATTCGGTTCTCTCTATCGTGTGCTGCTGCTTCCCCTTATCCTACGGGGCGTGAGCTAGGAAACTCCAGGGGCCGCGACCTGGTCCCAGCCTGCAGCGTAACATCCTCACCACTAGAGGCCCTGGAGAAGACCAGCTGGGTCTTAGACTCCGCGCCCTGGGGAATCTTGGCTCTCGCTTCCGTTGGGATCCCGGTTGTGCTCCTCTGGTCCCGCTTTCCACAACCACCCAGTTTCCTATCCACAGAAGCCAGCCATAGGGTTCACTACCTCGCGGTGCACTCCTGTCCCCCTACGGTGTGCATCTGTCACCTGGCCACAGGTGACCCTGACAAAATGTTACAGGGGTGATAACCCTTCCCTATGTTATCCAAAAAGCTTTAAAATAGATTTTTTGGCTGGAGCTACACTTACAAAATGTACCTGTTCCAAATGACAAACAGATTCAACTTAAGAACAAACCTACAGTCCCTGCCTTGTTTGGACCGCCTGTATACTGCTGTTCAGAGAATATAGGACCATTGATACAAGTCCCCAGAGGCAGGAGCCGGGTCCCCAAACCCTTTTTAGGACAATAACTTGCATATTGGCCTTTAAAATTTGCACTTTTGATTTCTCACGTTCGAGTCCCATAGACTTTAACGGTATTCGAATGTTCGCGCAAACTTTCGGTCCGTTAGCATGTTCTGGATGCGAACCGAACCGTGGGGTGTTCGGCTCATCCCTATTAGGAAGATATGAGAGTGTTACTGCAATACAACCTACATATTTACCTACATATTACCTACATATTACCTACAGTAAGTGCAGAATAACATCAGTGACTTCGTGTATTTACACTTTTGCAGTCAAATTTGAGAAAATCTCATTATATGTTTATAATGTGTTCTCATTCCCACTGCATGCATAAAATTTAAAATATGTAAAGAAAATATATATGTATGTGTGTGTATATATATATATATATATATATATATATATATAATGGTAAATATATATTTCTTACCCTTAGATACTGTATTTCTCAGTACTGTAAAAGCTGTCATGGTTGTCCCAAGTCTGTCCTTGTTAACATACAATGTAAAAAGCCTAACCTCTAAACCTTTTACCCTTTGGTAGGACAGACAATGTTCAAATCTAGTTATAATTGATAATAAAGCTCTGCTTGCACTGCATACCTAGGGTTGTTTATGGCAACCACAGCTGTCCAGTCCCCTTATATACAAAGAGAACTATGGGTGATTATATCTTGTTGCTACTGAGACGTTTAACTGCCTGTTGATGGTTATTGTATTTCATTAGCATCATATTGATTGCAGTGTGCTGTCATGACTGCCGACAAGTGGTTAAATATTTAAATGTCTATGTAGCCTGAGACTAAAGGCCATCATACAACACTTGATTTTTTAAGCATATGCAAATACTAGCAATATTTGCAGTGATGCTTCAGGTAAGATCTATACAGTACTGTAGTGACAGATCCTACACATGCTTAGATTTATCTCTTTTTGAACGCGTGGGAATAATAAGAGAATATCAATTTATTTCCTTATCCATATTAACAGACAGCTCTTGTATTCAGCACCTCTGGCTGCCTGAATACCCTAACGATGACTGCATCTGATAAGTTCCAGATTTTATTTTAACAATTATTTTCCACTTGGCTCAGTCAATTTTTACTTTGACTTTGTTGAGCCAGGTAGTGCTTGCAGGGCTACCAATGGTCCACATTTTGACCTGTCTATGAGGACCTTTAGTCTCTTGCTGTTGATAAATGTATCCACTAGTTGCCAATCACCTAATTTGCTGCATGCTGAAAGGAGAGGTACAGCCAAAGCTTCTTTGGCTGTACTTCTCCTGTGGATCACAGGCGTGCAGTTTCTTGTGCACTACTGTGACCCATTTTCAGCAGACAGTGGGCTAAGGCCTGCTGTCGGCTGAAGTCACAGAGCCGTTCCAGGCTCAGGAAAGATCAGGTTAATATGGTTGGGATCCGTCCACATGCTTGGACCTGGACAGGGCTCAGCATCTCATCAAGCCACTGAGAGCCTGAGCCGGCCAATCTCTCCCCCTCTACAGCCCAGCACTCCAGTGAGCATGGGGGGGGCATAGTAGAGAGACAGTGACTGACAGCCACCGGCTCTCTGCTCAGGGAGCTGTGAGAAACTAAGCGATTGGCGGTGTTTGATCACTCGGTTCTCAGTACCAGATGCTGCATCCACCTTGGTAAGTATAATTCTACAAAAAAAATAAAAAATTCCCATACTTCTCTTTGAAAGTAATGTGGTACTAATGACATGATTGCTAAGAAATGGTTAAATCTGTCACTAACTTAAAATTAAAACTCCCTGTGATGCCCAAGCTTAAAGATTTAATTTACTGTTTTGTTTTTTTTTAACAAAAACAGTCAGTTTCTGGGACTGAGGTCAGGTGCTCACAACGCTATATGTGGGAACACTGGTGCAATTTTTGGCAGAGACTGTTTTTCATTGAAAAGGGGTGAAGTACACTGTTCAGGCCACCTTCCCGCTGTGCCATTCTGTTGTGGTGTGTTGCCACAAATACGTTAGGGTGCAGTATTTCACACATTTACATGTATTGTATTAAGGCATCCCACTCATTTTGAATGGGCTACCAATGAACATCTATGAAACCAAAAAATGATGTGCATTGTGATGCACTGAAGTGTGGGTGTACTTACTGTACAATATTGTGTGTTGGGGTGCCACTCTAAATTAATGGCTCCACAATGCTCTGCACAATGTAAACAAGTGTTACTGTGCGTAGTGGTAACACGTTTTACTGCAGTGCATAAGTGTGAAATAATCGTGATGATGGTGATCAGTGATACCTGAGGACAGGTTGAGGGGACATTGTCCCAGACCTCTCTTTACATTGATAGGACCATTTTGTTTACTAGAGTACATCTCCAAAAAAGGCAAGGATAAAATGTAAAGATTACAGTAATGTAGAGTACAAACAAGTTTGTAGTCAAAAGCTGTAACTAGTCCAAATAAAGAATGCATGCTTTCCTAGGGGCGGAAAATTCTGTCCATCAGCAATGTGAACTGTCCAATACTTAAAGTAGACCATGATACACAGAACAACAGCTGTGGTTTCATTGTCCCAAGTTACCAGTGTTTCATTGTAAGGCAACGGACCATGAAATAGAGTCAGTGCAACACAATCGAAATGTTGGTGATTTGGGACAATAAAAGCAGACCGTGCTGAATATTCCATGTGTGCTCTTCCTGGTCCTCTCCTAGAGCCAGACTCCCCATGAACCCACATACCACTGTCCTGCAGCTCCAAAGGCCTGCTTGAGTTTAATGTTCCCTCAACACAACCAAACAGCTAGTAAGAGCCAAGGGCCAGCCTGCAATTCACTGAGTTTTCTTAAAGCTTATATAAGAAACACTTTTACAGCACCTTTGAGAGTCTACATTTTTTTGTGGGATTTAAATATTCCCTAATTAGGTGTTGGCTTTCAGCAGAAAGAAAGCGAAGCCCCTGTTTCATTTAACGCTGCTTTTTTAATTCACTTCTCTCCATGTAAAAGAAGTAGGTAATGAAATGTTAAACATCTGCTGTTAAAGAATAAATGGCTGGCTCATTGCTGTGGTGTATGATCTCACTGACTATAGGTACTCAGCTTCTCTAGGTGTATATAGGTTTAATAATTGAAAAATAAAACTGTTCATTTCCAAACAGTCTACATAGTTACAATATCTAAAGTTGGCCATACAAATTGCAATATGATTGTACAATTTATTTTTTGTGTTTTTCTTTGGATTTGGCAGAACTATAAAATGTGAGGGCCTACCTAAACAATCTGTTAAATTCTTATCCGGTCCAGCAGACCCTTGCAATACACAGTTGTTGGCAGCTTTATATGAGATTAAAAAATTAGATTGTATGTGATCAGGAGATTGTGATGACGTTTATGATGGCATATGAGGAACAGCTAAATTTAATTTAGTATATAATTTCACAGGTCATCTTTGTTCATTTCATGATCACCTAAAGTATGACTATTTTATGTCTAGGTTAACTTCATCATAAACCAGTTATGTCAGGTCTGAATTTTTTGGCAAGGAAAGTTACCATGGAAACATTGCCCCTATTTTTTACTTCTAACCATCTGAAATAGAAATGATTAAACAGATAGACAAGGTATATGTCAGCATATTGATTAAAATGTGTTAATAGTAATTAGAGATAAAGATGATAGTATTGCTATTAACATTTTTGTTATTATTATAAATTTCTATTCTAAATGTATCCTATAATAGAATGCAGCCAGAAATGAAAGCGTTGGAATCTGTACTAGAGGGGATGGGGGGTTAGGATGTCAATAAAAGAGCTCATATTTTTTTTACTCTGCATCATGTTAGTATAAGGAGGTAACTGATGTACATTTCCCTTTAAAGAACTCTTATAAAAAAAATTTTTTTTATATAAATGTATTTATACTTATGGTCAGTAATGTTCCTGATCATGATCAACCCGCTATAAATTGAAAAGGTCAGTGGGACGAGATAATCCGTGTCCGTGGGTTCTGTGGCAATATTTATTTCAATTACTAGTTGTTTGTTCTCATTGTTAATAAAGGCTGGCCAATTCCCCACTCAGACTCCGGAATACAATTTGCTTATATAGGGCTCTTGAGTATATAAACTGTTAGTTCAATCATTTTTGATGCTTTTTTTCTGCCAAACGAACTGGCAATAAAAAGTAATACGGAGTGTTAAACAAATCAGAGCTATTAAACTACTTGCTTCTGATGCTTTCATAAAATGTTAATGACACATGCTGGAACAACCTGTTTTACAGCCACAGTTTATTAAAGCATGAAAAGGGCCGGAGATAATCTGTCTCCTCCCCATGTCTCTGTCACCCCCTCCTGCTTCTGTCTCCTCCGCTCTGTCTCTCTTTCCCTCAGCCCCCCTCCTCCAGCCATGCAATCTTTCTTCTCTTCTTTTCCCTCCTATGGTCCTTGTACCCTTCTCCATCCCTTCTCTCTCCTATCTTCTTTTTTGCTGAGCTCTCCATTCCCTGTCTGTTTTTCCCCTTTTCTTCTCTCTTTCTCCTCACAATCCTCTCTACAGTCCCTTTTCCTCTCATTCCTTTCTTCTGTAAAGTCATTTGTTTTCCTCCTCCCTATCATCTCATTCCCTTCAAACCAGTTGGACACATTAAAATATATAGAAATAAAGAAATATATTTAATGCTTGGTATTTAGCCAAGATGTAATTGGGTGTACATCTTCAGTGGTTACTTGATGTGGTATAGACATCCTTCTGTCTCCATGGTGTTATTGTGGTGTTATTGTGGTGTTCCAATGTAGGAAGATGAACAAGCCATTTGTGACCATTTACTAGTGTACTTTAGATTGTGTTACAGGATTTTATACCCCGTGACAAGTTTACAGAGGCGGATGTCTAGCAGTGAATAGGGATTGTAGCTCATTTAACTCTTCCAAGGCTGGAGACAGGCACGTTTGGCTGCTACATAAAGACATTCAACGGTATAACATGGCATACGGGTATAACCTCTATATATGAGATTTTAATGGCTTTTGAGTATGCAATTTATCCCCTTTCTTTAGATGGCATTATTTTTTGCAAATGAAGAAACATTTAACAAGAGGTGGACAAATTGATGCCACAATTTTACCCCTATGTGTTGACTTGAAAATTTCAGTGGCAGTTTAGTTTAGGGGATTGAGTAAATTAAAAGTTAAAGGCCAATTAGGCTTAGAATCAAAGTTTAGGGGATTACATTAGGGGTTAGATTGAAGGAAAATGCTGCTACATTAAAGGGTGTCTGCTATTGCTACCACCATCAAAGAATATTAGTTGTCTGCCTGTGTTTGGTTTCAATACTTTCTGAATCACTGACCACGAAAAATCATAGATATCTAAAAGTCAAACTTAAAGTGATTGTAAAGTCTCGTTTTTAAAAAAATACAAATAACAAACTTGTTATGCTTACCTGCTCTGTGCAGTTGATTTTGCACAGAGCAACCCATATCCTCCTCTTCTCGGGTCCATCTTTGGAGCTCCTGCCCCCCCCTCTTAAGTGCTCTCACAGCAAGCAGCTTTCTATTGGGGCATCCATGCAGAGACACAGCTCCTTGTGTCCATTCAGACATGTAGCACCTGCAAAGCGCCTCAGTGTGAAAGGGGTCTTAAGCTCTTAAGTGTGACGCAGACTCTGTAAATACAAAAAAAGGGGGAGTGCCAACTAGGTGAAGTATTAAAAAGCACACATTTATTAAAATGACAATGTGCAACTCACATTCAAAACGTGCAACGCATATCAGGGTAATCTGCGGTATGGTGGTAGGCCCTGATCCAGTCCTCCAGTTCAGCTGATGCTTTTGCTCCTCATCCCAATCAGAGACCACAAACAATCAAGACCGGAAGTAGTGTAGCCAGCGTGAAATGCATCAAGATGGAACCGGAAGTGATGTCACCAAAGAGCCGCAGGAAGGGGTGTGGTTACGTGTTTCTGTTGAAATTTTTATTGGTAACAAGTCAAAAAGCATCACTATGTATACTTTTGAATACAATGAAAATTACAGTAAATAGAACGATCAAAAAATACAGAGTGAAAGGCATTGGTTGTAAGGGCACATAGCATTATTGGGTTACAGCAAGAGTATGCATACTGAAGGCTTCCAAGGTGTACTGAGAAGTTGGAGGCAAAAGTCTATTATCAAAGTAAATGCTAGAGAAAAGTATCACTTTGCGGGTTGGAGGCGTGGTAACGGGAAGAAAGCCTACACCAATAGATTATGCTACCAATGGTATGCATTGGGTAGGAAGATGAGAAAGAGAGAAGAGGAAAAGAACAGGTAAGAAAAAGCGGAAAGAGAAGAAGAGCGAAAGCGGCGAGGAAGGGAGGTCGGCGGGCTCCACATAGGCCCAAGTCTCAGAGTATTATAATTCTGGGGGGTAGGGGGGGCAGTTGCGCGTTTCAAAGCTTTCAGTTTGCTAAAGAAGGCTCAGTGAGTGGCTGACACTTTCATGCTTGCTGGCGGACTACATTTGCTCTATTTAGTTTTTTCCCATGTGAGTCCCATCTGTACCGTGTGACAGTATTGTACTTTTCCTCTCTGTGGTCTATTTATGATGTTTTGAGGAGATGCCTGCCTTTACGACCTTTATGTTAGAGGTCTGATAGGTGCTGTGTTTGATGTTGGAGCACAGGAGTGATCACGTGTGATTTCCCATCAGCACTTATTCACCTGTGGATGGACGTTGTTTCTCTTGTGGAGTTTTCCCATTTATATCAATATATTTGTTTCTGATTATCGGACATTATTTTATATGAATGCATTTCATTTACTGATTTGCTCACCAGTATATATTTATTGAGACATTTTATATTAACCACTTGCCGTCCGCACTATAGCCGAATGACGGTGAGTCACTGAGACTCGGGGATCACAGATCAGAGTAAGGGGCCGGTCCCAGCCCCTTACCACGTGATCAGCTGTCAGCCAATGACAGCTGATCACGTGATGTAAACAAAGCTCTGTAATCTTATTTTTTTTTCTCCTCACGCTGATAGCGTGAGGAGAAAAAAAGCCGATCACCATGGAAGAGGCACATCCGCCTCATCAGTGCCCACCAGTGCCCCCTGCCAGTGCCCCCTGCCAGTGACACCAGTGCAAAACAGTGCCACCTATCAATGCCTACGAGTGCCACCTATCAATGCCCACCAGTGTTGCCAATCAGTGCCACCTAGCAATGCTGCCTAAACGAGCAACTGCCAGGTTGCGTGCTCGGATAAAGGGTCTGGTATGGATATTTGGGGGGAACCCCACGTCATTTTTTTTTTTTTATTTGACGCAGGGTTCTCCGTAATATCCATACCAGACCTGAAGGGGGACCCCCACGTATTTTTTTTTTTATCAATGACTTTTCTCTGTATAGCCAGGAGCCGACAATTCATTATAGCCGCGAGTGCTTTTAAATGTCTTTTTTTTTCCTTCAGAAATGACACTTTGTGCAGGGACAGTTCTAAGCACGGGAAACAAGCGCTGCTTTACAGGCATACTATACACCCCCCCCCCCCCCGCCCAGGTACGAAATTTAAAGGAATATTTAACTTTTATTGTTTCACTTTAAGCATTATTAAAATCACTGCTCCTGAAAAAATTGCAGTTTTTAAAACTTTTTTTTGCATTGATACATGTCCCCTGGGGCAGGACCCGGGTCCCCAAACACTTTTTATGACAATAACTTGCATATAAGCCTTTAAAATTAGCACTTTAGATTTCTCCCATTGACTTTTTACAGGGTGTTCCGCGGCTTTTCGAATTTGCTGCGAACACACCAAATTGTTCGGCGAACAGGCGATGTTCGAGTCGAACATGAGTTTGACTCGAACTCGAAGCTCATCCCTACTTATGACTCTTATCCTTCTCTCCTCCAGCACTTCACTTGCTGCATACCGTTACTCCACCAGCACTTCACTTGCTGCAAACTGTTACTCCTCCAGACTAGCTAGCACCATATGGTTCTGGAATTCCAATGATGTGGAATGCGCGGGCAATAGGATATGTCCTTTTCTTCGGAGCCACCCCCTCTGGCTGACAGAAGATCTTTGCAACATCTAAGGTGTTTTATCGCACACTTTGGATTTAATTTTTCTGATGCTGGAACACCTTGCTCAATACCGGGTGGAACCTATTCTCCATACTTCGCTTCCCATATGGTGGATCCTGTTGAGGTATTCCCTCATGATTGCCTGTTTGACCCACGTGCTGTAGGGTACGCATCTCCATCTTTTATGGTAAGCGAGCCAACCTAGTGTAGCGACCTCACCTCTCACTCCCTCCTTCTCTGTCAATGTCAATGGCTCTCGTCTAGGGGACCAGGGAGGAGAATGTGACACACCACCAGCTCGCAGCCTCCAGTGTGTAGAGGTGTGAGCTATAACCAATTACCTTCGGGCCTGTGCCCCTGTCCGGAGCCAAAACTTCCCTTGAGAATGAACTTTAACTCCCAGAAAGCCAAGTTCCACACCATTGAAAGTCCAACACTTATTTATTATTTTAGAGCAATAAATAGTCCTTTAGAGCAGACTGGTTAGACAACGAACAGACAAGGTGAAGAGGAAGGTCCAGGCACAAACATGAACTCGTTACTCTCCTGTTTCGGTGTGCGCAAACAGGCTTGGCGCACGGTTGCTGCCACCGACCGTGAGGGTGGTCGCTGCCACCGACCGGGTGAATTGGACTTGAGGCCTCTGCCACCGACCTAGGTTTCAGTTGGGTCGCTGCAACCGACCATGAGAACGTGGACTACCTTCTTGAGATGTGGCCCCTGTCAGGGGAGTCATCCATCCGGACGGTCACCAGAGGCCTCCACCGTCACCAGCCAATGCTGCGCTGGATCTCCGGGAAGGTCACCTCTCTGGTCCCCCTTGCCCTAGATTCGGGTGTCCAATACCGGAGGACACCCTAGGAATCCTCCATCCCTTGCGGGACCCAGTCGAAGGTACTGGGCCCCAGGCCTCCAGAGAGTACCTCACCCCAGACTGGGGTGGAATCGCAGCTCCGTCCCCGGGTCGAGGGCACCCAGAGACCACCAGCACTCACACCCAGGCTGAAGGTGCCTGGGCGTGGACCCCGAGCGGAAGATGTCTGCCCCTTTTATCCCCTCTGCCAGCATGCACAGCAGCTTTCCCGCCCCGCTGTAGCACTGCCGAGAGAGGACAAAAAGGCACAGACCTACAATGGTGGTTCAACCCCGGCCTATGGCGACAGCGCCACCTATAGGCCGCAAGGAACTGGACACCATTGATATCCTCCACTGGCATAAATTGGTCCATGAACCCTAACAATTGCTGCATCTGAGCCTGCTATCACTCAGATGCCTCCCCTAAATGTAACCACCCGCTAAACTAGCTTTTTTGATTGCACTTTTGGATCAAGTCTTTTCACCTTGAACAACACAAGAAATACTTTTTCTCCTGATTGTTTGTTCACATTTGTCTGTTTCAAGATGGACTACTTTAGGATGTTCACTTATCCAGTTTGAATTATTATTTTGTTTCACCATTTTTGATGTTTTATTACAATTTTATTATTTTTATCCAGCAACCATATAGATTGGTTATACACTCAACATACTGTTTGATCAATGCATATTTATTTGTTTATTATTGAGCACCACACTATTTTATTGTTTTATGCTGTATTTTGTGCTGTAGTAAGGCAGTGCATCATGAGATACAAAGTTTCCTGGACGGTCACATGATGCTACAGGAAGTCAGGGCCCAGAATGCATTTTCTTTTTTTTTTTGAGGAGAAATGCAAATTTAAAGCTGCCATGGACTAGGTAAGTGAGAGATAAGCACATTGGGATTTCTTGGGCAGAAAAGATATTAGAAAAGGCTTCTATTTATTATGAAAAGTGAAATTCTGCCTGAAAAGGAGAACTTAGCCTTTAAGCTCAGCAGCTATCGCTTGGGCTAAAAACTTCTTATGGTAGCCTCCAAGGTGGCTATTTCTCAATGTATATTGAGCTTCAGGGTGTAGAAAGGTTTTAACTGACACTCTGTGGTGTCTGTGATTTGTTCAATGAGTGGTGGAGTAAAATGTGTAGTCCCTGTAGTCTGGATATCCAAATGCCATGCATCCAACAGTCTCTTTACAGCTAATCTGCATTTAAGTCTTTGTAGATCAGTTTTAGGCCAGGTGGCAGAAACCTTTGGAGACAAATAAGATGGGGTCATTTCCTGTCCCCTTGGTAGTGGCTATTGGGATAGGATAGGAAGGAAAGGACTGGGTCATGTGGGGGGGGGGTATTAACCACTTCCCTACCCAGCCATAGTCAAATGACGTCCACAGATGGGATCTCCCATCCTGGGTGGACGTCATATGACGTCCTGGCTTTGTAGGGGGATATCTGAATGATGCCTGCAGCTAGAGGCATCATTCAGATATCCTTTTGAAGTGCCGGCGATTCTGTGCACCATAAGAATGATCATAGTGGCGGTTCCGTTCTTATAGTCGGCGGGAGGGGACAACCCCCCTCCCGCCGCCATCCGGTGCTTCTCCGGGCTCGGAGAGAATCTTCCGGCGCCGTTGGTGGGTCACGTGACGAGCATAGAGATGACTGGTGACCAGATGGTCACCAGTCATCTCTATGATCGTCGGAGGCCCGGGCGCGATGTGATGACGTCACGCCCGGGTCCTCAAATGTAAACAAAGCCGCCATTGCGGCTAGTAAGTATGAGATCGGTGAAAAAAATGTCACTGATCTCATGCTTTCCAGCCTGGAGGAGAGATGTGGGGTCTTATTGACCCCGCATCTCTCAATAAAGAGGACCTGTCACACACATTCCTATTACAAGGGATGTCTACATTCCTTGTAATAGGAATAAAAGTGATAAAAAAAAAAAAAGTAAAATAATTGTAAAAAAATAAAATAAAAAATTAAAACGCCCCTGTCCCCGGTAGCTCGCAATCAGAAGCGAATGCACACGTAAGTCGCCCACATATGTAAACTCCGTTCAAACCACATATGTGAGGTGTCGCCGCGTGCGTTAAGCCCCGTACACACGGTCGGACTTTTACCCAACCAACTTCGTTTTAAGCAAGTTGGACCAACAATCCGACCGTGTGTACGCTCCATCGGACAAACTTTTTTCGTTTGGTTTTGGATTTCATCGGACAAAAGTTGGGTCTGCAAACGGACAAACTTTTGCCCAACAAAAGTCCGATGGAGCAAAGTGCGACCGTGTGTACAGATAACCATCGGACTTTAGTCCGATGGACAAAACAACTAATGTTAAAATCAACTAACAATGGCAGAAGTTGACCAAAGGGTGGCAGTAAAGAGCAGAAAAGAGCAGAAAAAACACGCGATGTTGTAAGAAGTTTTAAGAAAGTTTGCAGAAAAGTCAGAGCGTGTGTATGCTGTGGGTGTTCCCAACCAACTCCATTCGGACAAAAAAACACGGAAAAGTCTGATGGATGTCCGACCGTGTGTACGAGGCTTTAGAGTGCGTGCAACAATTCTAGCACTAGACCTCCTCTGTAATTCTAACCTGGTAACCTGTAAAAAAAATAAAGCGTCGCCTATGGAGATTTTTAAGTACTGAAGTGTGGCGCCATTCCATGGGTGTGCGCAATTTTAAAGCGTGACATGTTAGGTATCTATTTACTCGGCGTAACATCATCTTTCATATTTTCCCAAACATTGGGCTAACTTTACTGTTTTGTTATTTTTTAATTCATGAAACCATTATTTATTTTTTTAAAAAGGCGTTTGAAAAATTATTGCGTAAAATATCGTGCAAGAAAAAAAGTTTTATTTTATTCCCTAGGGTGTCTGCTAAAAAAACATATATAATGTTTCGGGGTTCTGAGTAATTTTCTAGCAAAAGAATGATGATTTGTACATGTAGGAGAGAAGTGCTAGAATAGGCCTGGTATGGAAGTGGTACAAAAAGCCCTGTATTGAAGTGGTTAAAGGAACTCTGTATGTGGGGATAGGTCAGATAAAGAAATAGGTTCACACAGGGCCACCGATAGATGATAGACATGGCCCTCCTGTACCGGTCCTGAGCCCCATCAGTTCAGCAGGGGGCCCAGGACAGAGAGTGGACTCTTTAAATACACTTGGATGCAGGCACAGTAATCAAAAGGGCATTCTGACCTGCCCTGGCAGATTTATCTAGAAGAAGAGTTCCAAAGTTAAATTTATTCGGAGCAGCAACATGGAGGATTACGCCACCTGATTTCAAATATTAGTAAACAGTCCCTTCTCGGTCTCTTGCACCTGCTTTTGAACTGATGGGGCCCAGGGAATATTTAATTGCTGCCAGCCATGGCTGGCAGGATTACTGTGCGAGCACAATAAGGTACAGTATGTAAAGGCAAGGACTGTCAGGCAGAGAAGGGGGAGGATAGACCTTGTCAGGCAGACTATATGGAGCCCCAACATGTCTAATGGCAGACCTTTGTTCACAGTTGGGTAGGATTTGTAGGATGAAGAAGTCAGGAGAGGAGGTGGGGGGAGAGGGTGAATGTGAAATTTCAAACATGAGGGAGGAGCTAACAGGAGGTGACTAATATTAGCCTATAGGTATCTGTTAAAGACTTAGTTTAAGGCACAAGGGAATAGAAGAATAAGAAGGAAAATGGGATGGCAATAAGGAAGAAGGAATCAAAGGAAGTCGTTTTTATTTCTGTGGGGTTAGCTAAAATGGGGTTGGTCAAATATAGCCTGCAGATATCAGTCACCCTCTTTATCAGAAGGGGACAACAGATAGTCTGGTTTCTAAGTGGTAGATTATGTACTGTATATGGGTTTTTATATAGAGCACTGGGCTGTGAATTATGGGAAGTTATAAATAGGAGGAAGGGGGGAGGTATGAGAGCTCTATCAGCGTATTTGTGATTTTGTGGAGTAAAGTGTCAGCAATAACCAAATAAACTGTCAATATTCTGGTAAAAAAACAAATAAAGTGAGAACATTAATGAGCAGAGGCTGTGAGTGACAGTCAGCGTGTGCCAGATTCACCTTGTCTGATCCATTGTGCATATATGCACCCTGCTATAAGAGCTGGATTGCCCAGTGCTGGAGTGCTTGGAATGGTGCCTGATAACTGCCGAGCTCCAGGTGCCAGATATACTAAAAGTGTAAAAACAAGTGTAGCGGCCTCACCCCCTTCTCTTTGTCTAGGGGTATGTTGTAGGTGAGGGTGAGATGCTCTACGGCCCATGTCCTCCCCATTGTAGCAGGTGAGGTGAAGACCAGTACCAAGTATTCTTCTCGGGCCTGTGTGTTTCTATTACAACCAAGTCTTGCTGTGCTGACACTTCCCCTTTACTCCCATCAACCAGAGTTCCACACACTGAGAAGGATCCAACACTTATTTTATTGTACCACACACAATAAACAGTTCTTTGTTCGCCAATTAGTTGAGATCCATGAACAGTTCAATACGGTGGGGTGAGCAGGTCGAGGCACTGTCCTAATGATAAACTAAACCACTGTGGTTTCACCAGCGGTTGCTATAGCCATCGGCTAGAGAGAGAAACTTGAAGTGTATGAGTCTCTACCAGCAACTCGGAAGAACATGAATGGAGTACCTTCGCTGCGTTGCGGCCCCTGTCAGGGGGAAGATGTCCCTCCAAGGGAGTTACCAGAGGCCCCTCCGTCACCGGGTTGATGCTGCTCCGGACTCTTCAGACGGGTAACCTCTCTGGCCTCCTCACCTCAGACATGGGCCCCATCCACCTCAGGGTCCCTCGGAATCATCCGCCCTTGCGGAGCCCAGTCGAAGTTACTGGGCCCCAGACCTCCGGTGTAGTACCTCACCCCAGGCTTAAGGTGCCTGAGATGGACGCCAACACTGCTCAGACCAGGCCATGGGCGCCTGGGCTGGAACTCCAGGCCGACCGCACCCAGGCCTAAGGTGCCTGGGCGCCGGATGTAGAAGACCTCGTGGCGAGGGCGTCTCTCCCCTTTATCTCCTTCCGTGACGCCACAGCAGGTTCTCCGCCCCCGCTGTACCACCGCCGGAATGGGACAAAAAGGACAGCACTGCGGCAGTGATTCTACCTCGACCTGTGGGAACACCGCCACCCCAGGCCAAGGAGAATAATACACCACCAAAGTCCTCCACGATTGAAAGTGGTCTAAATCCTCTATGATTTACACAGACCTGGGTCATACTACCACCCAGGTGTATCCCCCTAGATTTAGACCCCCGCTACACAAGCAAATGCAAAATAGTGTGCATTAAACAGCAGAAAACTTGTGGATACTCATTAGAGTACCGTACATGACAGAACTCCAACAGAGTATGTATTGCAGACATTAGCACTATACAGTCTATGTGGCTGTTCCAGTAGATCTTGCAGGGTGGGTACTTTTTTGCGTTGTAAGCACCTAAGAGTGTCTTCGAATGTTGACTACATCTGATCAGGTAAGTGTGGTAATAGCAGCAAGTATGTTTCAAGCAGCCTCTGCAAAAAAAAAGGGAGAGAAAGTGACCTAGACACCTGGTCAAGGCAGGAGGGCATATCCATTTAATGTCCCCAGTAGGGCAGTGAGTGTATGGTCTGTGGAATGATCAGCTCTGTTTCAGACTGGGCAGGACATAAAAAGAGTAGTGTACCACTGTCTCAGAGAGGGTACAGAAGGGTACAGAAGGACATAGAGTTCCAGGTTAAGGCAAAAAGGGTTTGAAAGACGGAAACGACAACATGGAAGAGTGTCATTACCTGGGACAGTGGTGTTAGGCCTCATTAGTTTCCAGGTCTATAGTCCTGTTGCCAGAGCTGATACACCATGTTGGGCTTTGACGCCTCTACTGTGGTAGTGGTCTTGTGGAGAATGGAAGTTCTGCAGCTGTCCAATTCAGAAGATCAATGAGATCCATAGAGAGGAGATGGAAGAGCTCAGGGAGTTATTCTTTTGATACAAAAGAAAATGCATGGAAAAATATGTCACATTAAACGCATGAAAGTACAATTAAAATATGCCTTCACTGGATATTACCCTTAATAAGATAAATGGAATTAATAATTAAAATTTTTTATCATTATCTTAGTATTTCACATGTTATGTTTCATATATCATATGTCATTAAATGGAAAATAATGTATTCTGTTCAATTAGAGTAATAAACACCACGCTGTTCACTAATGATATGTTTCTTTTGCAGATAATAGATAATCTGAGATGAAGATGAATCATGTACTGCATGCCAGTGACCCTTATTGCTGCCTTGTACGCCACTGGGGGTAATAAACATTGATGATGATGGCTATTCTTTGGGGGGGGTATTTATAAAACACCTGACAAAATGTGGCATATCATTTCAACAGACTGTGAGCTTTTTATCATTTTTGGTTTTTGATTTCTGTCAGTTTGTGGAGGCGTAATATGATAAGAAGGGAAAGTAAAATGCTTTGAACAAAAGTGGTGAATAAAGAAAAAAATTGTGAAAACAGTTAGAGCTATGAGGAAAAAAAACAAACAGTGTTTTTTTCACACTAAGGGATTCTGGGGCCCATAGCCCTGAGTCTCTAGGGCAGGGTCGTCACCCGCCCCGCGGACATTTTCGCCGCTGTCCTCTTTATTAGACAGCGGCGAGCGGCCAGTATCACAGGGCTGGATGCGGGCAGGAACCGCAGTAGTTAACTTTTTTCATTAAACAGCAAGTTATTGGTTGCCGGGCAATCCTAGCAACCAATCACCAGCCTGTTCATTTGAAAAGTTAACTTCAGTAGTTCCCGCCCCCATCCAGCCCTCTGATGCAGATCTTAGATGCTCTGCTTGCTGTACACCTGTGTAAGGTAGGAGAGTTCTACCTACACAGTGTGTGTTTGTGTGGTGGGGTGCAGGGGACAGAGGACACTACGGTGGGATGCAGGGGACAGAGGACACTGCAGTGGGGTGAGCTGCAGGAGACGGAGGACACTATGGTGGGGTGGGGTGCAGGGGACAGAGGACACTGCAGTGGGGTGGGGTGCAGGGGACAGAGGACACTACAGTGGGGGTGCAGAGGACAGATGACACTATGGTGGGGTGCAAGGGACAGAGGACACTACGGTGGGATGCAGGGGATATAGGACACTGCAGTGGGGTGCAGAGGACAGAGGACACTGCAGTGGGGTGGGGTGCAGGGTACAGAGGACACTACAGTGGAATGGGGTGCAGGGGACAGAGGACACAATGGTGGGGTGGGGTGCAGGAGACAGAGGACACTGCAATGGGGTGGGGTGCAAGGGACAGAGGACACTACAGCGGGGTGGGGTGTAGGGGACAGAGGACGCTACGGTGGGGTGCAGTGGACAGAGGACACTATGGTAGGGTGGGGTGCAGGGGACAGAGGACACTGCAGTGGGGTGGGGTGCAGGGGACAGAGGACTCTACAGTGGAAGCTGCATTCCTGGGCACAGGTGTGGCTGCATTCCTGGGCACAGGTGAGGCTGCATTGCTGGGCACTGGTGAGGCTGCATGGATGGGCACAGCTGAGCCCTGGGGGCCTCTTTATGTAGCCAACTCCTGAGCCCTGGGGCTCTCTGGGGACCCTGATGTAAGGAGGGGGCTCTCTGGGGACCCTAATGTAAGGGGGGCTCTCTGGGGACCCTGTTGTAAGTAGAGAGGCTCTCTGGGAACCCTGAAGTAAGGGGGCTCTGGGGACCCTGATGTAAGTAGGGAGGCTCTCTAGGGACCCTTATGTAAGGTTTTTTTTTCTGGGGACCCTGATGTAAGGGGGAATCCGCACTCAGATATGTAACGATATTATATATATATATATATATATATATATGTGTGTATGTGTGTGTGTGTATCTATATATATATATATATATATATATATATATATATTGTAACCTGGGGGGCAGGTAGCGGGTACAAAAGCTCCCTGGGATGAGCAGGCACAGATACCAAGTCCATTGGATCAGTGAAAACAGTGTTGTTTATTGGTGCTATATACAAAGTCTAATGACAGGTGCTGTACAGTGGGCTGAAAACAAACAGAAGAAAAAAATAGCTAAACAAAAGCCTAGCCGTGTCTCGGCTCTAACTATACGGTATTTATAAGCCCTCACTACTAGCCTGAAGAAGCCTAACGCTTGTCAGCTTCCACATTCACAGAGTAACAAGTTTTACCAACCTTCTTGCTCTCACAGACCAATGCTGTCTGTGTTTCCCAGGCTGAGCAAAGGCTGTCTGCTCAGGTGAGCTTTTAATTAAGCTGGTGGAGAGAACCAACAACTGAAGTGGATCCTGGCTCAGAGATCCCTGAATGTATATGAGAGGAGCCTGGGAGATGTATAAACCCCGAACAGGACTTTCCCAAGCTCTCTCTGGGACGCTCTGCCACACATCCTCCCCCCTTGTTTCAACCCCAGGGTTGGAACACCTGTAGCCCAACAGGAGTGAACACGGGACAGGGCATCTACATTTCCCATCTCCACACCTGGCCTGTGTTTTACCGTAAAGGCGTAATCTTGTAGGGCCAAAGTCCACCGGTTCACCCGCCTATTAGTCTCCTTCTTTTGGGCCATCCATTTCAGGGGAGCATGGTCAGTTATCAACTCAAACTGGTGCCCCAACAAGTAGTACCTGAGCGCGTCCACGGCCCACTTTATGGCCAGACACTCCTTTTCAATGACTGCGTACTTCTTTTCATGGTCATTGAGCTTTCTGCTTAAGTACACCACAGGGTGTTCTTCCCCATTGTGTACCTGTGAAAGTACTGCCCCGATACCAACATCAGACGCATCTGTCTGGACCAAAAAGTTTTTGGAGAAATCGGGGGAGTATAGGATTGGCTGTGCACAAAGAGCCTTCTTCAGGACTTGAAAAGACTCTTCTGCTACTGGAGACCATTTCACTATTACGGAGGCTTTCCCTTTCGTAAGGTCTGTCAGTGGGGCAGCTATAGTTTTTGGGATAAATCTTCTATAGTACCCCGCAATGCCAAGAAAGGCCCTGACCTGCTTCTTGTTTGCAGGACGTGGCCACTCCTGGATGGCCTCTATTTTATTCACCTGGGGCTTTATGACACCCCGGCCAATAGTGTAGCCCAAATACCTGGCTTCCTCTAGCCCAATGGCACATTTTTTTGGATTTGCCGTAAACCCTTCTTTGAAGAGGGAATCCAGGACAGCCTGGACACGGGGCAAGTGAGACTCCCAGTCAGTGCTATGCACCACTATGTCGTCCAGGTAGGCTGCAGCATACTGTCGGTGAGGTCTTAGGTTCCTGTCCATAGCCCTCCGAAATGTTGCAGGGGCATTTTCTTATACTGAAACGACCCCTCCGGGGTCACAAACGCAGTCTTTTCTTTGGCACTACCAGTCAGGGGTATTTGCCAATATCCTTTGGTCAAGTCCAAAGTGGTCAGATAACGGGCTTTGCCAAGTCGGTCTATAAGCTCGTCTACCCTGGGCATTGGGTATGTGTCAAACTTTGTTACCGCATTAAGCTTTCTGAAGTCGTTACAAAACCTCCAAGTGCCATCCGGTTTTGGGACCAATACAATGGGGCTAGACCAGTCACTATTGGATTCCTCAATAACATCTAGCTCCAACATCCTTTTAACTTCCTCACCGATGTCCTTTCTTCTAGCTTCGGGAATTCGGTATGGTTTTAGCTTGACACGGACCCCAGGTTCAGTAATAATATCATGCTGAACTGCTGAAGTCGTGCCCGGCAACTCTGAAAATTTCTCTTTATTCCTTATCAGGAACTCTCTAGCTTCCTGTTTCTGGGAACATGACAGGGTGTCTGGAATCGTGACCTCAGGGATCAGAGGGGATTCAGTACCCTTAAGGGTTACCGGGAGAGACCTGGCAGTTAATGCCAGTCTATCCTTCCAGGGCTTTAACAGGTTTATGTGGTAAATCTGTTCAGGCTTCCTTTTACCTGGTTGATACACCTTGTAATTGACCTCCCCAACTCTTTCAATTACTTCAAAGGGTCCCTGCCACTTAGCCAGAAATTTGCTCTCAACAGTGGGAACTAACACGAGGACCCTGTCACCAGGTGAGAAAACACGAAGTTGAGCCCCCCTGTTGTATATCCTCTGTTGGGCTGCTTGGGCCTGCAGTAAATGTTCTTTTACTACCGGCATGATTGCTGCAATCCTATCCTGCATTTGAGCGATATGCTCAATAACACTTTTGTGAGGTGTCTGCTCCCCCTCCCAAGTTCCCTTGGCTATGTCTAAGGCCTTGTACACACGGCCGAGATTCTCGTTGAAAAAAACATGTCGTTTTTTTCGACGAGATTCTTGGACAAGAAACTTGTCCCGGCCGAGTGTACACCCGCTCGTTTCAAAGAACCCGCGGTTCTTTGAATGGAGCGTACGCGGTGACGTCATTGACTACGACGAGCATGCGCTCGTCACATTCGATGCCGTCGCCGCCATCTTGGTATACCCTACGTATGCCTATGAAGCTACCGCGCATGCGTCGAATTCATTTCGAACATGCGCGGGCTTCCGGGAGGACAGGTAAGTGTACACACACTCACTTTTCTCGTTGAGAGACATGCCAAGGAGAATCTCGATGAGAAAATAGAGAGCAGGTTCTCTATTTTCTCGTCAAGGTTTCTTGTCGGTTTTCTCGACGAGAAACCCGATAGCCGCGTACACACGACCGATTTACTCGGCAATACCTCTCTGCCAGCAAGTTTCTTGCTGGTTCTTGCTGAGAAAATCGGCCGTGTGTACGAGGCCTTAGAGTCCCCGAGGGTGTCTCCCATAAAGCAGCTCAAATGGAGAGTACCCCGTAGAGGACTGGGGAACTTCCCTGATGGCAAACATCAAGTACGGTATCAGGAAGTCCCAGTTTTTCCCATCCTTGTCAACAACCTTTTTTAACATACTCTTTAATGTCTTATTGAAGCGTTCCACCAAGCCATCCGTTTGAGGATGGTACACTGAGGTACGCAACTGCGTCACCTTAAATAACTTGCACAGCTCTCTAGTTATTTGTGACATGAATGGGGTACCTTGGTCTGTAAGGACTTCTTTCGGGACGCCAACCCGACTGAACACCATAAACAGCTCTTTGGCAATGTTTTTAGCAGACGCAGTGCGTAAGGGAACGGCCTCGGGGTAACGGGTAGCGTAATCCATGATCACAAGGATATGTTGATGACCGCGGGCAGATTTGGGGAGTGGACCCACAAGGTCCATGGCAATCCTCTCAAAGGGCACTTCAATAATGGGCAAGGGCACTAACGGACTTCAGAAGTGGGGTTGGGGGGCTGACATCTGACACATAGGACAGGATTGACAATAATTCTCGATATTTTTCCATATCCCAGGCCAGTAAAACCTGCGCAACACCCTTTTAGTGGTTTTCTCAACCCCTAAATGGCCTCCTAGCAAGTGCCCATGGGCAAGTTCCAACACCACCCGTCTGTATAGCTTAGGGACTACCAACTGTTCAACCACTTCATCATTAGTTTTACATACACGATACAGTAAATCCTCATTGCTGCAGAAATATGGAAAACAGGGCCTGTCCCCTGGTTCGACAGGTACCTCATTAATCACCATTACATTTTCCCAGGCCCTGGCAAGGGTAGGGTCTTTTCTCTGCTCTGTACCAAAATTTTCCTTGTGCACATTAAAATCGGTAAACTCTAACGTAGGCTCAGATTCAGCAGACGGCTGTCCAGCTCTACTGGTTGTGGGGACTTCTTCAGGCTCCCCCAGATCTCCTGCCATAACTGAGAAAGGATCACCCGGAGAGCCCTGAGAGGAGTCCCCTGAACTCACAAGGTCAGTAATGGCCATGAGTTCTGGCTCTGCGACTGAGTTAGGTACTGCGACTGGGTCGGGACAATCCCACAGTTCCCAAAACTTAGGGAAGTCCCTACCAATTATAGCCTTGTGCACCAAGTGGGACACCAGTCCAACCGAATGGGTCACCGTACCTAAGCCAGTTTTAAACTGAACAGTGGCTATTGGATACTCGCGGGTATCCCCATGTACACAGATCACAGCAACTTTTTTTGCATGAAAATTCACAGTTTCAACCATCTCAGCTGTAACCAAAGTAACTAGACTTCCCGAGTCCAGCAAGGCCATAATAGGCTTATTATTAACAGTCACTTGACACATGTGTTTTCCCACATTTGGCACTGCAGCGCATGAAATGGCAGAAAACATAGACTGCCTTCTAAAAGATAGATCACACTGCATTGGTTCATCTGTTAATGGACAGTTTGCTGCAACATGTCCCAGTTCTTGGCAACGAAAACACCTGATGTTTCCCCAATTTGGTTTGCTGACAGGCAGTGGCTTCCCTTGTTTGGGCCGCCAAACTTCAGTCCTGGCACCAAAAATCCTCCCCCCTATTTCCTTGCCATGCTTACCACCCACTTCCCCTGGAACAGTCTTACCGGTTGCCTGGGGAGACCGTGGCTTTGGGTGGAAAGTCCGTGCGGCTGTAGGGGTGGTGACCTCTCCACGAGCTCCACCAGGTTGTCTGCCGACTTGGGGTCTCCTTGACTCACCCACTTCTGCAGGGGAATTGGTAGTGACCTCATGAATTGGTCCATGACCACACGCTCCACTATTTGTGGCGCAGACAGGGACTCCGGCTGTAGCCATTTCCGTACCAGGTGGATCAGATCAAACATCTGCGATCTTGGGGGCCTCTTATCTTGGAAGAACCAGTTGTGGAACGGCTGAGCTCGAACAGCCAAGGTGACACCGAGTCGTGCCAGGATTTCCCGCTTGACCTTCTCATAATCTCCCGCTTCTGCTGACTCCAGATCATAGTAGGCCTTCTGCGCTTCTCCAGAAAGTAAGGGGGCGATCAGTCCTGCCCACTGGGTTTGGGGCCAACCTTCCCTCTCAGCGGTCTGTTCAAATGTTAGTAGGAAAGCCTCTGGATCATCATCTGCCGTCATCTTTGAAAGAAAGTGACCCACATGGACGGCTGAGGGCTTGTCTCCAATATCCTTTATTATCGCATGTGACCCCTGTGCTAGCGTCTCCACAACCTCAGTAAGGGTTTTCCTATCCGCTTTTTCAGCAGTGGCAAGCTGTTCAAACAGCCTCTGCGATTGCTCCTGTACAGCACCAATCTGTTGGAACAGCACCTTGGTTTGCTCCTGTGCGATAGCGTTGGCTTGCTGTAATGCAGCGTTAGTTTGCTGTTGTGCAACGTTTGCTTGCTGCAATGTAGCGTTAGTTTGCTGTTGTGCAGCGTTTGCTTGCTGCTGTGCAGCGTTTGCCAACACCATTTGTTTGAGGATGTCTTCCATGTTGTCACTTTAGGTACTGGCCTTTTAAGTAGTAACTTACTACAGCTGGTCGCAGCCTCCACCATATGTAACCTGGGGGGCAGGTAGCGGGTACAAAAGCTCCCTGGGATGAGCAGGCACAGATACCAAGTCCATTGGATCAGTGAAAACACAGTGTTGTTTATTGGTGCTATATACAAAGTCTAATGACAGGTGCTGTACAGTGGGCTGAAAACAAACAGAAGAAAAAAATAGCTAAACAAAAGCCTAGCCGTGTTTAGGCTCTAACTATACGGTATTTACAAGCCCTCACTACTAGGCTGAACAAGCCTAATGCTTGTCAGCTTCCACATTCACAGAGTAACAAGTTTTACCAACCTTCTTGCTCTCACAGACCAATGCTGTCTGTGTTTCCCAGGCTGAGGAAAGGCTGTCTGCTCAGGTGAGCTTTTAATTAAGCTGGTGGAGAGAACCAACACCTGAAGTGGATCCTGGCTCAGAGATCCCTGAACGTATATGAGAGGAGCCTGGGAGATGTATAAACCCCGAACAGGACTTTCCCAAGCTCTCTCTGGGACGCTCTGCCACAATATATATATGTAGCGGGTACTTGAATTTAAGGGAGGCATCTGGGTGGTAGTGTAACCCAGATGCACAGATTGCTAGGGTATCCGAGACCTTTTTCTGGTTCTTGGAGGACTCTGGTGGTGTGAGGTTCCTTGGGGCCCACAGGTGGCACTGTTGCCCTGGGCCGGGGCTGAACTCACACCGCAAGACTGTACCTTTTTGTCCTCCCCTGGAGCTGGTACAGCGGGGCGGGAAACCCGCTGTGACGCAAAGGGAGAGGGGATAAAAGGGGCGGACGCCCTTACCACGGGGTTCAGAGTTGGAGGACGCGGCCGCACCCAGGCACCTTCGGCCTGGGTGCTGGCGTTCCAGTGTTCCGGGCCTAGGTGCCCTTGACCTGGCCGGAGCGAGGATGGAGTCCATCCCAGGCACCTTTAGCCTGGGGTGAGGTACTGTGGCGGAGGCCTGGGGCTCAGTACCTTCGACTGAGTTCCGCAAGGGTGGAGGAATCCGAGGGGGGCCCTGATTCCTTGGGTGCCCGTGTCTGAGTTTGTGAGGACTGGTGTGCGAAACTTCTCTGGAGAGTCCGGCGCAGCATCGCTGGTGACAGAGAGGCCTCCTGTTTCTCCCTTGGACGGATCTCCTTCCCCTGATAGGGGCCATGCTAGCGAAGGTAATTCACGTTCTACTCAACATAGTCAGTGGCAGTGACTATCCGCCACTGGTGATATCACAGTGGTTAGCATCAGAAGGGAAAGGATTGTGCCTTGATCTATTCCCCATTATTACTCAGTAGAAGAAACTGTTTATTGTTTGGCAAGAAGAATAAAACTGAGTTGGACCTATTCACAGTGTGGAACTCTGGTTACTAGGAGCAAAGGAGTCAGGAACGAAGTACTGGACTTGACTCTAGGACACCTGCACAGGGCCCAATCTTTTGGCCTTCACCTCTTAGTTATGGAGGACATGGGCCGTGGTGTAGCTCATCTCTCCCTCCCAGGGACCCCTAGACAACAGCCACATAACCGATAAAGCAAGAGAGAGAGAGGTCGCTACATATATATATATATATATATATATATGTATATAATATACGTGTGTGTGTGTGTGTGTGTGTGTGTGTGTGTGTGTGTGTGTGTATAAATATATATATATATATTTATACACACACACACACACGTATATTATATACATGTGTATGCCCAACCAAGCGTATGACCTTCTTTACTTCGCTGCTATAGGCTCAAGCCCCGGATCTTTTGTAGACCTAGCAACGCCCCTGGTACAAAGAGTAGATGGAAATGGATTACCTTGCGATAATGCAACATGGAAATACAGGTGAAGGAGTGTACATATATAAATATACTGTGTATATACAGTTGTGCTCATAAGTTTACATACCCTGGCAGAATTTGATTTCTTGGCCATTTTTCAGAGAATATGAATAACACAAACTTTTCTTTCACTCATGGTTAGTGTTTGGCTGAAGCCATTTATTATCAATCAACTGTGTTTACTCTTTTTAAATCATAATCGCAACAGAAACTACCCAAATTACTCTGATCAAAAGTTTACATACCCCAGTTCTTAATACCGTGTATTGCCCCCGTTAACATCAATGACAGCTTGAAGTCTTTTGTAATATTTGTGGATGAGGCTCTTTATCTTCTCAGATGGTAAAGCTGCCCATTCCTCTTGGTAAAAAGCCTCCAGTTCCTGTAAATTCTTGGGCTGTCTTGCATGAACTGCATGTTTGAGATCTCCCCAGAGTGGCTCAATGATATTGAGGTCAGGTCAGGAGACTGAGATAGCCATTCCAGAAAGTTCACTTTATTCTGATGTAGCCAATGACCGGTCGACTTGGCCTTGTGTTTTGGATCATTGTCATGTTGGATTGTCCATGTGCATCCCATGTGCAGCTTTCTGGCTGATGAATGCAAATGTTCCTCCAGTATTTTTTGATAACATACTGCATTCATCTTGCCATCAATTTTGACCAAATTTCCTGTGCCTTTGTAGCTCACACATCCCCAAAATATCAACGATCCACCTCCGTGTTTCACAGTAGGAATGCTGTACCTTTAATCATAGGCCTTGTGGACTCTCCAAATGTAGTGTTTATGGTTGTGGCCAAAAGCTAAATTTTGGTCTCATCACTCCAAATGACTTTGTGCCAGAAGGTTTAAGGCTTGTCTCCGTGCTGTTTGGTGTATTGTATGCGGGATACTTTGCGGTGACTCAACCATGCAGCCCATCTTTCGTCAAGTGCCTCCTTATTGTGAATCTTGAAACAGCCACACCACATGTTTTCAGAGAGTCCTGTATTTCACCTGAAGTTATTTGTGGTTTTTTTTTACATGCCAAACAATTTTCCTGCCAGTTGGTCTACCTGACCGTGGTTTGGTTTCAACAGAACCCCTAATTTTCCACTTTTTGATTAGAGTTTGAACACCGCTGATTTGCATTCTCAATTCCTTGGATATCTTTTTATATCCCTTTCCTGCATTATACAGTTCAGCTACCATTTTCCGCAGATCCTTTGACAATTATTTTGCTTTCCCCATAAATCAGAATCCAGAAACGTCAGTGCAGCACTGAATGGAAGATGCAAGGGTCTGTCAGGAGTCTAGAAACTCATTGACCTTTTATACACACACAGACTAATTACAAGCAAACAGATCACAGGTGAGGATGGTCACCTTTTAATAGCCATTCAAACCCCTTTGTGTCAACTTGTGTGCATGTTATCAGGCCAAAATCACCAGGGTATGTAAACTTTTGATCAGGGTCATTGGGGTAGTTTCTGTGGTGATTATGATTTTAAAAAGAGTAAACACGGTTGATTGATAGTAAATGGCTTCAGCCAAACTCTAACCATGAGTGAAAAAAATGTTTTTGTGTTATCATTCATATTTTCTGAAAAATGGCCAAAAAATCATCAATTCGGCCAGGGTATGTAAACTTATGAGCACAACTGTGTGTGTGTGTGTGTGTGTATAATATATATATATATATATATATATGTGTATATATATATATATATATATATGTGTAGCGGGGTCTCTTCTAAGGCCCCAGGACTATGTTACCCAGAACCCCATTCGGCCCCAGGGCGGAGGTTCCACCGCAGAGACTCATGGGAGGGGTTACTTAAGTGAGAGGCAAGGCGGAGCTCGCTCTCTTGGGACACGGCGCGTCAAGCGACAAGTCATCCTGTGCGGATCGGCTGTGAAGAAAGGCCTGAAGCCTGAGGCCTTGCTTGAAGTCCGAAGAGCCTTCCACCATACTGCTGAGCCTGGGTGGATCCTGACCCGTCGTGATAGGACGTGAGTTGGATCGAGGACTCGATCGGAGCAGACGCTGTGTGCGACACACAGGAGGTGGAAGTCCCAGGCTGGGATCGCGCCTGGAGTGGTGAGCGGGCACCTGCCCATATCAATAGACTGAGTTGTGTTCAGGCCTGTGGACTGCCTAGGCCCGTTGTTCACTCACCAGTGTTTCTTGGGGAGTCCGGTAGCCGGGACAGAGTTGAAGTACCTACCCCCCCCCGTTTTGCCCTGTTATTTCAAGTTAACACCCAATGTGGATTACAAATGGTTATTTCTTTAAGTGCACCAATGAAAGCTGGCCGGTGAAGAAACCTTCCTTCCTTAGGGAAAAGAGACTCAGTTCCATCCCATGTCAGGCCTGACTTAGGCGGGGAGTTTAGAAAGTTTGTGTTACTACGCCATAGGTGAGCGCACGCCATAATAGCTCCGCGCGGCGCCAGATTATTGTGCTGCACCTAGTACATTGATTGATGCAGGGCTCTGCAGGCCCATGTATATGTTGCATGTTATACCTTGAATCCTTCATTACCAGTAAAGCTGATATATATATATTTTATATTCTTGCCTCAGCCTGTTGTCTGACTGTTTAGAGATTATTAAGTATAATACACCTGAGAGTGATAGGAGTTTAACCCTAGACTGACTGTGCCAGAGTGGGTCGAGTAAGATTGCCGGGGGTTGGCGGTACTGCGTGCAGGGCCCGAAATCAAATCAGCGGCTCTCTTAACTGGGGGTAGCGCTACATATATATATATATATATATATATATATATATATATATATAATATTTACAAGCGCCTCACTATGTTCCATGATATTACTGAGATCCACTTCCAAGACCCATAAGACAGCCCGCTTGTATAGCTATTTCCTCATACCAGCAGCCAACTTTTCTTTTTCCTGTCCTGAGGTCAAGAACTAGTTCATTTTCTTCCGGTGTGATGGTCCAGGTTAGCGATGTAGACAGAAATGTTTTGGGGGAACCCCTCACCAAAACAGAAAGTTAAAGTGGTTGTAAACTCAATTTTTTTTTTTCCTAACGACCTGTAAGAGAAAGGCATAATGAGCTAATATGACTAGCATAATAGCTCATTATGCATCACTTACCTTAGATCGGGGCCCAGAAGCCGTCCTCGTCTCCCTCTTCAGCCGCAGCCATCGCTGCGGCGATAGCCGGAAGATTACTTCCGGCTATCGCCGCTCCAGCCAATCACAATGCGCGCATGAGCCGTCAAATTCGGCTACGTCATCGAATGCTGCGACCTAGCCGAATTTGTGAATGGGATTAACCCCATGCGCATGCGCGTGACGTCAGCGGCGCCGCTTTTAAATGCAAATATCTCCTTAACCGTGTAGGTTAAGGAGATATTTCTTGCACCTACAGGTAAGCCTTAATCTACGCTTACCTGTAGGTGTTTGTTTACAAAGTGGGTTTACAACCACTTTAAAAAAAAGCTATTGAACAGCACACCACATTTAAATTGGTGGTTAGTAGGAAGAAGAATGTCCACTGACATAGGTGCTTAATGGGTAGAAGAATGACCACCCTCACACAGTAGCCAGTAAAAGTAAAAATGAGCAAGAAAGCATTTTCTTTCTTCACCTATAACCTACATAGGAGAGGTTGATTTCTTCGGCTCACTAACCACCAATGTAAGGAGGAATTTTTTTCTGCTGACCTTCAATTTAAGGAGGTTTGTGGTAAGTGGGAAAAATGTCTCTTATGCATTGGTACAAAATACAGTACGTTAAATTATCTATAGACAACATTTTAGCCTTTACAGGTTACCAGTTTGGAGTTACACAGGAGATTTGGTGCTAGAATGATTGCACTTACTCTGGCTTTTGTGGCAATACCTGACATGTGTGGTATGATTACTGTTTACATATGCATGCAGAACCATCACGTTAACTTTTTTTATTTTATTATTTATTTTATTGAATATTTTTACACTGTACATTTTTGTTATCAACTTTATTGCTATCACAAGGGATAAACAATGTCTCTTGTGATAGCATGGACCATGACAGGTCTATGAGACCCAATATCTCTCCTCTGGCCTCCAAAGCAGCCGATCAAACCGAGATCGGTTTGATCGGCTGCTTTACATACTGGCAACAGCTTGTAAATAAACAAACCAAAACCGGAAGTGGCAAAATCTTTGTTGCTTTTAGTTTCTGATGTTACAGAGTGGGAGGAACAACAGATGTTCCTCTAACTCTGTCTAGTGCACCCAATGCAGGCAGTCGCTTCAGTCCTGGGTTCCCCAGTGGGGCCGGACAGCCCAGAAAAGTTGTCGGAAGGGGCGAGACCCCCTTCTGCCACCTGTAAAAGTGATCAAGAAGCTGTACAGCCCTGCAGATCACTTTTACATAAAATAGAATCTCAGACTGAACAAAACAGTGATTATGGCTGTAGCTGCAACCATTGTTCTGGTAAAACTACCTCAATACGAAGCCATATATACAGTGTGTGTATATATATATATATACATATATATATATTGTGGCAGAGCGTTGCCCTGCCAGGGTCTAGAAGGAGGTTGTGACACAGAATTCTCAATCGGATGGGTTGAGGGGCTCCAGGGAGCTTGTAACATGAAGAGGAAACTGGCTTTTCGGTTTCCTCCTTTCTTAGAAAAGTCCACTTTGGGACCTGGAGCCCAGGGATTTCTGAGAGATCCGGGTGGGATGAAATCCCCAGTCCTGGGTCAGGGGCAGATCCAGAGTCTTTTCTCGGGAGGGGCACTGCCAAAAAATATGTTTTTTTTTGTGGGAAATTTATCGGGGAATTGGCTGGTGTCGGCGCTTCAATCATCCCGACACCATGGTTGTTATGGTGTCAGGATGATTGAAGCGCATTATTTCTATTATTACATTGTAATATAAAATTAAATAGTTCAATGCAGAATCAGTGGGAGTCCCCAGTGTGTCACTTGCCACCGTCGCCTGCAATTAGTGGGAGCCCTGAGCGTGTCACTTGCCACACGTTGCGGATTGTCACTTGCCACGTCACCTGCCACACCTTGTGGATTGTCACTTGCCACATCACCTGCCACACCTTGCTGATTGTCACTTGCCTGCCACCAGATGCAGATTTTCATTTGCCACGTCACCCGACACAATTTGCGGATTGTCACTTGCCACGTCGCCTGCCACACCTTGCGGATTTTCACTAACTTGCCTGCTAAGGTGTAGTTTAGGTTGTCTCTTGCTGTGTCCCAGACTCCCAGAGTCAGGCAGCAGAGAGATAATGTAATCTGCGCTGCCAACACACTGAGCAGCACGGTCTGCCCACAAACCATGCCGCAAGCGGAGCCGCCCGTTTCTTACCCGTCTGTGGAGCCGCACGCTATCGCACCTGCCCGCAGAGCGGCCCGACGTGACTCACTGACGTCACTCATTGCTAGACGCCAAGCGTGCAGGGAAGAGGCTCCTACCCACCTCCTCCTCCGCTCCTGGTATCGTGTCAGTGCGCCGCGTAACTACATTAGACGAGTCTCTGTCTCTGCGCCGCTGATCGGCTGATGTGAGAAACTGAGAGAGAGACTCAGAGAGGCAGCGGCAGCCGCAGAACAAGTACTGTATATACTCGAGTATAAGCCGACCCAAATATAAGCCGAGGCACCTAATTTTACCCCAAAAAACTGGGAAAACATATTAACTCGAGTATAAGCCTAGGGTGTCCATCTGCATGCCTCACTGTGCCTCACTGTGCCCATGCCTCACTGTGCTCATGCTTCACTGTGCCCATGACTAGACTGATGTTTAAAATCGGTTCTCCATGGCCGTAGGTCTCCAAGACACCAAACTTTGCACACCTATAGAGGAGACATTGGGCTACATGTGTGCCAAGTTTGGGGTCCAGGGGAATTACGGCCGGCCGGTAACGGGTCCCCAAAGTCTGGGAGATCAGGCGCAAAAAAAAACAACAGAGCAAGCGAGTGTGACAGATGGTCTCTGGGGGGGGGCAATTGCCCTGTTGCCCCCCCCCTGGATCCGCCCCTGTCCTGGGTGCTGATTTTGAAAACAGCCAGCATACTGATTGGTGATGTGTGTGCTGGGCTTTTAGTAGTAACCTGACCATAGTTCTGGGCTCCACCACGGCCGATAGGAAGGCTGAGTACCAGGAGTCAGGAGGGCTCCATGGGGGAGCTAGTGCAGCAAGAGGCTGCTAGCTATATGCACCAAGGTAGTCGGTGAAACAGTCTGTACGAGACAGGCAAGGGCCTGGAGTGTTATGCCGCGTACACACGATCGATTTTCTCGACGGTGAAAACACTGTCGAGAAAATAGACGGGAAAAACAAGGAATGGCTTGTTCCCCTACACACGGCCGTTTTTCCCGTAATTTTTTTCTCTTGGTCGAGAAAAACGACCATGTGTAGGCTCCCCGGCAGTGTTTCCCTATGGGAAAACTGCAGTGGAAAAAAATGCCGTGAATCACGAGGAGAAAAATTAGAGCATGTTCTAATTTTTCTCGTCGTGATTAATGCCGTTTTTCTCGTCGGGAAAAATGACCAAAAGTCCACACGCGGTTGTTTTTCTCGTCAAAGAGAAAAAAATATATTTTCCCGACGAGAAAAATGGTCGTGTGTACGCGGCATAAGGCGAGAGCAGCAGTGCTGCAAGTGAGAGCCAACTAGGCTGAATGTCATTTTGTTGATGGATAAAGGGTTGGAAACCTATGTTTGTTTGCTGATCTTGCTTTTAATAAAAGTGGGCAAACAAAGCCCTTAAAAAGAAGGACCAGCGAGTGGCGGTGTCCTTCAAGCCCTACATTTGATACTAGTCCTTTACAATATATATATATATACAGTGGGTATAAAAAATAATCACCCCCCCCCCCCTTTAAAATAATCACATTTTGTTGCTTTGCAGTCTGAAATGAAGACAGACACAGTTTTTTTTTATCCAGTTGTATTTACTAGTGCAACTTATTACATCAACGTGAAAGATTTAAAGCGGAGTTCCACTCAAAAATGGAACCGCTTTTCGGTGTCACATTTGCCAACTTTCAGGGGGGAGGGGGTGCAGATACCTGTATAATACAGGTATTTACACCCACTTCCGGGGAGAGACTCCCACGGGAGTCACTCCACTCCCCCCCGCTGTCTTCTGGGAAACACACTGGTCCCAGGAGATAGCGGGGACCACTGGGAACACGCTGCGCTACTCGCGCATGCGTAGTAGGGAACCGGTCAGTGAAGCCGCAGCGCTTCACTTCCTGATTCCCTCACCGAGGATGGCGGCGGGGGTAGCCAAGAGACGAGCGAATGCTAGGCTTCGGCTGCCGTCATCGCGGGCACCATGGACAGGTAAGTGTCCATTTATTAAAAGTCAGCAGCTGCAGTATTTGTAGCTGCTGGCTTTTAATAAAAAAAAATTTGCGGGACCTCCGCTTTAACATCAACATGTCAGAAAAAAAGTAAGTAATCAGTTGGAGGAAGGATCACCCCCTTGTGACCGTTTGTGCACTACAGTCTTCAAGTAATTCCACAGATTTTTAATGGGGTTTGCAAGGACATTCACCTTTTCTCCTTCAACCACAGTAATCTTTGTTGGGTCATTGTGATGTTCAAAGGTATACCTTCTTTCCAGAGGGCAGCACATTTATTTTTATATATATATATACGCTATATCACCAAAAGTATTGGACACCTGCCTTTACATGCACATGAACTTTAGTGGCATCCCAGTCCTAATCTGTAGGGTTCAATATTGAGTTGGCCAACCCTTTTCAGTAATAACAGTTTTACCTCTTCTGGGAAGGCTGCCCACAAGGTTTAGGCGTATGTCTATGGGAATGTTTGACCATTCTTCCAGAAGCGTATTTGTGAGGTCGGGCACTGATGTGGACGAGAAGGCCTGGCTCGCAGTCTCCGCTCTAATTCATCCAAAAGGTGTTAAGGTCAGGACACTGTACAGGCCAGTCAAGTTCCTCCACCCCAAACTCGCACATCCATGTCTTTATGGACCTTGTTTGTGCACTGGTATGCAGTCAAGTTGGAACAGGAAGGGGCCATCCCCAAACTGTTACCACAAAGTTGGGAGCATGAAATTGTCCAAATTGCCTTTTTATGCTAACGCCTTAAGAGTTCTCTTCACTGGAACTAAGGGGCGAAGATGGTGTAGGTGAAGTAGGATGCTGCCTGTCAGTTTGGTTTAGAGTCACAATTTCCCATAGTCAATAAACATTAAGTACCTAAAGTTTACCACACCTGTCAGATTGTTTTGCTATCTGTGCCCCTTCAAGGAGATTCACTCTCTCTATTTGTTCTGTTTACTGTTATCACAAAGAGTAAAAATTAAAGAAAGTCCCAAATCCTTGGGTTGTCACCCAGAGATATAGAGGAAATCTTCCAATGAGGACACTAATTCTGGTGACCTTGGTGACAACCAGAGATTCCTTCACTCACAGGGGTTATAACCCTCTCCTACTCAATCTAAAAAGAAAATTAAGTTCTGCCTTTATGTAGCTATACCCCCACAGGGGCTGCTGGTTTAACATTTGGGTCTGCCGTTACCTTACTGTTCACCACGTCCATCTAGGGGTCTTCCTTGAAGAGTTGTTTCACAAATGTCTGCACCAAACATTTAGTCTCTTTTTCTCAAGGGTTTTATTAAAGAACCTCCAGACAGAGGGATGGAGGGTTAGGGGGGATTCAGGTACCTTGCTTGCGGATCACGGGTATTTTCCTAATCCAGAGGACAAACGGCTTCCACGCTGGATATAGCCACCACCGGATAGGCCTCTTTCACTGACCTAGCAGCCGGTGCGAGCTTGTTCAAAAGTCTCTGTCACAGACTTGGGTAACCACACACTTGGTAAAGTTCTGAACACATAGCACACAGTACCAGGATCTTTCAGGCAGGCCGGCAGCACTGTGAGGTAAATTCCCATCCGGATGCGTCCTTCAATTGAGTCCTCAATTGCTCGGTCCCTTCTCGCAGGCAAGGCGACACAGGACCATCCCCGGATCAGTAGGCCCCAGAAACTCCTGGGCCTACTCTCAGTAACCGAGCCTTGGGGATCTGCAGGCCCCGAGGCAGAAAACCGCTAACACATCCCTGAGGCCAGGAGGGCCAGCAGGTCAGGATCGGAAGACCCCACAAAAATGGTGTCTGCTCCTTAAGTACCCTCTCCCAGAATGCACAGCGGGGTGACCAATCCCACTGAGCTGCTTCTGGGCAAGAGGTACCCAACACATCCAGCCTACTGCATTTCCAACCTTGATCTGTGGTGACAACGACACCTACAGTCAGGTGGAAAACGTGCAGCCCAGCTAAACTGGAACAAAGACCAATAATTTGTTACAATCATTCTGAGCTAAACGACAGCTCAGACAACTAAATTTACACTAGCGCCTACCCAATAGGAGCAGGGGGCTACATTTAGTTTTGCATTAATCATGATCTTGCACAGGTGGAGGTTTTCATCAAAAAATCTGATGGCCTCCACCCGCCAACCAACTACTGACTGTTAGTGTACTTCTCCCGAAACCCTTGTGCCCTAGGGACCGATGCGTTGGCCCAGAAGTGGGCTTTTCCCTCAGTCTACATCTTTCCTCTGGTTCCCCCGATTTTCAGGGTACGCCAAAGGAAGAGGAGGTTTACATCTTGCCAGTCTGGCCTCACAGGTCGGAGTCTCTACTGTTATAATAGTAAGTGACTAAAGATATTTGACCAATAACCTTTCTAATCCAGCATTTACCGTGTCCAGAGAGGTTATAATTAGCAGCTTTGAAAATACAGGATCATCTCATAAAATTAGAATATCAGAAAGTTAATTTATTTCAGTAATTCAATTCAAAAAGTGAAACTCGTATATTACTGTATATAGATTCATTACACACAGAGTGATACATTTCAAGCATTTTTTTTTTTTTTTTTTTTTTATTATCATGGCTTACAGCTAGTGAAAACTCAAAATTCAGTATCTCAGAAAATTAGAATTTTACATAAGACCAAAAAAAAAAAAGGATTTTTATTTCAATCTTATTTTATTCAGTAAAGAGACAAAGAAAGACAGACATTGTCTTAAACATTACAAACAGTGGTAAGATACACCAACAACAGGCATCGTGTGTGTCAGAACAAAATCAGGACTAAGTTACACATAAAAGGGTTGAAAGCCTGTGTATGAGGGCCACCATGAGACCTTTTGTGATAGCAATCCCTGTAGAAAAAAAGGAGTTAAAGCAACCTTCATCCGTATTTCAGTTAAGGGGGTTGGAAGGTGCCCCGTATGTATCACATCAGAAGAGATTATATACAAATCTGTACGAAAAATATGACGTAGGGTCACTCAATGAATCAGTGACAATAGGTAAGTCGAAGCCATGGTACGTTGGCTTGATGGATTCCTAAGGGTGTATTTAGATATAGAGAAAAGAAAAAGAAACAGGGGCAGACAAGAGGGGGCAAAAAGATAGGGGACAGGAATCATAATCACTCCATCATGGTCCTAGGGCGGCATCATCCAGGCCACACTCCGCCCAGGAGATAAATTCAGAGGAGTATCGGAACATGGACCACGAAGTCCAGGTGAGAGAAAACTGTTCGCTTTTACCATATTCCTCCGCCAACAGACGTTCAAGATCCCTTATGCGGTCCACTTCAGTAGCCCAATCCCCCAGGGAAGGCATGGTTGCCGATCTCCAATGACGGGGATCACCACTCTGGCCACCGCCAGAAAGTGTCGCAATACATAATTTCTGATGGATTTGAACGAACCAGGGAGTATAGACGAGAGAGCCACCTCAGGTGAAGGGTGAATAGAAGTCACCATCAGTTTGCAGTATAGTTTGAAAATCTGTTGCCAGTACCCCTGCACAGGAGGGCATTCCCACCAGATGTGGAGCATGGTTCCTCGGGAGCTAAGACACCGCCAGCAGGTATCTGATACTGCCGGATTGAAATGGTTAATAGATGATGGACATCGGTACCATCTCGTTACCAGTTTAAACCCCTTCTCCTGGGTCTTAGTGGCTAGGGATAGTTTGTGTGTCAGGATAAAACATTTTTGCTGGCAATAGGGGAGATAGGGTGATGTAGGTCCGTCTCCCAGGCCACTGTAAACGGTGGGAGGTCAGGGGAGGAGATATCGAGCAGAAGGGAGTAAAGTTGCGATACCACATGTGTTGAAGGTTCCACCTACATGAGCAGTTCCTCAAATCCTGTCGGTTCAGCAAGGATGTCTGGGATAGATGGGAAAGTCCGGATGTAAGAAGTAGTCTGTTGCCTCTGAAGCCACTGCATGGGGTGTCGGGAGGTCGGACCGGCAGGGGTATCTGACCTTAAAGTGGGGTCTGCTCGAAGGACCTGGGCAAGTTGCCTATGATCCTCTTTTTGCCATGGTCCGAATCCTGTAACAGACATAGCTGGCGGAAAGGCCGGGGTCCCAAAGAAGGGAGTCGTAGGTCCCATGTGGTTTGATAAGCCCCTTCTGGACAGCATGCGATCCCAAATCTGGATCGTTTGATGGGAAGGGTCATTGAGAGGGCCCGAACCCCCCCGGACCGTGGGCAAGGTCCATGGGAGAGGGGAGAGTTCAATTGGGCTCATGTGGCTTTCCAATTGAACCCAAAGCTTGGTTGAAGAGTGGTGAAACCAATCTAGTATGCGAGTGAGCACCGCTGCTTTATGGTATAAGGAGGCATCTGGGGCTCCAGCCCCCCCCCCCCCGAACCTTTGGAAGACACAATGTTTCATACCGTATCCTGGGACGGGCAGCATTCCAAATAAATTTGGAAAACAGCTGGCGTAGTTTCTTGAAGTACGAATTAGGTATGTGAATAGGAATGGTTTGAAACAAATACAGGAACCTAGGGAGAACATCCATTTTCAGGCCATTCACTCTACCTAGCCATGAGAGTCGTTTGGACGCATAAGTAATTAAATCTGCTTGGGTCCTAAGAAGTAGGGGGGCAAAGTTCAGGGAAAAGAGTTGGGAAGCATCCGCCGGTATTTTAATTCCGAGATACCTGATGGAAGGGGAACCAGTTTTGAAGGAGAAAGTAGTCGATAGTCTTCGTAGGTCCGACGTAGGCAGGGATATGTTGAGGATTTCCGATTTATTGTAGTTTACCTTGAAGTTGCTAACTTCTCCAAATTTCTGAAACTCCTGTAATACTGAGGGCAAGGATGAGTGTGTGTGTGTGTCACGAACAGGAGCAGATCATCTGCAAAGAGGGCGAGTTTAGTATGGGTGGGCCCGACTGTTATGCCTTGGATAGAGGAATTGTTACGTAGAGCAATAGCCAGATGTTCCATAGTAAGAACATAGAGGAGGGGGGACAGTGGGCATCCCTGTCGCGTCCCGTTAGATATACAGGTCCTTCTCAAAAAATTAGCATATTGTGATAAAGTTCATTATTTTCTGTAATGTACTGATAAACATTAGACTTTCATATATTTTAGATTCATTACACACAACTGAAGTAGTTCAAGCCTTTTCTTGTTTTAATATTGATGATTTGGGCATACAGCTCATGACAACACAAAATTCCTATCTCAAAAAATTAGCATATCATGAAAAGGTTCTCTAAACGAGCTATTAACCTAATCATCTGAATCAACTAATTAACTCTAAACACCTGCAAAAGATTCCTGAGGCTTTTAAAAACTCCCAGCCTGGTTCATTACTCAAAACCGCAATCATGGGTAAGACTGCCGACCTGACTGCTGTCCAGAAGGCCATCATTGACACCCTCAAGCAAGAGGGTAAGACACAGAAAGAAATTTCTGAACGAATAGGCTGTTCCCAGAGTGCTGTATCAAGGCACCTCAGTGGGAAGTCTGTGGGAAGGAAAAAGTGTGGCAGAAAACGCTGCACAACGAGAAGAGGTGACTGGACCCTGAAGAAGATTGTGGAGAAGGACCGATTCCAGACCTTGGAGGACCTGCGGAAGCAGTGGACTGAGTCTGGAGTAGAAACATCCAGAGCCACCGTGAACAGGCGTGTGCAGGAAATGGGCTACAGGTGCCGCATTCCCCAGGTCAAGCCACTTTTGAACCAGAAACAGCGGCAGAAGCGCCTGACCTGGGCTACAGAGAAGCAGCACTGGACTGTTGCTCAGTGGTCCAAAGTACTTTTTTCGGATGAAAGCAAATTTTGCATGTCATTCGGAAATCAAGGTGCCAGAGTCTGGAGGAAGACTGGGGAGAGGGAAATGCCAAAATGCCTGAAGTCCAGTGTCAAGTACCCACAGTCAGTGATGGTCTGGGGTGCCATGTCAGCTGCTGGTGTTGGTCCACTGTGTTTTATCAAGGGCAGGGTCAATGCAGCTAGCTATCAGGAGATCTGCTGAAAAGCTTTATGGAGATGAAGATTTCATTTTTCAGCACGACCTGGCACCTGCTCACAGTGCCAAAACCACTGGTAAATGGTTTACTGACCATGGTATTACTGTGCTCAATTGGCCTGCCAACTCTCCTGACCTGAACCCCATAGAGAATCTGTGGGATATTGGGAAGAGAAAGTTAAAAGACGCAAGACCCAACACTCTGGATGAGCTTAAGGCCGCTATTGAAGCATCCTGGGCCTCCATAACACCTCAGCAGTGCCACAGGCTGGTTGCCTCCATGCCACGCCGCATTGAAGCAGTCATTTCTGCAAAAGGATTCCCGACCAAGTATTGAGTGCATAACTGAACATAATTATTTGAAGGTTGACTTTTTTTGTATTAAAAACACTTTTCTTTTATTGGTCGGATGAAATATGCTAATTTTTTGAGATTGGATTTTTGGGTTTTCATGAGCTGTATGCCAAAATCATCAATATTAAAACAAGAAAAGGCTTGAACTACTTCAGTTGTGTGTAATGAATCTAAAATATATGAAAGTCTAATGTTTATCAGTACATTACAGAAAATAATGAACTTTATCACAATATGCTAATTTTTTGAGAAGGACCTGTAGAGAAGGCTGAAGATAGCGAACCATTCGATCTAATCCTAGCAGATGGAGAGGAGTAAAGGGACATTATTCTCGCTATCATATTAGTTCCCAAGCCTATTTGTTGCAGGGATAGTTGAAGGAACTGCCAGTCTACTCGGTCGAATGCCTTCTCCGCATCGACTGTTAAGAGGCATAGTGGGATATTATGGGACCGGGCATAATTAGTTAGAAGGGGGGTCCTTAGGGTATTGTCCCTAACCTCACGGCCACTCACAAAGCCAACCTGATCTAAGTGTATTATCCCAGGCAACAATGGTTGTAATCTATTGGCTAGGATTTTAGCAAAGACTTTCAAATCGACACCAATCAAAGATATAGGCCTATAGTTTGCGCAAAGAGTCGGGTCTTTGTCCGGCTTTGGGATGAGGGATATGTGGGCCTCACGTGTTTGTAGAGGAAACATTGAGCCCTCCGTCAAAGAGTTGAACATCTTGGTTAGAAAGGGTGTGAGGAGGGCGGCAAAAAGTTTATAAAACTTAGGAGTGAAGCTGTCTGGGCCCGAGCTCTTTCCACTCAGCGTACCCGCTATGGCTTTGGCAACTTCATCTTCTGTGATTGAGGTTTCCAGATCAGCAATGGTGTCACCATCTAATGTAGGAAGCGCGGTTTCTGAGACATAGGACAACTGATCTTCCACCCCGGAAGAAGGGGAACCTGTCCCGCGAGTCGTAGGGATATTGTACAGGGATTGATAGAAGTCCCTGAACTCCTCAGCCATCTTAGTGGGTGAGGAGACCAATTCTCCCTGCGCCCCCCGAATATGGGGCACAAAGGTGGAAGTTACTTTTGAATGCAGGGAGCGAGCCAATGGCCTACCACATTTATCTCGAAACTTGTATTGATGGAAAGCGAGCTTATCTGCATATGTGCGTGCAGAGGCTTCATAAAGTTCTCTGAGTTGTGATCGTGCCCTAGAAACGTCCGCCAGCTTTGTCACTGTTGGGGACCGTTTGTGCTCAATTTCTACGTTTCTAAGCCTTTGATTTGCCGCCTCTATGGCGGCTGAGCATTCCCTTTTAAGACGCGTACCCATTTGGATAAAGGTTCCATGTAGAACTGCCTTTAGTGCCTCCCATTGAAAGGGCAACGGTGTTGTATCCGAAGCGTGGTCAACAAAAAAGTTTGATACAGTGGGGCAAAAAAGTATTTAGTCAGCCACCAATTGTGCAAGTTCTCCCACTTAAAAATATGAGAGAGGCCTGTAATTGTCATCATATGTATACCTCAACTATGAGAGACAAAATGTGGAAACAAATCCAGACAATCACATTGTCTGATTTGGAAATATATTTTTTTTGCAAATTATGGTGGAAAATAAGTATTTGGTCAATATCAAAAGTTAATCTCAATACTTTGTTATATATCCTTTGTTGGCAATGACAGAGGTCAAACGTTTTCTGTAAGTCTTCACAAGGTTGTCACACACTGTTGCTGGTATGTTGGCCCATTCCACCATGCAGATCTCCTCTAGAGCAGTGATGTTTTGGGGCTGTCGCTGGGCAACACAGGCTTTCAACTCCCTCCAAAGGTTTTCTATGGGGTTGAGATCTGGAGACTGGCTAGGCCACTCCAGGACCTTGAAATGCTTCTTACGAAGCCACTCCTTTGTTGCCCGGGTGGTGTGTTTGGGATCATTGTCATGCTGAAAGACCCAGCCACGTTTCATCTTCAATGCCCTTGCTGATGGGAGGAGGTTTGCACTCAAAATCTCACGATACATGGCCCCATTCATTCTTTCATGTACACGGATCAGTCGTCCTGTTCCCTTTGCAGAGAAACAGCCCCAAAGCATGATGTTGCCACCCCCATGCTTCACAGTAGGTATGGTGTTCTTTGGTTGCAACTCAGCATTCTCTCTCCTCCAAACACGACGAGTTGTGTTTCTACCAAACAGTTCTACTTTGGTTTCATCTGACCATATGACATTCTCCCAATCCTCTTCTGGATCATCCAAATGCTCTATAGCAAACCTCAGACGGGCCCGGACATGTACTGGCTTAAGCAGGGGGACACGTCTGGCACTGCAGGATCTGAGTCCCTGGCGGCGTAGTGTGTTACTGATGGTAGCCTTTGTTATGTTGGTCCCAACTCTCTGCAGGTCATTCACTAGGTCCCCCTGTGTGGTTCTGGGATTTTTGCTCACCGTTCAAGTGATCATTTTGACCCCACGGGGTGAGATCTTGCGTCGAGCCCCAGATCGAGGGAGATTATCAGTGGTCTTGAATGTCTTCCATTTTCTAATTATTGCTCCCACAGTTGATTTATTCACACCAAGCTGCTTGCCTATTGCAGATTCAGTCTTCAGGCTGGGTGCAGGTCTACAATTTTGTTTCTGGTGTCCTTCGACAGCTCTTTGGTCTTCACCATAGTGGAGTTTGGAGTGTGACTGTTTGAGGTTGTGGACAGGTGTCTTTTATACTGATAACAAGTTCAAACAGGTGCCATTAATACAGGTAATGAGTGGAGGACAGAGGACCCTCCTTAAAGAGGAAGATACAGGTCTGTGAGAGCCAAAAAACTTGCATGTTTGTAGGTGACCAAATACTTATTTTCCACCATAATTTGCAAAAAACATTCTTTCCAAATGAGACAATGTGATTGTCTGGATTTGTTTCCACATTTTGTCTCTCATAGTTGAGGTATACCTATGATGACAATTACAGGCCTCTCTCATCTTTTTAAGTGGGAGAACTTGCACAATCACAATTGGTGGCTGACTAAATACTTTTTTGCCCCACTGTATTGTATCCGAAACCCTTGTCACACACTCCAAATTCGTAAGCAACGAATCGTTCAAGCGCCATGACCACTCCCTAAACGGAGTGGAGGGGAGCGAGAATGTCAAGTGTATAGGAGAGTGGTCAGACCAGACCATTGGGTCTATGTTGCATTCAGGAGACCAATCTAGACAGCTATGGTCACTCATTAGGTAGTCTATGCGACTATAAGTGTGATGTACATGAGAGAAGTGGGTATAATTACGGGACGTGGGGTGCAACACCCTCCAAACGTCCACAAGACGCAGATCATAGAATGACCGTTTCAGAGCCCTCAGTTTGGGGAAGGAGATACACGATCGCGAGGTGGAGGAATCTAAAAGTGGTTCAAGAGGGGTGTTAAAATCCCCTCCCAAGACGAGCTTACCCTCCATGAATCCTGACAGAATCCTCAAGTACTGCAACGCGGACGACACTTGATTAATATTCGGAAGGTAAATGTTAGCTACCGTAAATTTGGTACCCCATAACATGAATTTCACAAAAACATACGTTCCCTGGGGGTCCGAGAGATGATCAAGCACTTCTATAGGGAGTGTCTTATGAAAGGCAATAGACACTCCCTTGGCTTTCTGGGTTGGGTTAGTGCTATGGAACCACCTGTTGAAATATCTGTTGGAACAGGAAGGGGTGGAGGCAGAGTGAAAATGTGTCTCTTGGAGAAGAAGCACATTGACTTGGCGTTTGTGCATTTGATAAAAGATTTGTCCTCTTTTGGTGGCAACATTGAGGCCATTAACATTGTAGGAACAGAATTGTAGCCTGGGGTGAGAAATCACTGTGTGGGCCATGATGGAGTGACAAAGAAAGAAGAGGAGAAAAAAAAAAGGGGGGGAAGGAGGGAGAGGAAAAAAGGGGACTGGAGTAGAGGGAGGGGGGGCCGAAAAACAGTAGGGGAGGATGAAAGGAGGAAAAGAGAGGTGGGGAAGAGAATGAACAGAGAGTGCACCTGGGAAAGGTGGCTCAAAAAAATACGAAAGTGTCCGCGAAAACGTAACACTTCGTGAAATATCACGTGGTAGGCACGAACTGTGCCAATCCTATTTAAGGAGAGAGAAGGAGGTTAGGACAGCTGAGTTGTGATCCCGACAACCTAGCAGGCATATATAACATAAATGTAACACACCCAATGACCATGGCATCTAATGCTCAACTTCCTAGTCACTAAAGAGCAGAGTGTATAACTAATACCATTGGTACGCTCGGGTATAATAAACAATCTAGAAGTATATGAAAAATAACATCAGTGAAGAACAGGGTATAAACAAGCTGGGGACAAAATAAAGGCACAAGTATTCCCATGTGATCATGCGGGGATTGGAAGCACCAATTACTACATTTATAGCAGCATTATCTATGATTGTCGTCACGGCTTAGCTCAGATATCTGTGTAAACGCACATTAGGTGCCATTGATAAGGTCTACTAGTCCCAAGCCACAGGGATATATAGGTCCGGAACTGAGGGAAAACCCGGAAGTCCCAGGGCAAGCCAGAGGGCTGTGTCCGGGAAACACCAAGTCAATCCGCAGGTCCAATGCCATGAGAAAACATATCAACATTACTGTCTGCCCTTCCAGAGCCCCAGCAAGTACAACTGTACCAGCTGAGGGCAGTGAAATAATCCCTGAGCCAAGCAAGACAGCTAAAGCATTCAAATGACAAAGTGAGCAGGAGTCAATGGGAGGGGAACACAAGTAAAAATCTGAAAACAAAACAAAACAAAACAGAGAAATCATAGTTAAGTCAAACCTGGCCGGAGTCCCTTATAAGAACTGTATCCTCCTGGTGGAGAAAAGGACATAGAAAAAAGAACCAGTTCAGGTCTCATTTGAAAGAGTCCGGATCAGTCTTCCGGAGACGTGAAAAAAAAGGATTTTTAATACAGAAATGTTTGATTACTGAAAAGTATGTCCATGTACAGTATAGTATGCACTCCATACTTGGTTGAGGCTCCTTTTGCATGAATTAGTGCATCAATGCGATGTGGCATGGAGGTGATCAGCCTGTGGCACTGCTGAGGTGTTATGAAAGCCCAGGTTGCTTTGATAGTGGCTTTCAGCTCATCTGCATCGTTGGGTCTGATGTCTCTCATCTTCCTCTTGACGGGTTTAGGTCGGGTGCGTTTGCTGGCCGATCAAGCACAGTGATACCAGGATCATTAAACCAGGTATTGGTACTTTTGCCAGTGTGGGCAGGTGCCAAGTCCTGCTGGAAAATGAAATTAGCATCTCTATAAAGCTGGTCAGAGGGAAGCATGAAGTGCTCTAGAACTTCCTGGTAGAGGGCTGCGCTGACTTTGCACTTGATAAACACAGTGGACCAACACCAGCAGATGACATGGCTCCCCAAATCATCACAGCCTGTGGAAAAATTTGCATTTCATTTGGAAATCAAGGTCCCAGAGTCTAGCGGAAGAGTGGAGAGGCACAGAATTTAAGTTGGTCCAGTATGAAGTTTCCACAGTCAGTGATCATTTGGGGAGCCATGTCATCTGCTGGTGTTGGTCCACTGTGTTTTATCAAGTCCAAAGTCAGTTTAGTTCTCTACCAGGAAATTCTAGAGCACTTCATGCTTCCCTCCGCTGACCAGCTTTATGGAGATGCTGATTTAATTTTCCAGCAGGACTTGGCACCTGCCCACACTACCAGAAGTACCAATACCTGGTTTATTGATCATGGTATCACTGTGCTTGATTGGCAAACAAACTTGCCTGACCTAAACCCCATAGAGAATCTATTGTCAAGAGGAAGATGAGATACGCCAGACCCAACAATGCAGATGAGCTGAAAGACACTATCAAAACAACCTGGGCTTCCATAACACCTCAGCAATACCCCAGGCTGATCATCTCCATGCCAGCCGTATTGATGCAGTAATTCATGCAAAAGGAGCCCTGACCAAGTATTGAGTGCATACTATACTGTACATGGACATACTTTTCAGTAAGCCAACATTTGTAAGCCATAATCGTCAAAATTAAAAGAAAGAAATGCTTGAAATATATCATTCTTCGTGTAACGCATCTATATAAAATATGAGTTTCACGTTTTGAATTGAATTACTGAAATAAGTTAACTTTTTGATGGTATTCTAATTTTATGAGATGCACCTGTTAGGGGGCTTTCCAATATAGCTTTTTTGCAAGCTAGAAAAGTCTGCAAATGCTACATACAATGCTATAGATCCTTCCCACTTTCTTAGTTTGTTGCAGAAACAGGTAGATTTTGGAGTATTTTACAATAGCATTCAAGTCCAAATACATTCACTTTCCTCTCTTATACACATTAGTCAGTGAATCAGGTAGTGATCTAATTCCTGAAAGATCTACTAAAGAACAGACCACCCAGAAAGCCAAGATGGGATTTTCCTTCAGTCCTGAAGGTAGTCACATCATTGCCTTTCAAATTGCTGTCTGACTCCTCTTTAAAGTATTTTGCTCTGAAAACAGCTTTTCTTGTGTGTTCCACCAAGACACAGTAGTGTTGAGAAACGCTTTCTCCCATAAATTATGTCAAACTTCTATCTGGAAATGGAGTGGTCTTTGGCCTTTTTTTGAATCCTCAGTCAGGGCATGTTTTAGACCTGAAGAGATGTATCTTGATGTACCCGGATAGAACAGTAACTATTAGGAAATATGAAAGACTTTTCACCGTTTTGACAGGGACAAGAAAAGGTTAGCCAGAATCAGCAAGAGCAGTTGCAGCATGGCTTCTATGTTCTACCAAGTTGGTCTACAAAATTCTGGGCTTTGACCCTCCTGGTTTGGATCTTGAACTATAACATCAGAACATCAGCTGCAAGTATCCCCGGCCTATCGTAGTACATGGTGAGGCACCAGGAAAGGAAAATTTCAGTAGGTATCTGATAGGAATTTTACATTATATGTACTGTATATATAGAAAAGAAATGGTCACTTAGTTTGTTTCTGGTCACACATCCAAAATCAATTGTTAAACAAATACACCAGTGTATAGCTAATAACAGCTTTAAAGCTTTTTTTATGTGAAGTTATACACATTCAAAACATCTAAAAAAACATCCCAACCAAAACTCTGGAGTCAGGTTAACAGCTTAGAAACACCTTCTAATTGTTTACAGTAGAAGGCTAACAGCGTATCAAGATCTGTAATAGAAAGACATGTGTTGGGAACTTTGAAAATTGATTTCTTAATAAAGCTTGTAGATGCAGAGATTAACAAGGGCTTGTTTTAAAGTGTTTTCACTGCTTGTTCAGCATGTGTAAATACTTTAGTGTGCATGATCTTGGAACAGGTTCATTTTAATTAAACTGCCTAAAAATGCACTGAAAAAGTTTGGCACTATATAAACTTCTGTGCACATATTAATCACATAACAAATACCAAAGAGTCATTTACCAAAACCACTCTCCTGTCAAAATGAAAATTAAAAAAACATCTATTTAATAATAAATATCAAGTAGAAAGTACAATAGGTGTATAAAGGTATGAAAAATTGTGTCCTTATGAGAATTGGCTCTATAAAATCACAGATGAAGTGACACTACAAAGTAGCCACTGTCAGGTTCACATGTACCATCTGTGTATCTAGCGCTCTACCTCAGTAGGGTCTATGCATTTGGCCACATCCGGGGTAAGACAGCATGCAGTCTTTATTATCACACATATCTCTAATGTTTGTTATATCTATGTATGTCATAATTACTTTTTCTCTCTATTTATAGAATTGATATTGATGCATGCCCTAAAATACACAATAATCTCCTGAAGAAGCGGAAGTCTGTCTGCGAAACATGTCGAGCGCTAGATACACAGATGGTACATGTGAACCTGACAGTGGCTACTTTGTAGTGTCACTTCATCTGTGATTTTATAGAGCTAATTCGTGTCTCACAAGGACACAATTTGTTGTGTTCTTTTATATCTGTTTGTTTTAACTCATTGTCTGTAATAAAAATGTATCTTTTATACTTACCTCGTGTATGTCAAGCCTTTGAACGGTACCATGAAAGTTCACAAAAGCCTTAGCAAAAATTTGTCTTGTACACAAGTTAGGACATAGGTACCATTTTAATGATTTACTACAGCTGGTGCTTTCTTTAAATAGGTGAATACAGGTATTATTTCTTTGGATTAGTACAGTACAATGTGTCCAACAGTAATACAAATAGATTAAAGCATGTTAAGCATTTAGCAATTTGTGCGTTCGATATAGATATTGCAAAGTATATGCTTGAAGTATCTAAATCAATTTCAACTGTTAGAAATTGTCAATGTCACCCTGTGGCATACTGCCAAACGTGTCTTAATAATATAAAAATATGATCACAATTAGTCATATAAGTAAGAACAATATGCACATATTTGCGTTATCTACACCAGGGGTTGTCAACCCCCGGTCCCCGGCCCATTACTGGGCCGTGGCCCTTCTGCAGCCGGGCCGCAGGTGCGGGCGGCCGTCAAGAGAAATGCTTTGCTGCCGGCAAGAGAGCGCTGGGTGGATGGAAGAGGCGGGCAAGCAGAGATATCATCTCTCTCCACCCCCTGCATCACCGCTGTTCCGCCCTCAAAGCCAGTGCTCTGTCTCAGTGTCGGAGGTGCGGCAGGGAGCAGAGAGATGACATCATCTCACACTTTCCGCCCCGTATCGCCGTTCTCCTGCAGCTCCTCGCTGTGAGAACTTAGATTCCTTGTTCAGATTGCTTGCCCCCCCGGACAGCTAATCAGGAATGGCAGAAGTGTGGAGCCAGAGAGTGACAGCCAAAGGAGTCCCGGACCCTCCCTCTGCCAGGTGAGACCGGCTGCAGCATGAGGAGGAAGACACCCTGCTACATCCAGAAGGGCGATCCCACAGAGATGTGACATCATCAGTGACAGGTGAGCTGTGTGTGGGAGTACAGGTGAGGTGTGCTGGGACTTGTAGTTCACCCCCTCAGCTGTCTGATATACCACAAGGGGCGCTCCACTCACTCAGCATCTGGTGACAGGCAATGTGGCAGGTGGCGTGGCAAGTGACATTCCACATTTGGTGACAGGCAATATGGCAGGTGGCAAGTGACATTCCACATCTGGTGACAGGCAACGTGGCAGGTGGCAATCCACATCTTGTGGCAGGCAGTGTGGCAGGTGATGTGGCAAGTGACATTCCGCATCTTGTGGCAGTAAGCGTGGCAGGTGATGTGGCAAGTGACATTCCGCATCTGGTGACAGGAAACGTGGCAAGTGACAATCCACATCTTGTGGCAGTAAACACGGCAGGTGATGTGGCAAGTGACAATCCACATCTTGTGGCAAGTGACATTCCACATCTGGTGACAGGCAGCGTGGCAAGTGACTATCCACATCTGGTAGCAGGCGACAGTGGCAAGTGCTCAGGGCTCCCACTGATTCTACATTATGGTGAGTTGAACTATTTCATTTATTACTACTATGTAATAATAGAAATAATGTGCTTCAATCACCCTGACACCATATCAAGCATGGTGCCGTGATGATTGAAGCGCTAACACCAGCCAATGCCCGCGAATAATCGTGACCCACCCCCCCCCCCCCCGGTCCTTGGCACAATTTTATTTTCTTCTTCTTTTCTTTGATCCGGTGCCAAAAAGGTTGGGGACCACTGATCTACACACATAATCTACCTTACTATAGTGTAAACTCAGTTCAGAAAATCCCCATTGGTAGTAGTCCATGGCAGATTCCAGCTTGCTGCTGGAGTGTCAGTGACTGGATTTATAAACCTAAAGTAATGAAACTGTAAAAACTGTGCAAGGATGCATGTGGATCCTTCATGTCTCTAATGAAAGTGACCCTGGAAGTATCTTCTTACCACATGGTGGTATTACATTTGACTTTGTGTCTATGGTGCAAAAACTATGAGAATTTAGATGTAAAAATAAATATTAGTCAAATGATGCATTCTCTGTATACATGTGTTAGAACTTTACGTAATCCAGTATGTTCGCCATCATTTATTAGCCACCCCTGATAGCATGGTGGTATTCCACAATTTTTGAAAATCACTGTGTGATATATTTTAATGACTTTTCTCCCTCCTCTCTCTCCTTGTGCACTTGCTCCTACACCTACAAACAATATAAGGCCAGTAATCTGCCAACTGATTGCTGGCAGCGAGGAGCTGTGCTACTGAGGGAAAGGGAAAGTGAAACTCAGTTGCAAATTTTGAGAATGAACTACTCTGCAGTGATTGCATCTATAGAGGTTAGTAAGGCTTGTGTTAAAGTTTATTTACTGCTTATTTAGAAAATATAAATATTAAAATGTCCATAACCTGGTCTACTTTAGAGATTAATCCTGTTTCATTACTTTCCATGTCATATGTATGAAGTACTTGAGTGGTGATTTCATTGTAGCATTTCATAATTATACACTGATTTTGCTATTCTGTACATGGAGGAAAGGAAAAAGGATGGTGTCGCCCATATTGCTCAGTGCAAGAAGCATCCTACAAAGTTAAAGGAGCAATTTATTGTTTTGGTGACATACACAACTAACATCTTGACAAAGGTGGATGCATAGGTGTGCGCAGCCTGTTGCATTAGGGTGTGCACCTGAAAGCTCAAAAACACACTACCGATCTCTCACTGTGTTCATTCAGAAAGGGAAGGGGCCTGTAAATGACATTACCCCTTCCCCCACTCATCCTGAAATATCATCTATGTGTGCCCACTGCAGTAGCCAATGGGAGAGGAGGGAAGCCAGCCATGCTGTTAGAGGGGGCACCGGGCAGCAGGGGAAATCTGCACTGCAGGGAGTGATTAGGGTGTACCTGGCACACCCTGTGTGCACGCCTATGGGTGGATGTATGTATATATAGATATGTGTTGAATGAATGTATGCAAAGCCAATACCTTGTAAGCAGTAAAAGTCAGTTTTTCTATGCGGAGATCAGTAAATTAAAAGTTAATTAAAAGTTTGGTTTCATTTTAAAATGTAGTTTTAAAGTTGCTGGAGGAACCACCTTTAGTCAATCAGCTAGAACTGAACTCCCGAATAATGATTAAATACACTATTGAACTCCAAGATAATGGTTAAATACACTATTGAAATACATACACCTGGATATACAGCACCTAGATTGAATACTGATATTGTAGGCAGGGGGTGCAGATGTACAGTATCTTATTCCTATACCTGAAAGTAAAAGGTTTCTTTTTTTTTGTGGTGCTGGGGTGACCAAACTGGCAAGGAAATCTAAAATTACATTAAGTAGATGACTTTTAATTTATACATGACAAGTTTTAGGACAATATACACACAGGTATTATTTTTTAATTGTGCATTGTTAAATTTTAGCTAATAAATGCTAGCTGTATGTTGGAATCCATGCAGATATAAAAGACACAAATTGATGATGTCTTTTGTTTTCTAATACATTTTTAACTATATTTGTTTAATGCAAGCAGTGCAAAGCCTAGTTACACAGACCAGTGGGTTGAACAAAAAAAATGAAGAGCTTGGGAGGAGCCGCGGTACTTACTATGTGATGTTAGTACAGCGATCTCCCCGACTGAGCTTTGTGTTCTGATGCCACCACCCCCCTCAAACCCCCAATAGAACACCCCGTTCAGCGCACTCAGCCAATGGAATTTTTTTCACATTTACTTTATTTGGCTGATAATATCGACATTTTTTGTAAGTTTTATTTCATAAATTATTATTAAGTTGGCATATTTAGCAAGCACTGTTTAGATATATTAACTCACTATATAGTTTCCAGAAGGATCACGAACAGCAGCTATACAATTGTTGTGAGATTTACACATTTTTGGATTATAATAATTTCTAACAAAGGAGTGTAATAAGGGTTCACAGTGGAGCGGGTGCTTTTGGATAAATAATATCATTCATAAGTAGTGTAAAGAGGCGACCTTTTATTTGGATATGACATCAGTTAAAGAAACCTTTCAAGTGAAAAAAAATGTACATTCTTTATATATTTAATCTTCTTATATTCTTTATTTAATAAAATAATTCATTTTTTACAATTGGATACATGTGTGATATCAACATTCACACTATCAGAAAACATATCTAGTTAATGAACACTAAGGATTAAATGTGTCGAAGAAAGAACAGTAATCCAAATAGTATATTACATAAAACACACATCTTACATGCATCAGTGTTGTGGCACACATATTGGTTCCCATTTATCACCCACTTTTTGTTAATACACCCCCCTATCTGCCAAAGTGCCACCTTTGGTTTAATTTAATTCTGTTACACACTGTTTGCAGGTATTATCTCTCTCCCCTTATCCCCCCTCCCTTTTTCCCACTTCTCCTGTTTTTTGTTTGGGCATTTTTTGTTAATCCCATCATTCACTTTCTTTATTCCATCAGAACCTGATCTGTGCCCCCTGCATGTCCATCTCCTGGTCTGGCAATGTGCTGTGGCTGTTCGTGCTCCTCCTTGGCTGTTGTTTCCCTGCCACCCTGTCTTTGGCTCCCTTTGTCGGCTGGAGAGCCTTTGTTCCTGTGGGGGGTTCTATCCCTGCCTCAACCTCGGGGGAGAAAGTTCATCCGTGTCCATCAGCCTATTCCCAATTGGGGACTATTGGGTTATCTACTTGGGCTCTGCCACTGGTAATGTATATATTTTTTACCCTGCTCTCTCTTTGAAAGCATGATTTAATCCTATGTTTTTGAGACTGTAGTGACCTAACTGTCCATTTACTTACCATTCCAGTTAACACTTACGCACCCCACTCCTGATGACTGGCTTTAAACACCAAGAAACGCGTCAAGTCCATTATCAGGGATGCCAAGTCAAGTTTGTCCAACAATTCATTTTTACCAATCTTATTATTTAGGATAATCATGTTCACTCCATCTGTATGTCCATTCATTGATATTGCTTTATTAATCATGTACACCCAAAATGAATATTAAATATGTCAATGTTATTATTACAATTTGAATTATGCCTTTGTCTGCATGATCCTTGTATTATTCAATATGATACATACTATATAATTTCTATCCACTATTGGTATTCCATTTTTTGGATTGATTACACAGCAGTCTCTCATGGCTACAGAGATTTCCCTGTTTGGGATTGTGACAGTCAATCTATTTTTCGATATCCTAGACCTTTTCAGACACACATCCTTGCCTCATTTAAAGTCCCACGACCCCTATCTTTTTTTTTTTCTCTCCTTATCCCAGGGATGGAGGCATGGAAGTGTCATTAGAGGGTTCCATTAGGTCATCTGCTTTTATCAATATTTAAGCGTCATTTTAAATGGAACAAAATATAGAACAGCATTTATACTTTTAGTAGATATTTTTCTCTAGAGATTAAATATAAAATAAAATATTTTTGCAATATGGTATTGCCAAAAGTAGACCTAATTTGCCCTCAAACAATCAATGTATGTTTTGTTTTTGTTATCAACAAATAAACCATTCATCAACGGAAATGTAAAATTTCTGAAGCCTGCTGAACCGTGCTTTAAATTTCTTAACCTATCTAAAAATCCCAATGAGTTCTGTTTTAAAGACTTCCAAGCTGAACAAAAAGGGTGTTTTAAGGACTTCAAGTAATCTGTTGTCATAAACTAGTAGATTCAGGAACAAATATTCGTACAAAGATTCCCTTTAGTACATTCGATGACCCGAAGAATGTCATTTAAAGGTACTTTTAAAATTTTGTTTGCTTTTAACATTTGATTTTAGAATGAATATAATTAGCAATGCCTGCGTGTTTAGCACCTATTTAGGTTTTCAGGGAAAATGTTATTTACTGTAGACTATTTTACATTCATAAGTCTTTTTATTGAGCATTATATGTTTTTCCAAAGAAAACAATACGTCCACAAAGCCAATATCCTTTTCCTATTTAGACTAATTGACATGTACCTTTGCAAATATCCCAAGTCACACAAAATGCCTGCTCCATGATCTTTTGCCCTATCTGCTTGTTCCTAAAAATTTGAGTTCAAAACAACATCCAAGGTATAGCTAGGTTAAAAGGCAGTTTATTACCACTAGCAAGAACAGTTACACTGTTCACTCATACTCTACTTCAACATCAATATCTGTTTAGCCAGCACTGACCCACACTGCTCGTACCAAATCTTACTGTGGTTACATTATTCACCCAGGAAGCCATAGACTTTACAACTGCAAACAGTTTACAGCTGGTAACCCTCTGCGTGTTTAATAATCTACAACTGGGCTTTTACTATTGCAGCTTGAAATAACACCCTCAATGTCCCCTTCTGGCATTTCTAATTACCATTAAAATTTTCATTACCACAAAGGCTTATGGGAACCTTATCTCACAGTTTTGCATTATGGGGCAGTGTGGATGATGTCTGTCTCCCTATTCACACTTTTTCGGTGCTGTCATTATATCTACCCTTACCAGTGTGGACACATGCAAAATACTCTAAGTGCATGATCTATCCCCATGGACTGAGTCCTGTGCTCTGGTTTAAGCAGGCACTTCAGTGCTAATTACAGATAAATCATGATGTGCTCACTAAGTAATTGATTTAATGAAGTTCCTATGAAACTATTAAAGGCGAGTATAGGTCAGGCTGGAGACGCCCCAGAGAGCACATTGTGGGATGTTTAACTCCAACCGTCTCCTCAGAAAGACATCGGGGCTAATAGGTGAAGTCACAGCTGTTCTCTTCTGACTTCTCCTAGCCAAGAAAACCTGGGGCCAAACTTTTGAGCCAGACCATTGAAGCGACTCCTCATTAGGAGTCGTAGCCTTCTGTAGACTACATGTAATGTGTGTGTTTGTAGTATGTGTGCTTTTGGTGATGCTGAGCACGGAAATAAGTGTTCACTGAATAGTGCACATCTAAAAGCAAGATGTGTGTGTATGGTGTAGGTATGTAAATAGTATAAAAACTGTTCATATAGACGTGCATGGCAGTAGCATTTCTAGGGTTGTGCAAAACATGGGGTACCCTTAAGTGTGTGCATGAAGCAGGTATGTGAATTTAATGATAAGTATATAAAGTGTGCAGACAGGTGTACACGGCAGGAGCATTGCTAGGATTGTGAAAGTCCTGGCCTGGAGCACTGTTAGTAGCCTAAAGGGGGATTGTTAAACAGAACCTGAACCTACTTGCTTTATACACTGCACACACATGTGCAGCCTTGTAAACAAAATATATGAATTAATTACTATGCCACATGAGAGATTTTCATACACATAAATCTCAAGACAAAAGATTGGTTAAAAAAAAAAGAAAATCCCTGTGTAGCGGTACCCCCATGGGGATACCACTACATACAGTGCCTTGCGAAAGTATTCGGCCCCCTTGAACTTTTCATCCTTTTGCCACATTTCAGGCTTCAAACATAAAGATATAAAATTTTAATTTTTTGTGAAGAATCACCAACAAGTGGGACACAATTGTGAAGTGGAACGAAATCTATTGTTTTTTTGAAACTTTTTTAACTAAGAAAAAAATTAAAAGTGGGGCGTGCAAAATTATTCGGCCCCCTTGCGTTAATACTTTGTAGAGCCACCTTTTGCTGCGATTACAGCTGCAAGTCGCTTGGGGTATGTCTCTATCAGTTTTGCACATCGAGAGACTGAAATTCTTGCCCATTCTTCCTTGCAAAACAGCTCGAGCTCAGTGAGGTTGGATGGAGAGCGTTTGTGAACAGCAGTTTTCAGCTCTTTCCACAGATTCTCGATTGGATTCAGGTCTGGACTTTGACTTGGCCATTCTAACACCTGGATACGTTTATTTGTGAACCATTCCTTTGTAGATTTTGCTGTATGTTTGGGATCATTGTCTTGTTGGAAGATAAATCTCCGTCCCAGTCTCAGGTCTTTTGCAGACTCCAACAGGTTTTCATTCAGAATGGTCCTGTATTTGGCTGCATCCATCTTCCCCTCAATTTTAACCATCTTCCCTGTCCCTGCTGAAGAAAAGCAGGCCCAAACCATGATGCTGCCACCACCATGTTTGACAGTGGGGATGGTGTGTTGAGGGTGATGAGCTGTGTTGTTTTACGCCAAACATATCGTTTTGCATTGTGGCCAAAAAGTTCGATTTTGGTTTCATCGGACCAGAGCACCTTATTCCACATGTTTGGTGTGTCTCCCAGGTGGCTTGTGGCAAACTTTAGACAATACTTTTTATGGATATCTTTGAGAAATGGCTTTCTTCTTGCCACTCTTCCATAAAGGCCAGATTTGTGCAGTGTACGACTGATTGTTGTCCTGTGGACAGACTCTCCCACCTCAGCTGTAGGGATGAGCTCGGTGTTCGAGTCGAACATAAGTTCGACTCGAACATCGGCTGTTCGATCGTTCGCCGAACAACGAACGATTTGGGCCGTTCGCGCCTAATTCGCGGCCCACAATGCACTACGCCATCACAGTGTCATCCAGGCGCTGTGATTGGCCAAGCATGCACTGTGACCCCGCATGCTTGGCCAATCACAGCGCCGGCAGCGAGGAGAGCAATGATTGGCCACAGGCAGGATGCCTGTGGCCAATTATTGCTGAGGGTGTTTATTACACGCCCCACACTATAAAAGGCCGCCAGCACGGCGGCCTAGTGTAGTGTGTTCCGGAGCAGGGAAAGAGAAGCATAGGCAGGGACAGTGACATTTTTTTTTCTTGCTTAACCTGGATTCCTTTAGTTTAGGGAAAGAGAAGGATAGGTAGGGAGAGTGTCAGTCTGTTTTACTGTGCTAAACCTTGTTTGTAGGGACAGGGAAGGACAGTGAGGGAAATTCTCATTGTGCTATACTGTGCTAAAGCATTCCTCATCAACCATCTTTAAAAAAAAAAATTTTTATAGGGACAGAAAACTATAGGTAGGGAGAGTGTCAGTGTGTTTTACTGTGCTAAACCTTGTTTGTAGGGACAGGGAAGGACAGTGAGGGAAATTCTCATTGTGCTATACTGTGCTAAAGCATTCCTCATCAACCATCTTTAAAAAAAAAAAAATATAGGGACAGAAAACTATAGGTAGGGAGAGTGTCAGTGTGTTTTACTGTGCTAAACCTTGTTTGTAGGGACAGGGAAGGACAGTGAGGGAAATTCTCATTGTGCTATACTGTGCTAAAGCATTCCTCATCAACAATCTTTAAAAAAAAAAAATTATAGGGACAGAAAACTATAGGTAGGGAGAGTGTTAGTGTGTTTTACTGTGCTAAACCTTGTTTGTAGGGACAGGGAAGGACAGTGAGGGAAATTCTCATTGTGCTATACTGTGCTAAAGCATTCCTCATCAACCATCTTTAAAAAAAAAAATTTTATAGGGACAGAAAACTATAGGTAGGGAGAGTGTCAGTGTGTTTTACTGTGCTAAACCTTGTTTGTAGGGACAGGGAAGGACAGTGAGGGAAATTCTCATTGTGCTATACTGTGCTAAAGCATTCCTCATCAACCATCTTTAAAAAAAAAAATTATAGGGACAGAAAACTATAGGTAGGGAGAGTGTCAGTGTGTTTTACTGTGCTAAACCTTGTTTGTAGGGACAGGGAAGGACAGTGAGGGAAATTCCCATTGTGCTATACTGTGCTAAAGCATTCCTCATCAACCATCTTTAAAAAAAAAAATTATAGGGACAGAAAACTATAGGTAGGGAGAGTGTCAGTGTGTTTTACTGTGCTAAACCTTGTTTGTAGGGACAGGGAAGGACAGTGAGGGAAATTCTCATTGTGCTATACTGTGCTAAAGCATTCCTCATCAACCATCTTTAAAAAAAAAAAAATTTATAGGGACAGAAAACTATAGGTAGGGAGAGTGTCAGTGTGTTTTACTGTGCTAAACCTTGTTTGTAGGGACAGGGAAGGACAGTGAGGGAAATTCTCATTGTGCTATACTGTGCTAAAGCATTCCTCATCAACCATCTTTAAAAAAACATTTTTTATAGGGACAGAAAACTATAGGTAGGGAGAGTGTCAGTGTGTTTTACTGTGCTAAACCTTGTTTGTAGGGACAGGGAAGGACAGTGAGGGAAATTCTCATTGTGCTATACTGTGCTAAAGCATTCCTCATCAACCATCTTTAAAAAAAAAAAATTATAGGGACAGAAAACTATAGGTAGGGAGAGTGTCAGTGTGTTTTACTGTGCTAAACCTTGTTTGTAGGGACAGGGAAGGACAGTGAGGGAAATTCTCATTGTGCTATACTGTGCTAAAGCATTCCTCATCAACCATCTTTAAAAAAAAAAAAATTTATAGGGACAGAAAACTATAGGTAGGGAGAGTGTCAGTGTGTTTTACTGTGCTAAACCTTGTTTGTAGGGACAGGGAAGGACAGTGAGGGAAATTCTCATTGTGCTATACTGTGCTAAAGCATTCCTCATCAACCATCTTTAAAAAAACATTTTTTATAGGGACAGAAAACTATCGGTAGGGAGAGTGTCAGTGTGTTTTACTGTGCTAAACCTTGTTTGTAGGGACAGGGAAGGACAGTGAGGGAAATTCTCATTGTGCTATACTGTGCTAAAGCATTCCTCATCAACCATCTTTAAAAAAAAAAAATTATAGGGACAGAAAACTATAGGTAGGGAGAGTGTCAGTGTGTTTTACTGTGCTAAACCTTGTTTGTAGGGACAGGGAAGGACAGTGAGGGAAATTCTCATTGTGCTATACTGTGCTAAAGCATTCCTCATCAACCATCTTTAAAAAAAAAATTTTTTATAGGGACAGAAAACTATAGGTAGGGAGAGTGTCAGTGTGTTTTACTGTGCTAAACCTTGTTTGTAGGGACAGGGAAGGACAGTGAGGGAAATTCTCATTGTGCTATACTGTGCTAAAGCATTCCTCATCAACCATCTTTAAAAAAACATTTTTTATAGGGACAGAAAACTATCGGTAGGGAGAGTGTCAGTGTGTTTTACTGTGCTAAACCTTGTTTGTAGGGACAGGGAAGGACAGTGAGGGAAATTCTCATTGTGCTATACTGTGCTAAAGCATTCCTCATCAACCATCTTTAAAAAAAAAAAAATAGGGACAGAAAACTATAGGTAGGGAGAGTGTCAGTGTGTTTTACTGTGCTAAACCTTGTTTGTAGGGACAGGGAAGGACAGTGAGGGAAATTCTCATTGTGCTATACTGTGCTAAAGCATTCCTCATCAACCATCTTTAAAAAAAAAAAAATTTATAGGGACAGAAAACTATAGGTAGTGTGAGGGGGTTAACTCAGTAGCAGGTGTGTGTGACCCCCTGGTTGGGCTCCCCACACAAAAACAGGGCCAGCAGACGGAGGTTGTGGTTTTCAAAATCAAAAGGTGCGGTTTATTTCTCTATGTACAGTGACAAAAACACAGCAAAGCCAAAAAGAAACATAAACAAAATATATCCTGGTCAGTTTGACCTCTGACTAAACATGCAGGTTTCCTAAACTAACAACTGGGATCAGCCTGGTGCTGTCCTAGTCCCTAAGTCCCTGGTTTAGTAAAAGTCCAAACAAATAGCCACACAGGCTTTGCCTCACCGCACAGGGGTTCACTCTCCCTAGACAGTCCACACAGGTCTGGGTCCAGGCATGAGCTAACATCTAATGAAGCTGGGAGTTTTTATAGAGGCCTTAAACGAACTGACAGGCTTCAGCTGGTCTCATCAACTCCCTGCCTGCACGACGCCCAGCCCTCTCCCTAGAGGTATGAGTCATCCATGAGCCCACTAGCCTCAGCTGGGCTTCATCAACTCCCTCCCTAGTTGTATAAGTCAGCATAAAGCCTGAATCTGGGAGAAATATATCTACCCCCCTGGATGCAACCAGGTGACTTTACCTTCCTGTTGTCACATACCCCCCCCCCTCTTGTTTTAACCTTGGGGTTGGAACACCAGCAATCAGGCATTCATGTACTCGAGACAAAGCATCCACATTCCCCATTTGAACGCCAGGGCGATGCTTTACTGTGAAGTTGAATTCCTGTAGGGCCAGGAACCACCTATTCACTCTTCTATTTGTCTCCTTGTTTTGAGCCATCCACTTTAACGGAGCGTGATCCGTAACCATGTCAAAGTGCCTACCTAGCAGATAGTACCGAAGGGAATCTAGAGCCCACTTCACCGCTAAACACTCCTTTTCAACCGTGGCGTAATTTACCTCATGGGACTTCAACTTCCTGCTGAGGTAAATGACTGGGTGCTCTTCCCCGTTCCAGACCTGGGACAATACTGCTCCTAACCCCACATCTGACGCATCACTTTGTACGACAAAGTCTTTAGAGAAGTCGGGTGAGTACAACACTGGCTGGCTACATAAGGCTTGTTTCAAGAATTGGAATGCTGCCTCCGCCTCGGGGGTCCATTTAATCATGACCGACCCTTTCCCTTTCGTCAGGTTGGTTAGGGGCACAGCCTTAGAAGCAAAGTGGGGAATGAAGCGCCGATAATAACCCGCGATTCCCAGAAAGGCCCGTACCTGCTTCTTGCTGTTGGGACGTGGCCAACTCTGGATGGCCTCGACTTTGTTGAGTTGGGGTTTTATCACTCCCCTGCCAATGGTGTACCCAAGATATTTGGCCTCCTCCTGCCCAATGGTACACTTCTTGGGGTTAGCCGTAAACCCCGCTTCCCGGATAGAGTCTAGGACTGCTTGCACTTTTGGCAGATGTGAGGCCCAATCTGTGCTATGGACAATTACGTCATCCAGGTAAGCCGCAGCATACTTCCGATGGGGCCTCAGTATCTGGTCCATTTTCCGCTGGAATGTGGCCGGCGCATTCTGTAACCCGAACGGCATTCTCTTATATTGGAACGCCCCGTCTGGGGTTACAAATGCGGTTTTCTCTTTGGCCGACTTGGCCAGGGGAATTTGCCAATACCCTTTTGTGAGGTCAAGAGTCGTCATGTATCGGGCTGTTCCCAGCCGGTCGATCAACTCATCTATACGTGGCATGGGGTAGGTGTCAAATTTTGTAACTTTGTTCAACTGACGAAAATCGTTACAAAATCGCCAGCTCCCATCCGGTTTAGGCACCAACACAATGGGACTAGACCAATCACTTTGGGACTCCTCTATCACCCCTAAGTTCAGCATTTTCTGTACTTCCTCCCGTATTGCCTCCCGTCGGGCCTCTGGGATCCGATAGGGTTTTAACTTCACCCTTTCACCGGGCGGGGTAATAATATCATGCTCTACCCCAGATGTTTGTCCCGGCAGCTCAGAGAACACCTCCTTGTTGCGAAGCACAAACTCCTTAACCTCCTGTTGTTGGGGTTGTGACAAGGTGGCTGCTATTCCAACCTCCGGAATCACGCAACCAGTTTGAGCTGGTGACCAAGTTTCTGCGACTAGGGACTCTCTATCCCTCCAGGCTTTCAACAGATTAACGTGATATATCTGTTCGGGCTTTCGCCTTCCTGGTTGTCTGACCTTGTAATTCACTTCGCTCACTTTTTCCATTATCTCGTAGGGGCCTTGCCATTTGGCAAGGAATTTACTTTCAACCGTAGGGACAAGTACCAATATCCTATCCCCCGGGGAAAAGGTACGGGTCTTTGCTCCACGGTTGTACACTCTCTGCTGTGCCAACTGCGCTTGGGCCAAATGTTCCTTCACGATGGGCATTACCTGTGCAATTCGATCTTGCATCAGGGCGACATGCTCAATCACACTCCTGTGGGGAGAACTCTCACTTTCCCAAGTTTCCTTGACAATATCCAACAGCCCTCTTGGGTGTCTCCCATACAGTAACTCAAAGGGGGAGAATCCCGTAGAGGATTGGGGCACCTCCCTAATAGCAAATATCAAATAAGGAAGTAGACAGTCCCAATCCTTTCCATCTCTATCCACCACTTTCTTCAACATTTGTTTTAGGGTTTTGTTGAATCTTTCAACCAGCCCATCGGTTTGGGGGTGATACACAGATGTACGCAATTGCGTCACTTTGAACAATTTACACAGCTCTTTCATAACCCGGGACATAAAGGGTGTACCTTGGTCCGTAAGCAGTTCTTTACAAATACCCACCCGGCTAAAAACAAGAGATAGCTCTTTGGCTATGGTTTTGGCCGAGGTATTTCTGAGAGGGATCGCTTCTGGATAACGGGTGGCATAGTCCATTATAACCAATATGTACTGGTGCCCCCTAGCGGACTTGATTATAGGACCTACCAAATCCATTGCGATTCTCTCAAACGGGACCTCAATGATGGGTAGAGGGACCAGCGGGCTACGGAAATGTGGCATCGGGGCCGACCTCTGACACACAGGGCAGGAGGAACAATAATTTTCTATGTCCTTCATCACCCCAGGCCAATAGAATCTCTGTAATACCCTCTCTCGGGTTTTCTCTGTCCCCAGATGACCTCCAAGAATGTGCCCATGGGCCAACTCCAACACCAACTTCCTGTAAGGTTTGGGCACCACAAGCTGCTCAACGGTTTCTTCTGCCCTTTTTGCCACCCGATACAGTAGGTCCTTCTCTACGCTGAAGTATGGGTAAGTGCAGGTATTATCTGGGTTCACTAACTCGCCATCTATTTCCACTACGTTTTCCCGTGCCTTTATTAGGGCGGGGTCTTTTAACTGTTCTGTGGCAAAATTTTCCCTGTGAACCTCCAGATCAGAAAACTCCACAGACGGTAGGTTTTCGTCTGAGGAGGTGGGCTCCTCTCCAGTTTCTTGAGTCTCCCCTGCCAATACTGACAAGGGAAATTCTGGAGAGTCCTCACCACTCTCAGAGGAGTTCTGGCTATCACATTCCTGGCACATAGGGGCACCAGTGGGGGGCTCAGGATCATCCCACAGTTCCCAGAACTTCGGAAAATCTCTTCCCACAATGGCATCATGCGGTAATTGAGATACTAACCCCACTGGATGAGAGAGGGTACCTTTGGGGGTCTCGAAACACACTGTAGTCACTGGATACTCTCGGGTGTCCCCATGCACACAAATAACAGCTACCTTGCTATTCCCAGAGACCTCTGTTTTAACTAATTCAGCCTTTATCAGGGTCACAAGGCTACCTGAATCCAGTAATACCACAACATTTCTACCATTAATACACATTTTGCATAAATGTTTCTCAGTTCCCCGAATGGCAGTGCATGCGACTGTCGCACACAGCGACTGACGTCTGTCCGTCAGAAAGTCACATTGCATGGGTTCCTCCACAACCGGGCAATTTGCTGCAATATGTCCCGCTTGCCGGCAGCGGTAGCAAACAATCCTTTTGGCTGCCTCTTGAGCCCCTGACTTCCCAGGCTGTTCTCGCCAAACTTTGGGTAGAGCTCCCACCCTCTCACTCTCTCCACCCTCACCCCTTGGAATCCTCTTATCCGCCCCTGGGGATGGTCTGGTCTTAGGGTGGAAAGTCCGAGAGTCTCTGGAAGAGGCCGTCAGGTTCTCTGTAGCCAAGTATTTCTCTACACGATCCACAAGACCACCGGCCGTCTCTGGGTCTCCATGGCTTACCCACTTTTGGATGGCAGTAGGAAGAGCTCTCAAAAACCGATCCATTACAACACGTTCCACAATCTCTGGTGCGGACAAAGTCTCTGGCTGTAGCCACTTCCTGCTCAGGTGAATGAGATCATACATTTGAGACCTGGGGGGTTTTCCAAGCTGGAAAGTCCAGTTATGCACACGCTGAGCCCGGACAGCCAGGGTGACACCCAGCCTTGCCAATATTTCAGCTTTTAGCATCACATAGTCTTTTGCTTGGTCAGGCTCTAGGTCATAGTAAGCCTTCTGCGATTCACCAGTTAACAGAGGAGCCACCAGTCCAGCCCACTGCTCCTCAGGCCACTTTTCTCTTTCAGCAGTCCTTTCAAATGTGGTCAAAAATACCTCTGGATCATCCTCTCCAGTCATTTTTGTCAATAAACGACTCACCCCAAAGGACGCGGTATTAGTGGGACGGCTTTCCTCACTGGTCTGCGGACGTTGCTGCATTACTGCTTCCATTTGTTGTAGTCTCTGCTCTTGCTTCTGTAACAGGTCTATGAAGCGGGCCTCAGATTGCTGCTGGGCTTGTTGATGAGCTTGCTGCTGGGCTGCAAGGCTCCTTTGCAAACCTGCATTTGTCTGCTGTTGATTGGCATTTGCTAGAGCCAGCTGTTTCAGTATCTCCTCCATGCTGGCTTAAAAAAAACTGCCACTGGTTCTCCACCAACTGTTAGGGGGTTAACTCAGTAGCGGGTGTGTGTGACCCCCTGGTTGGGCTCCCCACACAAAAACAGGGCCAGCAGATGGAGGTTGTGGTTTTCAAAATCAAAAGGTGCGGTTTATTTCTCTATGTACAGTGACAAAAACACAGCAAAGCCAAAAAGAAACATAAACAAAATATATCCTGGTCAGTTTGACCTCTGACTAAACATGCAGGTTTCCTAAACTAACAACTGGGATCAGCCTGGTGCTGTCCTAGTCCCTAAGTCCCTGGTTTAGTAAAAGTCCAAACAAATAGCCACACAGGCTTTGCCTCACCGCACAGGGGTTCACTCTCCCTAGACAGTCCACACAGGTCTGGGTCCAGGCATGAGCTAACATCTAATGAAGCTGGGAGTTTTTATAGAGGCCTTAAACGAACTGACAGGCTTCAGCTGGTCTCATCAACTCCCTGCCTGCACGACGCCCAGCCCTCTCCCTAGAGGTATGAGTCATCCATGAGCCCACTAGCCTCAGCTGGGCTTCATCAACTCCCTCCCTAGTTGTATAAGTCAGCATAAAGCCTGAATCTGGGAGAAATATATCTACCCCCCTGGATGCAACCAGGTGACTTTACCTTCCCGTTGTCACAGTAGGGAGAGTGTCAGTGTGTTTTACTGTGCTAAACCTTATTTGTAGGGACAGGGAAGGACAGTGAGGGAAATTCTCATTGTGCTATACTGTGCTAAAGCATTCCTCATCAACCATCTTTAAAAAAAAAAATTATAGGGACAGAAAACTATAGGTAGGGAGAGTGTCAGTGTGTTTTACTGTGCTAAACCTTGTTTGTAGGGACAGGGAAGGACAGTGAGGGAAATTCTCATTGTGCTATACTGTGCTAAAGCATTCCTCATCAACCATCTTTAAAAAAAAAAAAATTATAGGGACAGAAAACTATAGGTAGGGAGAGTGTCAGTGTGTTTTACTGTGCTAAACCTTGTTTGTAGGGACAGGGAAGGACAGTGAGGGAAATTCTCATTGTGCTATACTGTGCTAAAGCATTCCTCATCAACCATCTTTAAAAAAAAAAAAATATAGGGACAGAAAACTATAGGTAGGGAGAGTGTCAGTGTGTTTTACTGTGCTAAACCTTGTTTGTAGGGACAGGGAAGGACAGTGAGGGAAATTCTCATTGTGCTATACTTTGCTAAAGCATTCCTCATCAACCATCTTTAAAAAAAAAAATTATAGGGACAGAAAACTATAGGTAGGGAGAGTGTCAGTGTGTTTTACTGTGCTAAACCTTGTTTGTAGGGACAGGGAAGGACAGTGAGGGAAATTCTCATTGTGCTATACTGTGCTAAAGCATTCCTCATCAACCATCTTTAAAAAAAAAAATTTTATAGGGACAGAAAACTATAGGTAGGGAGAGTGTCAGTGTGTTTTACTGTGCTAAACCTTGTTTGTAGGGACAGGGAAGGACAGTGAGGGAAATTCTCATTGTGCTATACTGTGCTAAAGCATTCCTCATCAACCATCTTTAAAAAAAAAAAATTTTATAGGGACAGAAAACTATAGGTAGGGAGAGTGTCAGTGTGTTTTACTGTGCTAAACCTTGTTTGTAGGGACAGGGAAGGACAGTGAGGGAAATTCTCATTGTGCTATACTGTGCTAAAGCATTCCTCATCAACCATCTTTAAAAAAACATTTTTTATAGGGACAGAAAACTATAGGTAGGGAGAGTGTCAGTGTGTTTTACTGTGCTAAACCTTGTTTGTAGGGACAGGGAAGGACAGTGAGGGAAATTCTCATTGTGCTATACTGTGCTAAAGCATTCCTCATCAACCATCTTTAAAAAAAAAAAATTTTATAGGGACAGAAAACTATAGGTAGGGAGAGTGTCAGTGTGTTTTACTGTGCTAAACCTTGTTTGTAGGGACAGGGAAGGACAGTGAGGGAAATTCTCATTGTGCTATACTGTGCTAAAGCATTCCTCATCAACCATCTTTGAAATCCTTGTTTCTTGGACAGTCAGGGAAATTGTCATTGTGCTATTCTGTGCGAAAGCAATCATCCTCAACCATATTTAGAAATCCTTAAGTAAAGGGACAGAGAAGGACACCTGAAGGTAGCCCTTATTGCTTTTTTTCCCATCTCCCTGCAGGCCATCCATTAGAATGTCTGGAAGGCAAACAAGGAGAGGCAGACAGTCAGGAGGCAATAAAAGAGGGCAAGCAGGCTCTGTGTCTGGGGGCAACAGTGCTGGTCGTGGACGCGGTGCATTGTCATCAGCACATGGCCATGGGACACGCTTGTCCTTCTTTTCGGCAGCTGGACATGTTGAGCCACATCATGCCGAAGACTTGGTAGAGTGGATGACCAAGCCCTCCTCCTCCTCCTCATCCTCTCTCACCCAGGCTCAGGGTACTGGCAAAGCAGCTGCCAAAGCGTCCTCTTCCCTGGTATCAATGTCAAACTCATCATCAGTCACTCCTTCCCTAGACCCACCATGTCCTCCTCCTGAGGAGTCCCCCGAACTGTTTGAGCACAGTGTTGGGTACATGCTCCAGGAGGATGCCCAGCGTTTCGAAGGGTCTGATGATGAAACCCAGCTAGAGGAAGGCAGTAGGGTGAGAGCAGACAGAGGGGATGCTCAAGAAGGACACCAATCTGGCAGTCATGTTCCAGCAGCTGCAGCATACTGCCAGATTGGCTCCAGTGATGAGGAGGGAGGGGATGATGAGGTCACTGACTCCACGTGGGTGCCTAATAGGAGAGAGGAGGAGGAGGAGGATGAGGAGGAGGCACATCTCCAACGAGGTAGGATGCCCTTTGGTGGCCAGCGTAAGGGCAGTACACCGACGGAATCACACCGCAGAGCTACGCCTGTGCAGGGCGCTGCCTCTGCCCGTCATTCAAAAAGTTCTTTGGTGTGGGCCTTTTTTGAGGCTAGTGCATCAGATCGCACAGCTGCTGTTTGCAACATATGTCTCAAGCGTATATCGCGTGGCCAAAACATCAGCCGCTTGGGTACCACATGCCTGACCAGACATATGTTGACTTGCCATGCAGCTCGTTGGCAAGCCTACCTCAAAGACCCACACCAAAGAACAAAGCGGACCTCTTCTTGCACCGCATCAGCTGGGATCTCCAACCCCACTATAACTTCAGTCCTCTCTGAAACATGCACTGAGAGGAATGAAGGTGTAGAATTAGGTGTGTCACAGCCAAGTACTTGCGGCCACTCTGCTAGCAGTACACCGACGTCCGATTCTAGCAGGCAAATTTCCCTGCCCCAGCTGCTGGACCGTCGAAAGAAGTTCACTCCCAGCCATCCACATGCCCAGCGGTTGAATGCTAGCTTGGCTAAATTGCTAGCGCTTCAACTGCTGCCTTTTCAGTTGGTAGACTCGGCCCCCTTCCGTGAGTTTGTGCAATGTGCGGTTCCTCAGTGGCAGGTTCCCAAACGCCACTTTTTCTCACGGAAGGCTATTCCGGCTCTCTACCGGCATGTGGAAGGCAATGTCTTGGCCTCGCTGGACAGGGCGGTCAGCGGTAAGGTGCATATTACCGCTGACTCATGGTCCAGCAGGCATGGACAGGGACGTTACCTTTCTTTCACGGCCCATTGGGTCACTCTTTTGGCAGCTGGGAAGGATGCAGGACAAGGTGCAGTAGTGTTGGAGGTTGTTCCACCGCCACGCCTCCAAAATGCTACTACTGGTTGTGACACACCTCTCTCCTCCACCCCCTCCTCTTCTTCTTCCTCCATGGCCTCTTCCTGTGCTTTGTCCTCTGAACCAGCGGTGCTCCGTAGGCGTTCAAGGGGCTACGCAAGTACGCAGGCAAAAAGATGCCATGCCGTACTTGCGCTGGTGTGTTTGGGGGACAGAAGCCACACTGGGGCAGAGGTCCTGTCTGCTCTGCAGGGCCAGGCCGAGAGGTGGTTGACGCCACGCCAGCTTAAGCCAGGAATGGTGGTTTGCGACAATGGCACCAACCTCCTCTCCGCCCTCCGACAGGGACAACTGACCCATGTGCCCTGTGTGGCTCACGTCCTTAACCTGGTGGTGCAGCGGTTCTTGGGCAGGTACCCGGGCTTACAGGATGTCCTGAGGCAGGCCAGGAAAGTCTGTGTGCATTTCCGCAGATCTTATAATGCCAGTGCTCGCCTGGCTGAGCTGCAAAAGGAGTTGAACCTGCCCAAGAACCGCCTTATATGTGACATGCCCACCAGGTGGAACTCAACGTTGGCCATGCTGCAGCGGCTGCACACGCAGCAGAGGGCCCTCAATGAGTACCTGTGCGACTACGGCACCAGGACAGGGTCAGGGGAGCTTGGTTTTTTTTCTCCACGCCAGTGGGGCATGATCAGGGATGCATGCACTGTCCTGGCACCATTTGAGGAGGCCACGAGGATGGTGAGCAGTGACAGTGCATGCATCAGTGACACTGTACCTCTTGTCCACCTGTTGGAGCACACGCTGCGTGGAATAATGGACAGGGCACTTGAGGCAGAACAGAGGCAGGAAGAGGAGGACTTCCTTGCCTCTCAAGGCCCCCTTTACCCAGACAGTGTTCCTTCTGTCCCACCCATCGCACAGGAAGAGGACGAGGAGGAGGAGGAGGAGGAGGAGGAGGAGGATTGTGTCAGCATGGAGGTGGAGCCTGGCACTCAGCAGCATCAACAGCAGCAGTCTTTTAGGGATGATTTACAGTCCCAAGAAACCCGTGGACTTGTACGTGGCTGGGAGGAGGTGGCTGCGGATCATGTCGTCCTTAGTGACCCAGAGGACTCCGGACCGAATGGCTCAGCTAACCTACGCTGCATGGCCTCCCTGATCCTGCAAAGTCTGCGGAAGGATCCTCGTATTCTTCGGATCAAGGAGAGGGACCATTACTGGCTGGCCACTCTCCTTGATCCACGGTACAAGGGTAAGGTTGCGGACCTTATGTTACCGTCGCAGAGGGAGCAGAGGATGAGACAACTCCGGGAGGCCTTGCAGAAAGGTCTGTGCAACGCGTTCCCAGAGACTGGGAGGTTACAAACTCCTGGTCCTGGACAACGAGTTGCTGAGGCTTCGGCCAGTCAAAGAAGGAGCGGTGGGGAAGGTGGCCGTCTGACCGATGCGTTCAGACAATTCTTTAGTCCGCAGCCCCAAAGTATGATCGGTTCCAGCAACCATCGCCAGCGTCTGATAAACATGGTGCAGGAATATCTAGGGGCAAGGTCAGACTTGGACACCTTCCCCACCGAAAATCCTCTGGCTTACTGGGTCTTGAGGATGGATCACTGGCCAGAGCTTGCACAGTATGCAATTGAGCTACTGGCCTGTCCTGCATCCAGCGTTCTTTCGGAACGCACATTCAGTGCTGCTGGAGGATTTGTCACGGATCACAGGGTGCGCCTGTCCACCGACTCGGTTGATCGACTGACTTTCATCAAGATGAACCAGTCTTGGATCACCACCAGCTACCACACACCTGATGCTGATATAACAGACTAATTGATTTTAACATGTCACATCCCTTCAAGACTGATGCTGATGCTGAGTGCCTGTGCTGTTATGTTGACTGGCTATCCTCCTCCTCCGAGTCCTCAATGATACGATTGATGATGATAGCTTGGAAGATCATTTTTGTTTATGGGTGCCGCCACCAGTGCCTAACGCCCAATTTTTCAGCCCCTGTTTAACAGGGGCGTGTAATTACAATTTTTGAAGCAATACTTTGCAACAGGGCTCATTGCTGTGCTCCAAGTACAGTATCTGTGAGGGGTTGCAGTGTTGTGCCACCAGTGCCTAAGGCCCAATTTTTCAGCCCTTGTTTAACAGGGGCGTGTAATTACAATTTTTGAAGCAATACTTTGCAACAGGGCTCATTGCTGTGCTCCAAGTACAGTATCTGTGAGGGGTTGCAGTGTTGTGCCACCAGTGCCTAAGGCCCAATTTTTCAGCCCCTGTTCAACAGGGGCATGTAATTATAATTCTTGCTCTAATAATTCACAGCAGGGCCCATTGCTGCACCCACCAAGAGTAACTCTGAGGGCTTACAGTGTTGTGGCAACGCCACCACCACCACCACCACGAAAGGCCCAATTTTTCAGCCCCTGTTCAACAGGGGCATGCAATTACAATTCTTGATCTAATAATTCACAGCAGGGCCCATTGCTGCACCCACCAAGAGTAACTCTGAGGGCTTACAGTGTTGTGGCAACACCACCACCACCACCACCACCACGAAAGGCCCAATTTTTCAGCCCCTGTTCAACAGGGGCATGCAATTACAATTCTTGATCTAATAATTCACAGCAGGGCCCATTGCTGCACCCACCAAGAGTAACTGTCAGGGCTTACAGTGTTGTGGCACCAGCACCACCATCAAAGGCCCAATTTTTACTACCACTGTTCAACAATTATATGTAATTACAATTCCTGATATAATAGTTGACAGCAGGGCGTTCTAGCACCAACCAAGAGTAACTGTGAGTGCTTACAGTGTTGTGCCAACACCAACAACTAAGGGGCCTATTTCTGCAGAGTATATACGGCAGGTCCCTACTTTCAAACATCCAACTTACAAACGTCTCCTACTTGCAAACGCAAGAAGACAACAGGAAGTGAGAGGAAATCTACCCCTAGGAAGGAAAATTCTCTCCTGTAAGAATTAATATGGGAGAAAGGTGTCTCCTCTGTACTGATGCTTTATCACCAATCCTTGTTTCAAGAAAAACACCACATTTCAAAAACAGTTGTCATTGGGACGGAAAGTGAGGTGAAATGTTCTGAACAGGGGCACAGACAGCAAAACAAATGTTACAGGGATGATAACCCTTACCTATGTTTTCCAAAAAGTTTAAAAATAGATTTTTGGGCTGGAGCTACACTTAAACAATGTACCTGTTCAAAATTACAAACAGATTCTACATAAGAACAAACCTACAGTCCCTGTCTTGTATGCACCGCCTGTATACGGCTGTTCAGAGTATATAGGGCCTTTTTTATTTTATGTGCGGGGTTCCCCTTTAATATCCATACAAGACCCAAAGGGGCTGGTAATGGGCTGGGGTAGGGGGGGGGGGGGGTCATGGGGTAGCTATGCCATTTTTCTTAAAGATTTTCATCCATATTACCGGGACCAGACATTACATTAAAGCCGCAAGCAGTTTTAAATGGCTTTTTTTCCCTTTAGAAGTGTCATTTTGTGCAGGGACAGTTCTAAACACGGGAAACACGTGGCACTTCACAGGCATACTTTAGACACCCCCCAGGTATGATATTTAAAGGAATATTTGACTTTTTTTTTCACTTTATGCATCATTAAAATGACTGCTCCCGAAAAACGACAGTTTTTAAAACTTATTTTTGCATTGATACATGTCCCCTGGTGCAGAACCCGGGTTCCCAAACCCTTTTTAGGACAATAACATGCATAATAGTCGTTATAATTAGCACTTTAGAATTCGAACGTTCGCATCCATTGTATTTAATAGGGTTCTAATGTTCGTACGAACTTTTGGTCCGTTCGCGGGTTCTGGTGCGAACCGAACCCGGGGGTGTTCGGCTCATCACTACTCAGCTGTAGTTCTCTGCAGTTCATCCAGAGTGATCATGGGCCTCTTGGCTGCATCTCTGATCAGTCTTCTCCTTGTCTGAGCTGAAAGTTTAGAGGGACAGCCAGGTCTTGGTAGATTTGCAGTGGTCTGATACTCCTTCCATTTCAAAATGATCGCTTGCACAGTGCTCCTTGGGATGTTTAAAGCTTGGGAAATCTTTTTGTATCCAAATCCAGCTTTAAACTTCTCCACAACAGTATTACGGACCTGCCTGGTGTGTTCCTTGGTCTTCATGATGCTCTCTGCGCTTTCAACAGAACCCTGAGACTATCACAGAGCAGGTGCATTTATACAGAGACTTGATTACACACAGGTAGATTCTATTTATCACCATCAGTCATTTAGGACAACATTGGATCATTAAGAGATCCTCGCTGAACTTCTGGAGTGAGTTTGCTGCACTGAAAGTAAAGGGGCCGAATAATTTTGCACGCACCACTTTTCAGTTTTTTATTTGCTAAAAAAGTTTAAAATATCCAATAGATTTCGTTCCACTTCACAATTGTGTCCCACTTGTTGGTGATTCTTCACAAAAAATAAAAATTTTATATCTTTATGTTTGAAGCCTGAAATGTGGCAAAATGATGAAAAGTTCAAGGGGGCCGAATACTTTCGCAAGGCACTGTATGGAGGTCCCACCGAGATACCCCATCTGGGGCACCCGAGCAGATCAGTTGAGGCGTCCAGAGTGGAAGAGGCTATGGACTCTGTCGCAGCTACTCAGTGGAGCCAAGAGTATGGACGCCAGCCCGAGCAAACCATAATTCTGACACTATCAGGAGTTCGGTGGTTTGACAGAGAGGTACGGCAGTTGATGAGGAAGGTTGTCCCAGGAAATGGGTCCTACCTCCTGGACCTGAAACATGAGTTTGAGGAAGACTGCACCTAGGTAAAGTTGATCCAGGGTAAATCCGATTGCCTCTCGGGTTATCAGGAAGGAATTTTTTCCCCTGCTGTAGCAAATTGGATCATGCTCTGCTGGGGTTTTTTGCCTTCCTCTGGATCAACTGTGGGTATAGAATTGGGTATATGGGATTGCACGATATTTATTTTATTTTATTTTAGTTATTTTTTTATGGTTGAACTGGATGGACTTTGTCTTTTTTCAACCTGACTAACTATGTAACTATGTAACTATGCCCTGATGGAATGGAAGGGAAGCATTCAGGCAGAGTTCCAGAAGGGTGCTGTAAGCCTGGCTGAAGGTCCTGAGGGCCATGTGATTCAGGTACAGCTACCTGAGGGAGTTGAAAGAAGTCCCCCTGGATCACCTGCAGGAAGTCTTGTAGTCGGAGCCCAAATGACTGGCAGTCCAGTTAAAACCAGCACAGCTGTAGGAAGCTCAATGGCAGAAATGCCTCCAGCCTCTTTCTACCTAGACATGAGTCGCCTGGTTGACAGTCTGATAAAGAAACACAATGCCTCTGCTAACAAGGGATCCAAGAAGTTACCAACCTTTTCAGGTCGGGTTCCCAGACCAGATGGAGAGGAGGAATTCGACAGTTGGATGGACCAGGCTTTGCAGGTGGTTGAAGAATGGGAAGTGTCGGAAGCAGTAAAAAGCCAGCGGATTAGTGAAAGTCTCCGCAGCCCAGCAGCTGACGTCATCAGGAGTCTAAAAAGGGGGAAGCCAGATTGTGAGGCTATGGACTATATTGAGGCCCCTGTATGCAGTCTATGGTAGGGTAGAGAAACTACCAGATCTGATGTACAAATTTGAACACACTCACCAGTGGAAAGGAGAGAATTTGCCGGACTATGTTGTTCGGGTGGATCGCATCTTGCATCAAATCATCATGAAGAAGGGAGTCGACCCTCGAGAGGCAGTTAAAGTCAGGTTGGATCGGACCTTACAAGGAGCTAGACCCAACCATCCAGTTGTGCTCCGGTTACTACTAAAGGGCCCTCTGGAATCCACTTCGGCAATATTATAGGATGCTTTTAAGGCATATGCAAGAGGACAATATATATCCGCTATTAAAGCGGTTAATAAGTCTCAACGAGCAAAAAATTACGCTTTGAAAGTTATAGTAGAGGAACAAACAGCCCAATATACCGCGGATCCCTCAGAATTAAATTTTAATGCCTTAATACATAGTAAACGGACCCTACATTTGCATATAACCGCGGCTACGAGGATAGATCTATATAAAAATAAACAGAAATCTTTTGAGCAGGGGGACCGTAATGGACGGTTTTTGGCCATGATGGCTAAACATGAACAATCTAGTACCCAGATTTCGGAAATACATACCACTTCTGGAGATACGGTCCGTACACAGCCTAAAATTTTAGAGGCGTTTCGACAATTCTATCAGACATTATATACATCTCAGCTGCCTTCTAGTTTTCAGTCGACTGAGTTAGCGGAGTTACTGGACTCAGTCGCATTGGCATGGCTATCCGATAATGAGAGGGAGATGCTAGTACATCCTATAACATCGGAGGATGTCCTTTCTGTTATTGGCTCCTTTTCATTGGGGAAGTCACCGGGGCCTGATGGTCTTCCTATTGAATTCTATAGGGCTCATGGAGAGCTTTTATCTCCTGTACTGGCCTCTCTTTACTCAGATTGTCTGAAGGAGGGATCCATGCCAGACTCAATGAGTCAAGCTCATATAGTCCTAATTTACAAGCATCCGAAAGACCCATCCTCCTGTGCTTCATATAGGCCTATTGCACTTTTGAATGTAGATTTCAAGATTATGACTAAGTTAATTTCCCGACGATTACAACCGTTGATGTCTAATATCATTGATTCAGATCAGACTGGTTTCATGCCAGGCAGATCAACTGATGTGAACTTGAGGAGATTATATACCAATATTTATGCTTCACATCTTAATATGGGATCTAGGGTTATTGCCTCCCTGGACATTGAGAAGGCCTTTGATACCTTGGAGTGGCCCTTTCTGTGGGAAGTACTCTGCAGAATGGGCTTCCCAACGGTATTTATAAAATGGTTACAGGTCTTATATAAGAATCCCAGAGCTGCAGTAAAGATGGGAGGAGGGTTGTCAGCTTCCTTTTCACTATTTAGGGGAACTCGTCAGGGCTGCCCTCTCTCTCCAGCCCTTTTTGCGATTGCTATGGAACCGGTGGCTGAGGCTTTACGTACTTCACCTATTAGGGGATTGCGGATCGGTTGGCTGGAGGAGAGGGTAGCTCTGTATGCAGACGACCTCTTATTATTTTTAAAAGATGCTGGCCCCTCGTTACAAGGGGCCTTGGATATACTGGATTCATTTTCAATGGTTACAGGGCTGAAGGTAAACTGGACTAAGTCATTGCTGTTTCCAATAGATATGTAGGCACGTAGTACGGCTATGAAGGATACTCCAATGCAGTGGGTAGATCATTTTAAGTATTTAGGAGTGGTAATTTCTTGTCAGTCTTCTGAATTTATGTCTCTGAATCTGACCCCAATTTTGGGAGATACTGAGTCTAAATTAAAAATATGGAAGTCTCTACCGTTGTCTCTACTGGGACGTATTAATCTTTTAAAAATGAAAATTATACCTAAATTCATATACCTATTTAGACATTCTCCTCAATGGCTCCCTGTATCCTTTTTCAAAAGACTAAATCAGTTGTTTTCATCTTTTTTATGGGGGATAAAAAATCCTAGGTATAAATTAAGTACTCTGATGCGCCCTTGTGAAGAGGGAGGACTAGCTTTTCCGGATCTATACAAATATTGTTTGGCCACTCAGTTGGTTACGGCCGCATGGTGGTTAAACCCAGATCTATATAACTCTTCTACCCGGTTAGAAGCAGCAGTAGTAGGTTCCGTAGAAGCTCTCAAGGTTCTCTTATTTAGGGGCCATAGGGCACTTCATCAGGTAACTATTCCTATGTTTAATACTATTCAAGCTTGGGAGGCCGGCCTTAGATGTAAGGGTTATCCAAAGGGAGCGATTTCTCCAAATGTCCCTCAATGGCTAAACCCTACCCTTACTCAATTCCTTAAAACACCAGAGCCTATTGCATGGACCAAATATAATATTAAATTACTTGTCCAAGTGGTTACTGATCAGAGGTTATCCACCTTTTCTACACTAACCTCAATGTTTAATCTTCCTAGCTCGTATCTATTTAGATACTACCAACTTTCACATACTTTTCATGCAGAGTTTCCACAGAATAGTTTAACGATGATACAATCTACCTTGGAGTTAGTACTTAGGTCTGAGTGTCTGGATAAGCCTACCTCGAGACTCTATTCTCATCTTACTTTAATTTCTATCCTGCCATTAGAGAGCCTCCGAGCTAGGTGGATTCAAGATATACCAGATCTGAGTATGGAGGACTGGAGCTGTGTGTGGAATTTCCCTTTGAGATCTCTGGTCTCCTTGAGGGATCGTGTTATCCAATTTAAACTCATACGCAGAGCATATATCACGCCATATAGACTTCAAAAGATAAATCCTGCTTGTTCCTCTAAGTGCTGGAGGTGCGGAGCAGCTCGAGGGGATTTCACACACATCTTCTGGACCTGTCCATATATAGTTACATTTTGGATGGAGGTAGTGGATCTATTAAACTCTATCACCTCTGCTCCTTTACCGTTTTCAATGTCAGTCTGTTTGCTGGGCTTAGTAGAGGATATTACCCCTATAGAGACCGAACGAATATTTATTAATACAACATTATTCTACGCAAGAAAATCTATTGCATTATATTGGAAGAAACCTCATCCTCCTCCGTTTATATATTGGAAACAATTGATTAATAATATTCTTCAATTGTATAGAGATACCTATAGGAATAGGGGTCGCCCTAGTAAGTATGATAAGGTTTGGGCAAAGTGGCTGGATAAGCCATATACGGCATCTAACATGGAGGGAGGTAACAATTCATAGAAGGGATTTTCCCTATATGGGATATTTGTGTTTAGAAATGATTGGAAATAATAGTGATAATCATAATTTTTCTTTATTTCTTGTTTTTTGCTATGCAAGGTGATGGGATTGTGTTATTTTACTAATATATTTTAGATTTAATGTGTATGATGTGTTGTCATGTTATGTTTTGTTTAAGAAATCAAATAAAAAGATTTATAATTAAAAAAAAGGGTCCTCGGGAAGCTCCCTCTTACCCTGAGTTGATGAGGCTAGTAAGGGAAGAGAAGGCCCTTCTAGATGAGAAGAATCAAGGAATCAGACCTGTGGAAAGGACACCCCAGAAGAATGAGAAAGTGACCGCCCAGTCTGTTCAAGTGGATGCTAATGAGGAGGAATCTGACGAAGAGTTTGAGTGGGGGGAGCACACTAAGGCCCCTGTGGAGCAGTCCACTCAAAAAACTACCCCTGTCAAGTCATCAGAAGGAGGAGGTCAAGTTCAAGAACAAGTCCAACAAGCCTTGTCACATATGATGGAGGCTCAAGCTAGAGCCCAGGCCGAATGAACTGGCATCTGGAAGTGCTACAAGTGTGACGACCCGAGACACTTCAGGGCCCAGTGTCCACAACAAGAGATAAGCAGGGAATTGTTGGTGGAGCTAGTGAAGGCATTGCAGAAACTGTTGAAAGAACAGCTGGCGGGAAACGTCGGGGGGTCTCAGTGAGGGAGCCAACTGAGGACCCCGGTGAAAAGAGCTCCAGCAGATCAAGAAAGAAAGCTGCCGAAAGAAGACCATCGAAGGATGTGTACAGACTGACTTGTTCCAGATCCCAGTCTAGTAACCCGGCACCGGGGTTGTGGGGTCAGGCGCAGGGAGTCAATGCTTCACCGCTACCTAGGGCCATGATTAGGCCCTACCAGGATGCCTTTAGGCAGCATAGCCCAATCCAGAGTGGTCTGGCAACACCTTCTAGGACTAGGATGGGGACCCCTCAGAACGTCCCTAAAAGACTTTGTCAGCTTTGCCCAATCCACAGTGGTCTGGCAAAACCCCCAAGGGTTGCTGTTAGGCCCACACAGAATGCACGCAAGAGGAAGAAAACTTGTAAATTCAATCACACCCAAGACAACGCTACTGGTCTTACTGAAAAGCTAGTGGGGCCATCCCCGATCGTACCTGTGCAAATAGAGGGTGTCTACACCAAAGCTCTACTAGATACAGGGGCCCAAGTCATGCTGTTATACCAAGACTTTTATGATAAGCACTTGAGTCACATCCCTCTACGCAAGTTGGAAGAATTCGAGATCAGGGGAATTGGGGTGGCCAAATGTCCATACGATGGCTACATCCCTATTCGGATATCATTCCAGCCAGCAGCCATTGGTAAAGAGGAAGCCTTTGATGCCCTGGCAGTTGTGTGTCCAAGGCCCCCCAGAAGCAGGGACAAACTCAATCCTGGTAGGAACCAATACGGATCTGGTGAGAAGGCTGTTATCCTCAGTCCTCACTGAAGAGGGATCTGTCAAAAGCCCAATTCACCCCCAGCTCCTGAAAGCTTATCGGAGAGTGGCTAGAGAGAAGAAGGCCTCTGAAGGAGGAGTGGGACGGTTGTGGAGATTGGAGACCGAAGACAAAGTGCTGCAGCCGGGGGAGGTAGCTCATGTGAAGGCCACCATTAAGTTGACTTGGGACCAGCCAGGTCCCTTTGTGGTACTAGAAATGGATGAGCAGACTCAAGCGGCTGGACTAGAGATGGTTCCTGCCTTAGTCCCCACCAGGAACCTGTCAAGAACAGGAAAACGCGTGCCTATCAGTGTGTCTGATCAACCTGTCAAATTGAGAGTCTGTATGCTGGTGGGAAAGGTGAGTGCAGCTACCCCTGTCCTCCCTGAAGAAGCTAAGGGTTTGAAGAACAGCCAGGAGCTTCAAGCAGAGTTCCAGCGATGTGCAGAGGTTCTGTCTCCTGTTTGGCAGGAGAGGATGAAGACCCAGCTGATGAGATGGGAGAAGTTGTTCTCCAGAGATGACTTCGAAGTGGGGTGTGCCAAGAGTGCCCAACATAGGATCCGACTGCAGGAAGATAGACCTTTCCGTGAACGGGCTAGAAGAATCCCTCTTAGTGACCTGGAAGACTTACGAGAGCAGCTTGCTGAGTTAAATAGGTCCAGAGTCATCCAGGAGTCCTGGAGCCCTTATGCATCCCCCATTGTGGTGGTAAGGAAGAAAAATGGGTCCCTTGGCATGTGCATTGACTACCGAACTTTGAACCGGCACACTATACCTGATCAGTATACCACGCCTCGCATAGAGGATGCCTTGCAGTGCCTTACTGGAGCCAAGTGGTTTAGTGTGCTTGACCTGAAGAGTGGATATTATCAAATTCCCATGCACCCAGAAGATTAGGAGAAGACGGCATTAATTTTCCCATTGGGGTTCTATGAGTTCAGTAGGATGCCCCAGGGCCTGTCAGGGGCTCCTGCGACCTTTCAGCGTTTGATGGAAAGAACAGTGGGAGACATGAACCTGGTGGATGTGTTGGTGTATCTGGATGACATTATCGTCTTTGGGTGGACCTTGGAAGAGCATGAGAGTCTGTTATAGAAGGTGTTTTCCTGCCTCCATGAAGAAGGGTTGAAGTTGTCTTTGGAGAAATGCCAATTTTACAGAACATCAGTCACCTACTTAGGCCATGTTGTCTCTGCAGGGGGGTTGCCACTGACCCTCAGAAGTTGGAAGCTGTCACCACCTGGCCTCGGCCAACAACGATTATCGAGCTGCGCTCATTCCTGGGGTTTTGTTATTATCGGAGATTTGTGGCCAACTTTGCCAAGATTGCCCGACCTCTGAATGAACTGTTGCAAGTGGTCACGGGTGAAGGAGAAGATGGAGCTAAAGATAAGAAAAGTAGTTTCCGCAAGAAAGGAGTGTCCGTCCAAACCCAGTGGACCCCGCAATATGAAAAAGCTTTTTGGCGGCTGAAGAGGAGCCTCACCAAAGCCCCAGTCTTGACTTATCCTGACCCAGGCCTACCTTATGAACTGCATGTGGATGCCAGCAGAGAAGGGTTAGAAGGAGTATTATATCAAGAGCAGAATGGGGGATTGAGGCCTGTGGCTTATGTGAGTAGGAATCTTACACCAGCCGAGAAGAATTATCCTGTTTACAAGCTGGATTTTCTGTTACTAAAGAACTTAGGGGTACCAGGAAAGCATAAACTGGCTGATCGATGGAGACCGCATCCTTATGTGGTGTGCAAACAGCTTCTGGGCCTACCGGTATATCAGATTCGACTGGATGGAGAGAAAGGTCCTTTGAAGATGTGGCACCGAAAACACTTGCTACCGTTGTCAGATGCAGTAAGGGTGCCTACAGTACCTGTGCCATTTCCTCTGAAATCTATCCCACCTCAGACACGTTCACAAAAAAAGGTTTCTGCCATAGAGGACGAGGTGGATGAAAGTGAAGATAAGTTTGGAGAAGACTATGCATGCTCTAGTTCAGTGCCTTCGTCTAGCTCAACGTACTCCTCAGGAGGGGGAAGAATTGAGGAGGAGGAGGAGGATGAGATTGTGGGCGTGCCTTTCTGGTGGTGGCCTACTGAAGATAATTCTGTGGATAGCCCTCTGAAGAGGATGAAGGAAACTCTGGATGCCATTCAAGAATTGCCACCACAGCCACAAAGAGCGGTTAAAATGGTACCCTCACAACCTAGAGAAACAACTAGAGCGGTACGTCGGTCCCTTGAACCAGAGTTGGAGTTACTACCACCTTTTAAGGATGCAAAAGAGAACAGCACGGGGAAAGTTGTGTCTGAACCAGAAACCAGAGACTTGATAGACTTGTATAGTGAGCTATTATCAGCTCCTAAGCCAAGAGACACTGTCGAAGGTGAAGGTTTAAACTCATAGGGAGGAGAAGTAGAGCATCAAGAGAGTCTCCTCACTCCCCTTGAAGAAAAATATGTCCCATGTTCTGCGCTGAACCCGGAGTATGGAGGGGAGTCTACACAGGTTGCTGGACCCAGCTCTCCAGTGCGATTGAGGCGGAGTGTACATCCTCCAAAAAGACTTACCTATGACAAGCTGGGAGAGGGCTCTGATGAACTTATTCACACCATTAGTAGGGCTGTTCCTGAAGCTGCACCCCCTACTGTTAATTGGATAGGGAGCGACTCTGCTCTAACCTCTGACACCCGAGCAGGTTTGCCAACTTTCAGTAAATTTACAAACAGTTTGTAAAATCCATAATTGTTGCATATATCAATGAATGTCAGTTACGGACATGCAGCCTACATGTCTGTAATGGACATTCATGGACAGATGCAAAAAGTACGGATTTTACAAACTGTATATTTACTAAAAGTTGGCAATCCTGCACCTGAGGGTGGGACACGGCAATTGCCCTGGCCTGTTCACAAACTGAATGAGCGGCAAAAGAGCAGAAGATAGCGGAGGAGCCCGGCAGAAGGAAGAAGGCACCGGAGAAGAACCAGAGAGCGCGGCGACGACACCGGAGAGAGGGAGAAAAGGCCTGAGAGGCCACCGAAGTCAGAAGAAGACCACCGAAGTCGGAAGAAGACCCCCAGACCTGCCTAATAAATTACTTTAAAAACCTGTCTACTGTGTTTTTTTTATTGACACTTTTTCCGCCCAGGTGAATGGGTAGGGGTACAATGTACCCCATACTTATTCACATAGGGTGGGGGGCTGGGACGGCCAGGGTTGTCAGGAAGAGGCCCTTGTCCTCATCAACATGGGGATGAGGTGCTTTGGGGTGGGGGGGCTAGCAGGGCGCCCCCCTGCCCCAAAGCACCAACCCCCCATGTTGAGGGCATGCGTCCCCACCCCCTTTCCTGACCGACCAGGCTGCGTGCTCGGATAAGGGTCTGGTATGGATTTTGAGGGTGACCCCCATGCCGTTTTTTCGGCTTAGGGGTTCCCCTTAAAATCCATACCAGACCGAAGGACCTGGTATGCTCTTGGAGGGGAACCCATGCCGGTTTTTTATTTAAAACTTGGCGTGAAGTTCCCCCTCAAGATTCATACCAAACAGTGCCTGGCATTGGTGGGGATCCAAGTCGGATCCCCGTTCAATGCGAGTCGGTACCCTATCGGGTTGCTATGGAAATGGCAAACCACAGCTAAATGCAACCGCGTGTAAACGCAGCTAATCGCACTGTACAAATGCAGCTGATCACAGTGCCTGGAGTCTTGAATTTCACAGAAAAAAAAACATGCTTTTAACTGCGGCAGAATAGCCGTCCATGTGAAAGGCGCCTTAAGGTCACACTGAACTGCACTCTAGAGGGAGCCAGTTAGCAACATAAGGTTGAAGCATATTCTTTAATTACTGTGTTTATTGTTGTTATTAGTCTCTTTGCTTGGGCCTCGGTGGAGGGGTGGTGCAATACAGGTATTGAAGTATTGGGGACCTACTCTACTGTATGCCTACTCACATATACCTTTGTCAGGTTGTTGGAGATAGTGATAGACATTACTAATTTGAAAATACATCTCTGCTAATGACAATAATCTGTGTTCATTCACTGTTGATTGTACAGTAACTTCATGCCATTTTTTGCTCTAGTAAATGTTCCTTATGTGATTTAGTAATCTCGAGTGAGTGTATTATTATTAACGTGAGACAACTACAATGGAACACTACATTGCCAAACATCACCATGTCTGCAACTGTCACACAGCTGCAAATAAGTGGGTTATGGGTGCTGGGGGTGCTAAAACATTATAACCCCCATAGATAAAATCTTTCAGAGCCCAGGATGGTCCTTTTATATAAACCTCACAGCACTTGCAACTGTGAAACAGCTGAAAAAAATTCCATGCAAGATGATAGGCTCAGCAATGGCATGCAATGCCAAGCTGCTGCTAACAAAGCAAACAGAATATTGGCATGCATTAAAAAGGGGATCAACTCCAGAGATAAAAGAATAATTCTCCCACTCTACAAGACTCTGGTCCAGCGGCACCTATATGTATGCTGTCCAGTTCTGGACGCCAGTCCTCAGGAAGGATGTACTGGAAATGGAGCGAGTACAAAGAAGGGCAACCAAGCTAATAAAGGGTCTGGAGGATGTTAGTTATGAGGAAAGGTTGCGAGCATTGAACTTATTCTCTCTGGAGAAGAGATGCTTGAGAGGGGATGTGATTTCAATTTACAAATACCGTACTGGTGACCCCACAATAGGGATAAAACTTTTTTGTGGAAGGGAGTTCAACAAGACACGTGGCCACTCATTAAAATTAGAAGAAAAGAGGTTTAACCTTAAACTACGTAGAGGGTTTTTTACTGTAAGAGCGGCAAGGATGTGGAATTCCCTTCCACAGGCGGTGGTCTTAGCGGGGAGCATCGATAGTTTAAAAAAACTATTAGTTAAGCACCTGAACGACCACAACATACAGGGATATACAATGTAATTCTGACATATAATAACACACATAGGTTGGACTTGATGGACTTGTGTCTTTTTTCAACCTCACCTACTATGTAACAGCAGCTATGGCCCCATTTTTAAACAGTAAGGACAGGAGACATTATCACTGGCAGGTAGAGGGATGTGCCAACGATGACTGGGTATGCTCAAAGAGACCAAACATGGCAACGGAGGCAGAACATAAGATATTTTTTGTGACCTGTGGTGGTTAAAAGAGAAGTTTGGAATACAGAAAAAAATGGAGGGTGGCAGGATGCCCCAAATATTTAATGGATGACATCCTGCCTTGCTGAAGCTGTGCCTCTCCCTCATGTTCCTCCTCTGCTGTATCGGACACCCAGGAACAGTCAGGAACTTCACCATCATACCGTTTTCACTGGGGCCAACATGTGTGCCGCAGCTGCGAGAACATCACTGCCAATTGATTCTCCCTGCCTGTTGTACCCTCCTTCTAGGCTCCCATTTTTCTCCTCCTCAAAGCCCAATAACTTCTGTGCATCCTCTTGCAGCAAATGGCTCACACCGTGCTAAAAATATTCAGCAAACTCCACTGTGACAATTACGGGCCAATAGCAAGCCAGTCTTCACTTGGATGACAGGGGAGGAGAATGATCAAGGCTTGGTTAGAAACTCCACCAACTTCTCTGTGTGCTCTGTCTCTATAGCATGCCCAGCACCCAAAAAAATGGCAAATGTACCCTGCCTGGAAATTATGTACCGTATCCATGAGCACATGTTCACTAAGACCAATCCACATCAGATGTTGGCCCCCCTCATAGCTGCACGGGAACTTCTGCCTCTCCCTGTAGGTCTGCCAGACATGATGCTAATAGCATGGTAAAATCAACAATAAGACCATCACAGCAACAGTAAATGGGAGAGAAGTGTTAACGCGTTTCATGCTAGTGTGCGCTTACTCCTAACAAGCTGGGTTTTACTCCCTACTTTTAATAGCAGCTATTGGTAGAGATGTGTTGGGTAAAAGTGGTCCGTGGGTGTACTGTAAACGGTGGCAAAGAGCCTTTCTACTGTGCAAACTCCCAGCCATAGCTGATAGGAAAGATCTATACTGAGTGAAAAACACAAAGAGAAAAGGCAAGGCTGAAGAGGTGCTGAGAGAGGAATATGTGCAATCTCAACACAGATGCAGTAAGGAGCTGCAGAATGTTCTGCTTTATTAAATATTTGATGTATGCATGACAAGCAAGGTGTACAAAGGGCTGGAATTGCATCTCAAGAGCCTATGGGCTTACAATTCTGAATATTTTTTATAAATATTTTTTTATGTGTAAAGGGGAACTCTGATGTAGAGTGGTCTCTGGTCACCAAAGCCCCCCCTTTACATCACGGTCAGCAGGGGAGAAAGGGAGAGAGAGATTGGGCTTTAATACTGTATGTCACAGTAGTTTGTTAAAAATGCTTGTTTTTCCAGCTGAATTTACAACATAACGGCACACAGGCTGTCTTTGTTGGTAAACCATGAGATAAACCAAGACCCCCGGGGGGAGCGGAGTGGTCACCTCTAGGAGCCCCCGGTTGCTGCAGTCCACCGAGCCCCCTGTACATGTGCTGTTGCCCAGACAGTGGACTCCATCATCCAGACATAATCGTGGCTGTTTTTGCAGCCGCATCGCCCAGGCTGTCGCAAAGTGCCACCCATGATGCTGTCATCCTCCTCCTCCCTTGCTGCCATGGATAGTGTGGCCATGAGGGGAGAAAGGGACACTGACACAGGATGCATCCATGGCTACCGGAAACTCCCACACACTTCCTAGAAAAGGAGAAAGGAGCTGTGATTTGCTGCAGCCACAGCCTGAGGGGGTACATCCCACCAACCAAACCCAAGAGCTGAAGGGGGCTGATTACGGGGGATGTAATGGAGGAGAGAGGAGACAGACAAAAGTTGGAAGAGGTGAGAGAGGAGGCAGAGGGGGAGTGGGGTCCGCGGTGCCCGGAGCAGCAAGTTCCTGAAATCCGGAGATAGGCGCAGATAGAATGAGCAGTGCCAAGGAGCCTCTACTGCAATCCTCCTATGGCCGGGTGGGTATAAGCAGCCCCATGGATCTCTATATGGGTTCTGGAATGAGATCAGATCCTGTGGTTGGTGTACGCACAGTCCCGGCTGGGAGGGATGGCTTGTAGCGTGGTCCTGCTCATACAGACAGGTGCCCCTCTAGGAAGGGTGTCTGTAGGCACATGCCTACAGTGCCTAATGGGAAATCCAACCCTGGGTTTACATACACTGTATATACACTGCAGGTGAGTTTGCACCAGTGACTAGTTACTGACCTTAGCAGTCCCCCAGTCATGCAAGAAATAATATTGGTGGGCGAGGGTAGCTACCTTACAGTTACACTACAGGTGAGGAAAAGCGAGCCAATGTGGAGCATAGAAAGCTGAGTGTACAAACATGGGCAGACAACAAACTTCAGCCTGACAGTCTTTTATACTGGCAGATTGGAAAAGGGGTTGGCATTGTGATCACTAGTGCGAGAGTGCTAGATGCAGAATGCCACATTTATCAACAGAGTGAAAATAAGTAAACAACACTCCCCTTTGACAAAAAGTGTTACAGAATGAAGACTGGCGGTCTTCTCTTTTGCTAGTTTCCAAAAGAACTGGACAATGCGGGGGCTAGCAATGAACCTATGAAGTAGATGTTAACATAGAGTGAGGGAGAGGGATATTTTAAGAGGAAATATATGCAATTTGTGGTACGAATGTGTTAGAAGAAGATGTGTTTATCTTCTTGTTTGCAGAAAAGACATGTACAGTATGTGTCTGGTAAGCTAAATGTATGCAATGAGCAAGTGCAAATATGTGGTTAGTGTGTTAATGCAGGAGATGTAGATTTGTATGGGAATGGAGGATATATGCAGCAGGTGTATGTTTTTATGTGGTTGCTAGGTGAATGCAGGGGATGTACACTCACTGGCCGCTTTATTAGGTACACCTTGCCAGTACCAGGTTAGACCCCCCCCCCAAGAAGGTGTTGGAAACATTCCTCAGAGACTTTGGTCCATATTTGACATGATAGCATCACGCAGTTGTTGCAGATTTGTCGGATGCACATTCATGATGCAAATCTCCCATTCCACCACATCCAAAAGCTGCTCTATTGGGTTGAGATCTGGTGACTGTGGAGGCCATTGGAGTACAGTGAACTTATTGTCATGGTCAAGAAACCAGTTAAAGATGATTTGATTTTTGTGACATGATGCATTATCCTGCTGGAAGTAGCCATCAGAAGATGGGTACACTGTAGTCATAAAGGGATAGACATGGTCAGCAACAATACTCAGGTAAGCCAAGGCATTTAAACGATGCTCAATTGGTACTAAGGGGCCCAAAGTTTACCAAGAAAATATCCTCTACACCATTACACCACCACCAGCCTGACCAGTTGATACAATGCAGGATGGATCCATGCTTTCATGTTGTTTACGCCAAACTCTGACCCTACAATCTGAATGTCGCAGCTGAAATCAAAACTCATCAGACCAGGCAATGTTTTTCTAATGTTCTATTGTTCAATTTTGGTGAACCTGTGCAAATTGTAGCCTCAGTTTCCTGTTCTTAGTTGACAGGAGTAGCACCTGGTGTATTCTTCTGCTGCTGTTGCCCATCTGCTTCAAAGTTCGTTGTGTTGTGCATTCAGAGATGGTATTCTGCATACCTTGGTTGTAAGAAGTGGTTATTTGAGTTACTGTTGCCTTTCTATCATCTCAAACGAGTCTGCCCATTATCTTCTGACATCAACAAGGCATTTTCATTCACACAACTGCCGCTCACTGGATATTTTCTCTTTTTTGACCATTCTCTGTAAACCCTAGAGATGGTTGTGCATGAAAATCCCAGTAGATCAGCATTTTTTTTAAATACCCAGACCAGCTTGTCTGGTACAAACAACCATACCACGTTCAAAGTCAACTAAATGCCCTTTCTTCCCCATTCTGATGCTCAGTTTTTACTTCAGCAAGTTGTCTTCACCGCGTCTAGATGCCTAAATGCATTGAGTTACTGCCATATGATTGGCTGATTAGCAATTTGTGTTACCAAGCAATTGAACAGGTATGCCAAATAAAGTGTCCGGTGAGTGTATGTTTGTATAGGGTTAGAGGGTCCATGTGTGTGTGTATGGGGGTTGAAGGGTGCTTGCAGTAGATGTGTTTTCATGCAGTTGTTGGGTACATGCAGGATATGTATGTTTGTATAAGGTTGAATAGGTCATGCAGAAGATGTATGTTTGTATGTGATTGCTGGGTGCCTGCAGGTGATGTATGTTTGTATAGAGTTGGAGGGTGCATGCAGGAGATGTGTGTTTATGTAGTTGCTGGGTGAATGCAGGAGATGTATTTGTATGGGGTTGGTGGGTACATTCAGGAGATATACAGTATGTTTGTATTGGGGTTAAAGGGTCAATGTGAGAGGCGTGTGTTTGTATGGGGTTGGAGGGTACATGCAGGAGACAGATGTTTGTATGGGGTTGGAGGGTGCATGCAGGAGACATATAGTATGGGGTTGGAGGGTGCATGCAGGAGACATATGTTTGTATGAGGTTGGAGGGTGCATGCAGGAGACATATGTTTGTATGGGGTTGGAGGGTGCATGCAGGAGACATATGTTTGTATGAGGTTGGAGGGTGCATGCAGGAGACATATGTTTGTATGGGGTTGGAGGGTGCATGCAGGAGACATATATGTTTGTATGGGGTTGGAGGGTGCATACAGGAGACATGTTTTTGTATGGGGTTGGAGGGTGCATGCAGGAGACATATAGTATGGGGTTGGAGGGTGCATGCAGGAGACATATGTTTGTATGGGGTTGGAGGGTGCATGCAGGAGACATATGTTTGTATGGGGTTGGAGGGTGCATGCAGGAGACATATGTTTGTATGGGGTTGGAGGGTGCATGCAGGAGACATATGTTTGTATGAGGTTGGAGGGTGCATGCAGGAGACATATGTTTGTATGGGGTTGGAGGGTGCATGCAGGAGACATATATGTTTGTATGGGGTTGGAGGGTGCATGCAGGAGACATGTTTTTGTATGGGGTTGGAGGGTGCATGCAGGAGACATATAGTATGGGGTTGGAGGGTGCATGCAGGAGACATATATGTTTGTATGGGGTTGGAGGGTGCATGCAGGAGACATGTTTTTGTATGGGGTTGGAGGGTGCATGCAGGAGACATATAGTATGGGGTTGGAGGGTGCATGCAGGAGACATATGTTTTTATGAGGTTGGAGGGTGCATGCAGGAGACATATGTTTGTATGGGGTTGGAGGGTGCATGCAGGAGACATATATGTTTGTATGGGGTTGGAGGGTGCATGCAGGAGACATGTTTTTGTATGGGGTTGGAGGGTGCATGCAGGAGACATATAGTATGGGGTTGGAGGGTGCATGCAGGAGACATATGTTTGTATGGGGTTGGAGGGTGCATGCAGGAGACATATAGTATGGGGTTGGAGGGTGCATGCAGGAGACATATGTTTTTGTATGGGGTTGGAGGGTGCATGCAGGAGACATATAGTATGGGGTTGGAGGGTACATGCAGGAGACATATGTTTGTATGGGGTTGGAGGGTGCATGCAGGAGACATATAGTATGGGGTTGGAGGGGGCATGCAGGAGACATATGTTTGTATGGGGTTGGAGGGTGCATGCAGGAGACATATAGTATGGGGTAGGAGGGTGCATGCAGGAGACATATGTTTGTATGGGGTTAGAGGGTGCATGCAGGAGACATATGTTTGTATGGGGTTGGAGGGTGCATGCAGGAGACATATGTTTGTATGGGGTTGGAGGGTGCATGCAGGAGACATATGTTTGTATGGGGTTGGAGGGTGCATGCAGGAGACATATGTTTGTATGGGGTTGGAGGGTGTATGCAAGAGACATATAGTATGGGGTTGGAGGGTGCATGCAGGAGACATATAGTATGGGGTTGGAGGGTGCATGCAGGAGACATATGTTTGTATGGGGTTGGAGGGTGCATGCAGGAGACTTATGTTTGTATGGGGTTGGATGGTGCATGCAGGAGACATATGTTTGTATGGGGTTGGAGGGTGCATGCAGGAGACATATGTTTGTATGGGGTTGGATGGTACATGCAGGAGACATATGTTTGTATGAGGTTGGAGGGTGCATGCAGGAGACATATGTTTGTATGGGGTTGGAGGGTGCATGCAGGAGACATATATGTTTGTATGGGGTTGGAGGGTGCATACAGGAGACATGTTTTTGTATGGTGTTGGAGGGTGCATGCAGGAGACATATAGTATGGGGTTGGAGGGTGCATGCAGGAGACATATGTTTGTATGGGGTTGGAGGGTGCATGCAGGAGACATATGTTTGTATGGGGTTGGAGGGTGCATGCAGGAGACATATGTTTGTATGGGGTTGGAGGGTGCATGCAGGAGACATATGTTTGTATGAGGTTGGAGGGTGCATGCAGGAGACATATGTTTGTATGGGGTTGGAGGGTGCATGCAGGAGACATATATGTTTGTATGGGGTTGGAGGGTGCATGCAGGAGACATGTTTTTGTATGGGGTTGGAGGGTGCATGCAGGAGACATATAGTATGGGGTTGGAGGGTGCATGCAGGAGACATATATGTTTGTATGGGGTTGGAGGGTGCATGCAGGAGACATGTTTTTGTATGGGGTTGGAGGGTGCATGCAGGAGACATATAGTATGGGGTTGGAGGGTGCATGCAGGAGACATATGTTTTTATGAGGTTGGAGGGTGCATGCAGGAGACATATGTTTGTATGGGGTTGGAGGGTGCATGCAGGAGACATATATGTTTGTATGGGGTTGGAGGGTGCATGCAGGAGACATGTTTTTGTATGGGGTTGGAGGGTGCATGCAGGAGACATATAGTATGGGGTTGGAGGGTGCATGCAGGAGACATATGTTTGTATGGGGTTGGAGGGTGCATGCAGGAGACATATAGTATGGGGTTGGAGGGTGCATGCAGGAGACATATGTTTTTGTATGGGGTTGGAGGGTGCATGCAGGAGACATATAGTATGGGGTTGGAGGGTACATGCAGGAGACATATGTTTGTATGGGGTTGGAGGGTGCATGCAGGAGACATATAGTATGGGGTTGGAGGGGGCATGCAGGAGACATATGTTTGTATGGGGTTGGAGGGTGCATGCAGGAGACATATAGTATGGGGTAGGAGGGTGCATGCAGGAGACATATGTTTGTATGGGGTTAGAGGGTGCATGCAGGAGACATATGTTTGTATGGGGTTGGAGGGTGCATGCAGGAGACATATGTTTGTATGGGGTTGGAGGGTGCATGCAGGAGACATATGTTTGTATGGGGTTGGAGGGTGCATGCAGGAGACATATGTTTGTATGGGGTTGGAGGGTGTATGCAAGAGACATATAGTATGGGGTTGGAGGGTGCATGCAGGAGACATATAGTATGGGGTTGGAGGGTGCATGCAGGAGACATATGTTTGTATGGGGTTGGAGGGTGCATGCAGGAGACTTATGTTTGTATGGGGTTGGATGGTGCATGCAGGAGACATATGTTTGTATGGGGTTGGATGGTACATGCAGGAGACATATGTTTGTATGGGGTTGGAGGGTGCATGCAGGAGACATATGTTTGTATGAGGTTGGAGGGTGCATGCAGGAGACATATGTTTGTATGGGGTTGGAGGGTGCATGCAGGAGACATATGTTTGTATGGGGTTGGATGGTACATGCAGGAGACATATGTTTGTATGGGGTTGGAGGGTGCATGCAGGAGACATATGTTTGTATGGGGTTGGAGGGTGCATGCAGGAGACATGTTTTTGTATGGGGTTGGAGGGTGCATGCAGGAGACATATAGTATGGGGTTGGAGGGTGCATGCAGGAGACATATATGTTTGTATGGGGTTGGAGGGTGCATGCAGGAGACATGTTTTTGTATGGGGTTGGAGGGTGCATGCAGGAGACATATAGTATGGGGTTGGAGGGTGCATGCAGGAGACATATGTTTTTATGAGGTTGGAGGGTGCATGCAGGAGACATATGTTTGTATGGGGTTGGAGGGTGCATGCAGGAGACATATATGTTTGTATGGGGTTGGAGGGTGCATGCAGGAGACATGTTTTTGTATGGGGTTGGAGGGTGCATGCAGGAGACATATAGTATGGGGTTGGAGGGTGCATGCAGGAGACATATGTTTGTATGGGGTTGGAGGGTGCATGCAGGAGACATATAGTATGGGGTTGGAGGGTGCATGCAGGAAACATATGTTTTTGTATGGGGTTGGAGGGTGCATGCAGGAGACATATAGTATGGGGTTGGAGGGTACATGCAGGAGACATATGTTTGTATGGGGTTGGAGGGTGCATGCAGGAGACATATAGTATGGGGTAGGAGGGTGCATGCAGGAGACATATGTTTGTATGGGGTTAGAGGGTGCATGCAGGAGACATATGTTTGTATGGGGTTGGAGGGTGCATGCAGGAGACATATGTTTGTATGGGGTTGGAGGGTGCATGCAGGAGACATATGTTTGTATGGGGTTGGAGGGTGCATGCAGGAGACATATGTTTGTATGGGGTTGGAGGGTGTATGCAAGAGACATATAGTATGGGGTTGGAGGGTGCATGCAGGAGACATATAGTATGGGGTTGGAGGGTGCATGCAGGAGACATATGTTTGTATGGGGTTGGAGGGTGCATGCAGGAGACTTATGTTTGTATGGGGTTGGATGGTGCATGCAGGAAACATATGTTTGTATGGGGTTGGAGGGTGCATGCAGGAGACATATGTTTGTATGGGGTTGGATGGTACATGCAGGAGACATATGTTTGTATGGGGTTGGAGGGTGCATGCAGGAGACATATGTTTGTATGGGGTTGGATGGTGCATGCAGGAGACATATGTTTGTATGGGGTTGGATGGTACATGCAGGAGACATATGTTTGTATGGGGTTGGAGGGTGCATGCAGGAGACATATGTTTGTATGGGGTTGGATGGTACATGCAGGAGACATATGTTTGTATGGGGTTGGATGGTACATGCAGGAGACATATGTTTGTATGGGGTTGGAGGGTGCATGTAGGAGACATATGTTTGTATGGGGTTGGAGGGTGCATGCAGGAGACATATGTTTGTATGGGGTTGGAGGGTGCATGCAGGAGACATATGTTTGTATGGGGTTGGAGGGTGCATGCAGGAGACATATGTTTGTATGGGGTTTGGATGGTACATGCAGGAGACATATGTTTGTATGGGGTTGGAGGGTGCATGCAGGAGACATATGTTTGTATGGGGTTGGAGGGTGCATGCAGGAGACATATGTTTGTATGGGGTAGGAGTGTGCATGCAGGAGACATATGTTTGTATGGGGTTGGAGGGTGCATGCAGGAGACATATGTTTGTATGGGGTTGGAGGGTGCATGCAGGAGACATATGTTTGTATGGGGTTGGATGGTACATGCAGGAGACATATGTTTGTATGGGGTTGGAGGGTGCATGCAGGAGACATATGTTTGTATGGGGTTGGAGGGTGCATGCAGGAGACATATGTTTGTATGGGGTTGGATGGTACATGCAGGAGACATATGTTTGTATGGGGTTGGAGGGTGCATGCAGGAGACATATAGTATGGGGTTGGAGGGTGCATACAGAAGACATATGTTTGTTTGGGGTTGGATGGTACATGCAGGAGACATATGTTTGTATGGGGTTGGAGGGTGCATGCAGGAGACATATAGAATGGGTTGGAGGGTGCATGCAGGAGACATATGTTTGTATGGGGTTGGAGGGTGCATGCAGGAGACATATGTTTGTATGGGGTTGGAGGGTGCATGCAGGAGACATATAGTATGGGGTTGGAGGGTGAATGCAGGAGACATATGTTTGTATGGGGTTAGAGGGTGCATGCAGGAGACATATGTTTGTATGGGGTTGGAGGGTGCATGCAGGAGACATATAGTATGGGGTTGGAGGGTGCATGCAGGAGACATATGTTTGTATGGGGTTGGATGGTGCATGCAGGAGACATATGTTTGTTTGGGATTGGATGGTACATGCAGGAGACATATGTTTGTATGGGGTTGGAGGGTGCATGCAGGAGACATATGTTTGTATGGGGTTGGAGGGTGCATGCAGGAGACATATGTTTGTATGGGGTTGGAGGGTGCATGCAGGAGACATATGTTTTTGTATGGGGTTGGAGGGTGCATGCAGGAGACATATAGTATGGGGTTGGAGGGTACATGCAGGAGACATATGTTTGTATGGGGTTGGAGGGTGCATGCAGGAGACATATAGTATGGGGTTGGAGGGTGCATGCAGGAGACATATGTTTGTATGGGGTTGGAGGGTGCATGCAGGAGACATATAGTATGGGGTTGGAGGGTGCATGCAGGAGACATATGTTTGTATGGGGTTGGAGGGTGCATGCAGGAGACATATGTTTGTATGGGGTTGGAGGGTGCATGCAGGAGACATATGTTTGTATGGGGTTGGAGGGTGCATGCAGGAGACATATGTTTGTATGGGGTTGGAGGGTGCATGCAGGAGACATATAGAATGGGGTTGGAGGGTGCATGCAGGAGACATATGTTTGTATGGGGTTGGAGGGTGCATGCAGGAGACATATAGTATGGGGTTGGAGGGTGCATGCAGGAGACATATGTTTGTATGGGGTTGGAGGGTGCATGCAGGAGACATATAGTATGGGGTTGGAGGGTGCATGCAGGAGACATATGTTTGTATGGGGTTGGAGGGTGCATGCAGGAGACATATGTTTGTATGGGGTTGGAGGGTGCATGCAGGAGACATATGTTTGTATGGGGTTGGAGGGTGCATGCAGGAGACATATGTTTGTATGGGGTTAGAGGGTGCATGCAGGAGACATATAGTATGGGGTTGGAGGGTGCATGCAGGAGACATATGTTTGTATGGGGTTGGAGGGTGCATGCAGGAGACATATGTTTGTATGGGGTTGGATGGTACATGCAGGAGACATATGTTTGTATGGGGTTGGAGGGTGCATGCAGGAGACATATGTTTGTATGGGGTTGGAGGGTGCATGCAGGAGACATATAGTATGGGGTTGGAGGGTGCATGCAGGAGACATATGTTTGTATGGGGTTGGAGGGTGCATGCAGGAGACATATGTTTGTATGGGGTTGGAGGGTGCATGCAGGAGACATATGTTTGTATGGGGTTGGAGGGTGCATGCAGGAGACATATGTTTGTATGGGGTTAGAGGGTGCATGCAGGAGACATATAGTATGGGGTTGGAGGGTGCATGCAGGAGACATATGTTTGTATGGGGTTGGAGGGTGCATGCAGGAGACATATGTTTGTATGGGGTTGGATGGTACATGCAGGAGACATATGTTTGTATGGGGTTGGAGGGTGCATGCAGGAGACATATGTTTGTATGGGGTTGGAGGGTGCATGCAGGAGACATATGTTTGTATGGGGTTGGAGGGTGCATGCAGGAGACATATGTTTGTATGGGGTTGGATGGTACATGCAGGAGACATATGTTTGTATGGGGTTGGAGGGTGCATGCAGGAGACATATGTTTGTATGGGGTTGGAGGGTGCATGCAGGAGACATATGTTTGTATGGGGTTGGATGGTACATGCAGGAGACATATGTTTGTATGGGGTTGGAGGGTGCATGCAGGAGACATATGTTTGTATGGGGTTGGAGGGTGCATGCAGGAGACATATGTTAGTATGGGGTTGGAGGGTGCATGCAGGAGACATATGTTTGTATGGGGTTGGAGGGTGCATGCAGGAGACATATGTTTGTATGGGGTTGGAGGGTGCATGCAGGAGACATATGTTTGTATGGGGTTAGAGGGTGCATGCAGGAGACATATAGTATGGGGTTGGAGGGTGCATGCAGGAGACATATGTTTGTATGGGGTTGGAGGGTGCATGCAGGAGACATATGTTTGTATGGGGTTGGAGGGTGCATGCAGGAGACATATGTTTGTATGGGTTGGAGGGTGCATGCAGGAGACATATGTTTGTATGGGGTTGGATGGTACATGCAGGAGACATATGTTTGTATGGGGTTGGAGGGTGCATGCAGGAGACATATGTTTGTATGGGGTTGGAGGGTGCATGCAGGAGACATATGTTTGTATGGGGTTGGATGGTACATGCAGGAGACATATGTTTGTATGGGGTTGGAGGGTGCATGCAGGAGACATATGCTTGTATGGGGTTGGAGGGTGCATGCAGGAGACATATGTTTGTATGGGGTTGGATGGTACATGCAGGAGACATATGTTTGTATGGGGTTGGAGGGTGCATGCAGGAGACATATGTTTGTATGGGGTTGGAGGGTGCATGCAGGAGACATATGTTAGTATGGGGTTGGAGGGTGCATGCAGGAGACATATGTTTGTATGGGGTTGGAGGGTGCATGCAGGAGACATATGTTTGTATGGGGTTGGAGGGTGCATGCAGGAGACATATGTTTGTATGGGGTTAGAGGGTGCATGCAGGAGACATATGTTTGTATGGGGTTGGAGGGTGCATGCAGGAGACATATGTTTGTATGGGGTTGGAGGGTGCATGCAGGAGACATATGTTTGTATGGGGTTGGAGGGTGCATGCAGGAGACATATGTTTGTATGGGGTTGGAGGGTGCATGTAGGAGACATATGTTTGTATGGGGTTGGATGGTGCATGCAGGAGACATATGTTTGTATGGGGTTGGAGGGTGCATGCAGGAGACATATGTTTGTATGGGGTTGGAGGGTGCATGCAGGAGACATATGTTTGTATGGGGTTGGAGGGTGCATGCAGGAGACATATGTTTGTATGGGGTTGGATGGTACATGCAGGAGACATATGTTTGTATGGGGTTGGAGGGTGCATGCAGGAGACATATGTTTGTATGGGGTTGGAGGGTGCATGCAGGAGACATATGTTTGTATGGGGTTGGAGGGTGCATGCAGGAGACATATGTTTGTATGGGGTTGGATGGTACATGTAGGAGACATATGTTTGTATGGGGTTGGAGGGTGCATGCAGGAGACATATGTTTGTATGGGGTTGGAGGGTGCATGCAGGAGACATATGTTTGTATGGGGTTGGATGGTACATGCAGGAGACATATGTTTGTATGGGGTTGGAGGGTGCATGCAGGAGACATATGTTTGTATGGGGTTGGAGGGTGCATGCAGGAGACATATGTTTGTATGGGGTTGGAGGGTACATGCAGGAGACATATGTTTGTATGGGGTTGGAGGGTGCATGCAGGAGACATATGTTTGTATGGGGTTGGAGGGTGCATGCAGGAGACATATGTTTGTATGGGGTTGGAGGGTGCATGCAGGAGACATATGTTTGTATGGGGTTGGATGGTACATGCAGGAGACATATGTTTGTATGGGGTTGGATGGTACATGCAGGAGACATATGTTTGTATGGGGTTGGAGGGTGCATGCAGGAGACATATGTTTGTATGGGGTTGGAGGGTGCATGCAGGAGACATATGTTTGTATGGGGTTGGAGGGTGCATGCAGGAGACATATGTTTGTATGGGGTTGGAGGGTGCATGCAGGAGACATATGTTTGTATGGGGTTGGATGGTGCATGCAGGAGACATATGTTTGTATGGGGTTGGATGGTACATGCAGGAGACATATGTTTGTATGGGGTTGGAGGGTGCATGCAGGAGACATATGTTTGTATGGGGTTGGATGGTACATGCAGGAGACATATGTTTGTATGGGGTTGGATGGTACATGCAGGAGACATATGTTTGTATGGGGTTGGAGGGTGCATGCAGGAGACATATGTGTGTATGGGGTTGGATGGTACATGCAGGAGACATATGTTTGTATGGGGTTGGAGGGTGCATGCAGGAGACATATGTTTGTATGGGGTTGGATGGTGCATGCAGGAGACATATGTTTGTATGGGGTTGGATGGTGCATGCAGGAGACATATGTTTGTATGGGGTTGGAGGGTGCATGCAGGAGACATATGTTTGTATGGGGTTGGAGGGTGCATGCAGGAGACATATGTGTGTATGGGGTTGGAGGGTGCATGCAGGAGACATATGTTTGTATGGGGTTGGATGGTGCATGCAGGAGACATATGTTTGTATGGGGTTGGAGGGTGCATACAGGAGACATATGTTTGTATGGGGTTGGATGGTACATGCAGGAGACATATGTTTGTATGGGGTTGGAGGGTGCATGCAGGAGACATATGTTTGTATGGGGTTGGAGGGTGCATGCAGGAGACATATGTTTGTTTGGGGTTGGAGGGTGCATGCAGGAGACATATGTTTGTATGGGGTTGGAGGGTGCATGCAGGAGACATATGTTTGTATGGGGTTGGAGGGTGCATGCAGGAGACATATGTTTGTATGGGGTTGGAGGGTGCATGCAGGAGACATATGTTTGTATGGGGTTGGAGGGTGCATGCAGGAGACATATGTTTGTATGGGGTTGGAGGGTGCATGCAGGAGACATATGTTTGTATGGGGTTGGAGGGTGCATGCAGGAGACATATGTTTGTATGGGGTTGGAGGGTGCATGCAGGAGACATATGTTTGTTTGGGGTTGGAGGGTGCATGCAGGAGACATATGTTTGTATGGGGTTGGAGGGTGCATGCAGGAGACATATGTTTGTATGGGGTTGGAGGGTGCATGCAGGAGACATATGTTTGTATGGGGTTGGAGGGTGCATGCAGGAGACATATGTTTGTATGGGGTTGGAGGGTGCATGCAGGAGACATATGTTTGTATGGGGTTAGAGGGTGCATGCAGGAGACATATAGTATGGGGTTGGAGGGTGCATGCAGGAGACATATGTTTGTATGGGGTTGGAGGGTGCATGCAGGAGACATATGTTTGTATGGGGTTGGAGGGTGCATGCAGGAGACATATGTTTGTATGGGGTTGGAGGGTGCATGTAGGAGACATATGTTTGTATGGGGTTGGATGGTGCATGCAGGAGACATATGTTTGTATGGGGTTGGAGGGTGCATGCAGGAGACATATGTTTGTTTGGGGTTGGAGGGTGCATGCAGGAGACATATGTTTGTATGGGGTTAGAGGGTGCATGCAGGAGACATATGTTTGTATGGGGTTGGAGGGTGCATGCAGGAGACATATGTTTGTATAGGGTTGGAGGGTGCATGCAGGAGACATATGTTTGTATGGGGTTGGAGGGTGCATGCAGGAGACGTATGTTTGTATGGGGTTGGAGGGTGCATGCAGGAGACATATGTTTGTATGGGGTTGGAGGGTGCATGCAGGAGACGTATGTTTGTATGGGGTTGGAGGGTGCATGCAGGAGACGTATGTTTGTATAGGGTTGGAGGGTGCATGCAGGAGACGTATGTTTGTATGGGGTTGGAGGGTGCATGCAGGAGACATATGTTTGTATGGGGTTGGAGGGTGCATACAGGAGACATATGTTTGTATGGGGTTGGATGGTGCATGCAGGAGACATATGTGTGTATGGGGTTGGAGGGTGCATGCAGGAGACATATGTTTGTTTGGGGTTGGAGGGTGCATGCAGGAGACATATGTTTGTATGGGGTTAGAGGGTGCATGCAGGAGACATATGTTTGTATGGGGTTGGAGGGTGCATGCAGGAGACATATGTTTGTATAGGGTTGGAGGGTGCATGCAGGAGACATATGTTTGTATGGGGTTGGAGGGTGCATGCAGGAGACGTATGTTTGTATGGGGTTGGAGGGTGCATGCAGGAGACATATGTTTGTATGGGGTTGGAGGGTGCATGCAGGAGACGTATGTTTGTATGGGGTTGGAGGGTGCATGCAGGAGACGTATGTTTGTATAGGGTTGGAGGGTGCATGCAGGAGACATATGTTTGTATGGGGTTGGAGGGTGCATGCAGGAGACATATGTTTGTATGGGGTTGGAGGGTGCATACAGGAGACATATGTTTGTATGGGGTTGGATGGTGCATGCAGGAGACATATGTTTGTATGGGGTTGGAGGGTGCATGCAGGAGACATATGTTTGTTTGGGGTTGGAGGGTGCATGCAGGAGACGTATGTTTGTATAGGGTTAGAGGGTGCATGCAGGAGACATATGTTTGTATGGGGTTGGAGGGTGCATGCAGGAGACATATGTTTGTATGGGGTTGGATGGTACATGCAGGAGACATATGTTTGTATGGGGTTGGAGGGTGCATGCAGGAGACATATGTTTGTATGGGGTTGGAGGGTGCATGCAGGAGACATATGTTTGTTTGGGGTTGGAGGGTGCATGCAGGAGACATATGTTTGTATGGGGTTAGAGGGTGCATGCAGGAGACATATGTTTGTATGGGGTTGGAGGGTGCATGCAGGAGACATATGTTTGTATAGGGTTGGAGGGTGCATGCAGGAGACATATGTTTGTATGGGGTTGGAGGGTGCATGCAGGAGACGTATGTTTGTATGGGGTTGGAGGGTGCATGCAGGAGACATATGTTTGTATGGGGTTGGAGGGTGCATGCAGGAGACGTATGTTTGTATGGGGTTGGAGGGTGCATGCAGGAGACGTATGTTTGTATAGGGTTGGAGGGTGCATGCAGGAGACATATGTTTGTATGGGGTTGGAGGGTGTATGTAGAAGATGTATGTATAAGGTTGGTGGGTGCATCCAAGAGATATACAGTTTGTGGAGGGAGGGTACATAGAAGTTATGTAAGGGTGGACAGGTGGACAAAGAGCAGATGTACTGTATAGAAGATTAAAGGGAAATGTACAGATCTTGAAGGATAAGAGTGTAAAATCATGGAATTGCAGCAATAATATACTGTATATACAGGAAAAAAACATTTAAATATACTAACGCATTTTTAGCTATTTAATTACAGATACGTTTATTTAAATGGTGAACTGCATTTACTTGGTTCTATAGGAAGCCACTGTATGATGCATTTGGGACTCGCCAGATGCCTGGCTGTTTTGCTTACTTATTAGCTTCAATATTTTTTAGTCACTGACCCAGAACAAGTTCATATATGAAGAATATCTTAGTAAAATCAAAATAACTGATGTGAGTAAGTGATTCACAGTATTAAAGCAAAAGGGTCAACTTAACAGACAGGCAACTATCATTTGCATAAAAAGCCAGCAATGACAGCCTCATTGTTTCTCTTTTTTTTTTCAATTACATAAAGATTGTAAAAACTCTCACTTATTACATGTGATATAGAGTACGTTATATAATCCAAGGCTAAAAGCACAAATTGATGAACCGCACACTTTTTATTTCTTTCATTTTGGCCCCATATTTTTGGCAGAATAATTTACGTGTGCTTTATTGCTGGTTTCTGAACATCTTTTACTGATGTACATAATGATAATTCTGTAATGATTTACAACAAGTTTTGACCTACTACCAATATTTCTGACAACATACTCTAGACATCTGTATGTTTGTACAGTATTTGCCGCAGTACAGACTGTACTTAAAGCTCATATAAATATTTAGGACCATATATGCAATCCATTAAAGGCCACAAAAGGAAGACAGTCAAACTTTCAGGTATGTTGAGCTATGCAAAATAAGCAAGGTGAGTATGCTTTTGGATACAAATGTGTAAATGTAGTTATTGGGATAATATACTATATATAAAACTACAAGCATGTAGCTAAGAGGATGTAAACCAGGACAAATATCGTCTAATGCTAACTGCTACAAGGGAAGAGAAAAATGTAGTTGCTTACCCATACGATTTTTTTCACAAAGGTATTAGAGACACAGTGATAGTGAACAGAGAAGGGAGTTGGACAGCATGGAGGTAATGGAGAAGGTAATGAAGAAAGGTTAATTTCTACATATTGACTAAAACACCATGCCTGCTCACTCATCCATATGATGCAGTCCTACTGATCACTTCTTTCTCAAACTATATATCTCCTTCTCTGCAGGTCTTCTCCACAGTCTCTACCCTGTGGGCGAGTCTCCGTTTTTGCACTAAGAAGTCGATGTCGTACGCACTCAAATCTGAAGCCTTATTGCTCTGAATTGGGCATCTCTCCACACAAATCCTCGGGCTATAATTACAGGCAAAATCAGGACTCCTTTCTACTCCTTCAAGCTGTCTGCATTTCCCACTTAGCCAAGGAAGTTAAGCTAGTGTGCAAGGTAGGGTGCTGAGCGGATTTTTGGCAACATGCCTGGAATTAGCGTGTATCCACTCTGGCTTCTGCAAAGGTCACATGTGCAATTTTCTATTTAGGACCAAATCACATGTGAACAAAAGATTTTGTTTCTGGGTCAGCTCGAAATCTCACACTTGCAAACATATATATGTTTATTTATAAATAAATGAGTGTGCATGGATAGATAGATATACCATATGTATACACGCATGCACACAAATAGGAATCATGCATGCATGCATACATCTTACACTTACTCTCTTATAAAGATACACACTGGTGCCACCTACATACTTGAAAATTCAATACTATTTATGGCTGTATTTTCCTTCCAATGGCTGTAATATAAAAAAGACAATATAGAATAGCTTGAACCAGTAGAGATTAAAGGGGCTGTAAAGGTTCGTTTTTTATTTTCTCAATAGGTTCCTTTAAGCTCGTGCATTGTTGGTTCACTTACCTTTTCCTTCGATTTACCTTCTAAATGTTTTTTTTCTTTGTCTGAATTTCTCACTTCCGGTTTCTCCTCACTAAACTTCACACCATCATCCGAGTGGTGTGGAGTCAGCCAGAACAGCTTACTGAACAGCTTACTGAGGAGGAACAGGAAGTGAGAAATTCAGACAAAGAAAACCAAGAAAAAAAACATTCATTTAGAAGGGAAATCTAAGGAAAAGGTAAGTGAACCAACAATGCACTAGCTTAAAGGAACCTATTTAGAAAATAAAAAATGAACCTTTACAACTCCTTTAATGTCAAAAAGTTTCTTACCTTAATTCATTCTCTGCATTGTAGTAAAAAAACATTCCACTGTGTGCCCTACCCACCCAAATCGCTAAACACTAACTGGACTTATGTCACCGCTCCTGTACTGTCTCGGCCACAGCACTGCTACCCTTAGGTCCTGGTCTAACAGGATACATTGAGGGCAGTGGGAACCTGTGAAAAGTGGGGGCTTGGCTTCCCAGTGCTGTGGGTGTCTATTGACACACACTGCCCAGCTCGGGAGCATACACACATGGGAGCCTACATAGCACCCTGTTTGCTAAGGAGGTACCCGGAGCAGGGAGGAGCAGACAGCGCCAATGGGTAACTTTCAGAACAGGAGGTAAGGGACCTTTCTGTGCTATATCATTGCACAGAACAAGTAAGTTTAACCAAAAAAATAAAGATTTTTTAGTATCACTTTGAGTATGCCACCAGTAAAAGTACCCTTTTCATTGGTGAGAATGTCATAAAGGGTTAGCTAGAAGGTCATTAGGACTCAATACAAGAAACCAATTTTGACACCTGTATATATGGGAGGTTCCATTTCATAGGCTGTTTCACCTATCTCTGTATATATTTTCTTGTACAGCCATGTTTATACATAGACCTAGTGCATATACAGTATTATTTTTCTGCAGAAGGTCACATGACAGATGTCATGCCTGAAAATGTTGTTTATTTGGACCAGAAATGCACAAATTATATGCACATACAGTATGTAATCCTAAAATATACTCGACAAAGGTTTGTGCACCTAAATAAAAAAAATAAAAATTTTTTTTTTACATTACAGTATTTGCCTTTTTCTTAAAATCTTTATTGTTTTATACATTTTTGAGATAGAAACATGAAAGTAATTGATATAAATAATATATGATTAAAAGAAAAAACATATTGTTCAGCAGGGATATTGACCACACGTCTCATAATGCAGATAGGCAATAGCAAAATAAAATATACATTTTTGCACTACTAACTTTAATATTTGACTTTTAAAAATGTGATATTATAACATGATTTATGGTACATATTACAATAAACACTAAAATTGTACACTTTTAAATGACTGTGTAGTCTGGATTATTGACTGGTAAACTTTAATTAAAGTTTATGTATAGCCAAAACCTTTCTTTAAAGTTTGGACAGGGTAGGCAAGAATTCAAACCCCTGTTATTAATTTTTTTTCATTTTTTTCTGTTTCTACTGGGGGGATTCAGCATTTGTAGTTCTACTTGTAACAATTATTAATGTGACAGAAAGCTAAAGAGGAACTTCACCCATGAGATATTTTATTTAAAATCCACATTACCTGGTTTTCTTGGTTATCCTCAATTCTCGTATATACACACACACACACAGTGAATCCAGCATTGATCTGCTATGATCTGCCACTCGGCTGCTGCATAGTGGGTCCTGTGCCACCATCTGCAGTCATTGAGAGCCGGTTGTCTTTTCCTGGTTCAGACAGCTGACCCCATAATGAGATACCCCAGATCTTCCTCCAATGCTGGATCCATCCCCCTTCAGCAATGTGTATGCCTCAACTGGAGCCGCCTAAAATTTGTAACATGCATGTCACAGGAAGCACCAAGAACAGAAGCACATCATTCTCGTCTAGGCAAGTCTGGAGTCAAGGAACAGGGGGAAGTTGAAAAATTATTCAAACACAAGAAAAAAAAACAGCTTTTCACCTCCAAGGAGGGGGAAATCCAAAATATTACTGTTTTCACCAGAAAAGAAACAGTGTGTTGACAATCAGTGCCGGATCTGTAAGGGGGAAATTACCCAGGGCTCCCCTTCGAGAGGTGCCACCCCACCTGCCAGAAGGGCCCCAGACTTTCTGTCATGAATATAAAATTAGTTTTATTATAAAAATAAAAAATAGTGTGGGTATCGGGATACAGAACAGTTAAGCCTGACTTCAGAGGCAAAGAAAGGGATGAGGGCTTCTGGCACATTTTATATTTCAACGTCTAATAATTTTTTACCATTCAAGATGTTTGTTTTAACATGTCTGTGTCACAGAGTTTATTGCCTTGTTTAGGAGAGACACGTGGGTGGGACAAGGGAAGAGTTAAAGAAAAAGCTGGAAAGTGTCAAGCAACAGCCTCAACCCCATCTCAACTCCCATGTGGGAGGGAAGTTATTGACCAGCATCAATTTATCGCAGTGAGAAACATGAGAGAAATAGCTCACTTCCCCACTTGACCGTGATTGGGTGAAGGGGAGAATCCCACACTCCGCAATCTTGAATAGGGTAAAACTTTGTTAGCATGTTTACCCAAAATTACGAGATTGGTCGAATTCGGGACAGGCATGGAGTATATCATTAATTTCAGTTCTTTTTTTGTCATATAATTTAGTTACTATGTTGAGGTGAACCCCGGCCCCCCCCTCCCCCCAGGTTGGTGACAACTGTCTAAGAGGAAGTTTCCTTTACTTTCTATTGCATCCCCAGGACCAGAAGTTAAGAGAAATTTTACCAATTGGACATAGCGAAATATGCTGACAGATGTTTTAACTCTTCCATAGTCTAGCGATAAATAAAACATTTTGCTAAACATAGACTTTAAAGAGCAGAGTCACCGAACTTGGCAAGCATAGATTATTTATTTATTAAAATATATAAAAGTGATTCCCTAAGAGCCCATTCACACAGGGGCGGCACGACTTGTCCCGTGACTGTGCTGGGCGTCTTCAAGACGACTTCAAAGGTGACTTCAAAAATGACTTCTGTATTGAAGTCAATGGAAGTCGCCCTGAAGTCGTCTTGAAGTAGTACAGGAACCTTTTTCTAAGTCGGAGCCACTTCAGTCGCTCCGATTAAAACGGTTCTATTGTACAGAATGGGACGCGACTTGTCAGGCGGCTGAGATGCCTGGCGAGTCGCCCCTGTGTGAATGGGGTCTTACTGTCCTTTCTACTTGCCTACAATAAAAATATTACCTTTTTCTTATCAAGCACACCCTTCTTTTTGAAAATGTGGTGGTCCAAATGTGTATATGGTGACACTTAATATATGCTTTAGTGGACATGTATAATAAAATATAATTACGGTATCTGTCAAAGTAGTAATTATACTTTAAAGACACCTAAAATAAAATGTACTCAATGTCAGCATGTGCAAGTCTATTCGCCTATTGTCGTCCAAGAAGTCCAAAGGTTCCACAATTTAAGTGTTCCAACATTAAGTGAGAGATGATACCGCTCCAAAAACTACAAATCCCTTGACTTGGCTTCCGTCCCACTAAACCAAAAGGTGCTGGCTATGCACAGGTGCATTGGATAGAAAGAAATCCTGGACTGCCGCACTCCATAAAACTACGTCTTTAATGGGTAGGTAAAATCCAAAAACAACCAAAACGATACAGTCAAAATAAAGTGAACAACAGGAAAAAAATAGCTGACATGCTTCACATCATGTGATGCTTACTCATGAGTCACTTTATTTTGACTGTATCGTTTTGGTTGTTTTTGGATTTTACCTACCCATTACAGGGGGTCCCCAAGTTACGAACACAATAGGGACTGTAGGTGTGTTCGTAAGTTGAAGTTGTTCCTAAGTCGCAACACTGCATTTGTAAGTGTAACTTCCGGTCGGAACACTGCATTTGTAAGTGTTCGTAAGTGTAACTGCCGCCTGTGCATGGATGTGGGATGTTCCGGGCCCTTGTTATGTTATTTGGGGCATAGTACGGCAGTGTGGAATGTGTCGGAGCTGCTCGAAAGGTATTGTAGAGCACAAGTGGCCGGCATTTGAGGCCGTTCGTAAGTGAATGACCTGCAGAGAGCTGGGACCAACGTAACAAAGGCTACCATCAGTAACACACTACGCCGCCAGGGACTCAGATCCTGCAGTGCCAGACGTGTCCCCCTGCTTAAGCCAGTACATGTCCGGGCCCGTCTGAGGTTTGCTATAGAGCATTTGGATGATCCAGAAGAGGATTGGGAGAATGTCATATGGTCAGATGAAACCAAAGTAGAACTGTTTGGTAGAAACACAACTCGTCGTGTTTGGAGGAGAGAGAATGCTGAGTTGCAACCACAGAACACCATACCTACTGTGAAGCATGGGGGTGGCAACATCATGCTTTGGGGCTGTTTCTCTGCAAAGGGAACAGGACGACTGATCCGTGTACATGAAGGAATGAATGGGGCCATGTATCGTGAGATTTTGAGTGCAAACCTCCTCCCATCAGCAAGGGCATTGAAGATGAAACGTGGCTGGGTCTTTCAGCATGACAATGATCCCAAACACACCACCCGGGCAACAAAGGAGTGGCTTTGTAAGAAGCATTTCAAGGTCCTGGAGTGGCCTAGCCAGTCTCCAGATCTCAACCCCATAGAAAACCTTTGGAGGGAGTTGAAAGCCTGTGTTGCCCAGCGACAGCCCCAAAACATCACTGCTCTAGAGGAGATCTGCATGGTGGAATGGGCCAACATACCAGCAACAGTGTGTGACAACCTTGTGAAGACTTACAGAAAACGTTTGACCTCTGTCATTGCCAACAAAGGATATATAACAAAGTATTGAGATTAACTTTTGATATTGACCAAATACTTATTTTCCACCATAATTTGCAAAAAACAATATTTCCAAATCAGACAATGTGATTGTCTGGATTTGTTTCCACATTTTGTCTCTCATAGTTGAGGTATACATATGATGACAATTACAGGCCTCTCTCATATTTTTAAGTGGGAGAACTTGCACAATTGGTGGCTGACTAAATACTTTTTTGCCCCACTGTATATGACTACTGTGTACAAACACATGCAGTCAACATGTGATGTGCCCATGTATGCAGAAACTGAAATAAGTCAGTCTACTGAAATAATTGGAACTTTATTGTCATAAGTCTTCAGTACTCCACTATAGTATGCTCATTCTCTTTCTTTTATTGCTTATAGAAAATCCTATCCAGAAGAAGAGCCCATTGTTATTCTATATCTATGTGTGTACATGTATTTTGCATTAAACAGGAAACTGTTGTTAGATGTGTCTGCAGCATTGTGATGCACAGTATGGTACTTTAGAATATTGTTGTCATCTTTCATATGTATTCCTATATAATGCATGTATGATCACTGCATGACTCTGCTTCATGGGATCATACTCTATCAAGTATTGTATGTGCATCTCCACAAGATACACTTAATTACCCTGCTGCACTACACGGTGAAGACTGTATACCCTCCCAGGCAGTGTATATATTGCATAAATATGTTGTATCCTTTATCAGTACCTTCGCATTGCTCTGATATACTGGTTGTAGATGAGAGTTTGGTATGTTAGCAGAGGAATAAAAATGTTTGGAATAAAATTACAATTACAAGTTTGTGGCACTAGACAATGGAGGAGGTTAGAGAAATCACAAACTGATTTCATTAACACAATCTTTAACATTTCAACAAGTACTGAAGACAACGTTACAGAAAGATTTTGAGGTTGAGTGCTCCGCAACAAGCTTCTTTTTATCTCCCGCATTCAATATTTAATGCAGTATTCTTGTAATGCTGCTACTGGGTTCCTGTCATCAGCTGCACTATTTTTTCACTGTGCCTAAAGCCAGGCAAAACCCTTTAGGCAAAGAAAATCCAAATGTTTGTTGTGGGGGGTGGCTTCTAACTTTGGTTTAACACATGTACTTTCAAGAATGTATACAGTCTGCAAATGCAAAAAGCATAAAACCTTTGCGATTACGTGCCACAAAAAAATACATTACTAGAAAAGAAACCGTGCATTTTTTATGTAACTATGTCATGGCTGTCTCAGATAAAACTAATATTTTGAATAGGATAAATTTGAGAGTTATTTTAATTGCTTAAAACAAATAAGGAAAAGTAAATATTTCTTAAACTGGAAAGAAAGGAAATCTGTAGTATTGTAATGTTTTACCTGCAATAGGAAAGTAGTCAGCTAGATGTAAATAATAAAATTTGACAATATTTGACTATGAAGCCTCGTATACACGAACGAGTTTCTCGGCAAGAAACGACAAGAAAACTGCTGAGATAGCTAACTTGCCAAGAAATTCGTTTGTGTGTATGGTTTCTCGTCAAGAAAACCGACAAGAATCTCGACGAGAAAAATAGAGAACCTGCTCTCTATTTTCTCGTCGAGATTCTCGTCGGCATGTTTCTCGACGAGAAAAGTGTGTGTGTGTGCACTTACCTGTCGCCGTGGAAACCCGCGCATGCTCAAAATGACTTTTACGCATGCGCGGTAGCTTCCTAGGCATAGGTAGGGTGTAGCAAGATGGCGGCGACGGCATCGAATGTGACGAGCGCACGCTCGTCGTAGTCGATGACGTCACCGCGTTCGCTCCATTCAAAGAACCGCGGGTTCTTTGAATCGAGCGTGTGTACACTCGACCGGGACAAGTTTCTTATCCAAGAATCTCGTCAAGAAAAACGACGAGTATTTTCCTGACGAGATTCTCGGCCGTGTGTACGAGGCTTCAGAGTTGTCACCTAAACAGGTGTAGCACCCTCCTCACTCCCCTCTTTGTCTTCAGCTCGTCTCTCTCTTGTCTAGGGGTATCTTTCAGAGGGGAAGGGAGCGGGGACACCACGCCTGGCTTTCACCACAGGTGTCAGTGTGATGCAAGCAAAGTTCTTTTACCTTCGGGTCAGTGCTGTGCACCTGGAGCCTCCACCGAGAGTCACCTTGAACAATGTCTGTCAGGAAATGAGCCCCACACCATTAAAGTCCAACACTCCTTTATTCTTCTCGAATGAACACAATCAGTTGAACTCCCTTGGTAGAAACAGAACAGAAAAGGAGGTGTGGATGCGAGTAGGCCCAGACACAATGTGTTCTCCACTTTCCTCCCTGAAAGTGGGCTGCGGTCTCCGAGCGAGGGGGGATTTCCTTCCAGGCGGTCCCCGATGAGAGACTCACCTGTCACTGGCAATCTGCTGCACCAGGTCTTCGAGTGAGGAGCTCCCCCCGGTCCATTACGCCTTCCGGATTCGGGTACCCACTCCCGGGGTTCCCTAGGATCTCCTTCCCTCGCGGAACTCAGTGTTGGGCACTGAGCTCCAGACCTCCATCTGAGTACCTCACCCCAGGCCAAAGGTGCCTGGAATGGAACACGACCTCCGGCTGTCCTCTAGGCCTAGGCCCGCCTAGAGAACCGACACGAACCACTGTCCACAGGCTGAAGGTGCCTGGGACTCGACCCCGTGACAAAGATGGCCGGCCCCTTTATACCCTCTTCCAGCAAGCACGGCGGGTTCCCCGCCCCACCATACCGCTGCAGAGGGGGGACAAAAAGGAGGCGTGACACACAGCAATGATTCAACCCCAACCCAGAGCGACAGCGCCACCTGCTGGGCTGCAGGGAATTACACATCACTAATGTCTCTGCCAAGTTCAAATTTACACCCGGGAAAGTACATACCCGCTACACAGGAATAAAAAAAACATTTTCAAATAGGCACCCTTGTTCAATTGACAGCTGTTAGGTGTGTTTGATGTGTTTCTTCTTATTTCCAGTTGTGTCTACAGGATAGGAAATGAAAGGAAATCTTCCCAATAGGTCACAGATGGCAAACAAAAAAAAAATGTTGCCATTTGTTAAGCATTCCCTACTCTACCCAAAATTCAGAAGAAAAATGTCTTTAGATACGCTACAAAGTAAATATTACAATAATAACTTTGAATATATTACTATTGAAAATACTAGGAATCAAGGATTTTGATGCCCTTGTATAGTAATGTGTATTAAAACAATAAAAGGAAATATGTTTGTTTGTTTTCCCGAAGCTGGCAATACATGAAGGAATCTAATTTTTAGAAAGAAAATCATCAGCTTGTTATATGATCCTTCTTTTTTTGTAAATTCTTTATTTAGGAGAAAAGGACATGCGGATACACAGAGAGCACACTGATGCATATCAAAAAACAGCAAACATTCCCCACCACCTCATGAGTAGATATTACAGTAGAGATATAGAGCCCGTTGTCAGAGGGGGGGATCACAACAAGTGTCAGGCTTACAGGAGCTCTCCGCCCCCCGCATGGCCATATTTTTGTGGCAAAAGCCGATTTAGATAAAAATAGAAAGGTCAAGCCCGTGAGAAACAGGCTTGCACAGGCCAACACTCTAGTGTTGGTAATACAGAAAAAGCAGGGAAAGTAAGAGAAAAGAAAGCAAGGAGTGCAAGAATACAAGAGGGGGAGGGGAGGGATGGGAAGGAGAAAAAAAAAAAACACCCCCACCCGGGGGGTGGGGAACAGGGTGCCTCCAGCCACAGCCACCCCGCCTGGGGAGCAGTCAAATTCGATCCTCTCAGGTGGATCGAGCCATTAGGAGCCCGCATTCCTCCGAGAAGTAAAATTTGTGCCAGAAGTACCATGTTTTGGAAAATTTCTCACTTAGGCCTCTTTCCGTTGCTACCAAGTCCTCCATGTCATGGACATCCTTCACTCTGCCCAACCAGCCCGCCACCGATGGGGGCTGAGTCTGCTTCCAATTCAGCGGGATGCATCCCTTTGCCGCATTGATCAGAAGCGGCAATATGGACTTTCTATAGCCCTTAGTTGGGATATTGTGGTGGTGCAGAAGGAAGAGCTCAGGTGACAACGGCAACTCTCTGTCCGTAAACTTTTGGACGATGCGGTGTACCACAGACCAAAATGATTGTAAGATGTGGCATGACCAAAAGACGTGGAGGAGCGTACTAACCTCCTCCCCGCACCTCCAGCACATATCCGTGCTCTGAGGGAACATCTTGTGTATCTTTTCCGGAGTGTAGTACCAACGGGACAGAAGCTTATATTCCATCTCCTGGTGCCTTGCACTGATAGAAGTTGTTTGAGCGAAGAGAAGGATTCGGTCAACCTGTTTCCCCGTAAGTTGTAGGCCCAGCTCCCGTTCCCACTGTACTTGGATAGTAGCTGTTCATGTTTTGCTAGTTGTGCTCCCATTTCTTCCTATAAAGCAGCTGACAAAAAGGGACAAAAACATTTTATGCCACTCTATTCCTATACACAGCAGCACATTTCACAAAATATGATTGTTTGCGATAGTACACGGAATTTCGGAAATATTATAACTTGATTGCTCTGAAAATGTTTGTACTGTTTAACATGCATGGCCAGCTTATACCAGCAGAACGTTACATCCGCAAACGTTATTGTTGTCATCAACTCTCAAGAAGAAGCAACATGCTACTAGGATATAGAAAAAAAGAGTGCAGTGTGCTACGTGTCTGTCAGACCTGAAAGTAGAATGTTTATTAATTTCTTATGCTGAACAACTGGGTAAATGCCAAAACAATGTGTATGAAATATACATTGTTTTATTAAATAGTGAATTAAGAAGTCAACGTGGATACAAGAAAAATAAGCAATCTGGAGCCAGCTTCTGAGCAGCACACTGAATTAAAAATTCTGTGCGTAACACCAACAGAACTTCACCAATTTATGGACTTTGTATCCCTGATGATTATTAGTTAACAAACATAATTGTTAGCAAAGTTGGTGATCACATTTTGCAATATTGTGACGCATACATCAGCATCACAATATCTGAACTGGATTCCATCATCATTCTTTTATATATACAGGTGCATCTAAAAAAAAATTGAATATCATTAAAAAGTTAATTTATTTCAGTAATTCAATTCAAAAAGTGAAACTCATTTATTATATAGATTCCTTACACACATTGGGGCTGATTTACTAAGATTCCTGGGAAGTGCTGAGTGCTCTACATGTAGTAGCGCCCGTTTCAGGCAATTAGGAGTTCAACTAGGCAAACGTGCGAATGAAAATTCACGCCATTGGCAACGAACATGCCTTAGTAAATTCGCAATCTGCGCTAATTGCCGATTCCACGGATCTGCAAGTGCCAATTGCTACCAAGTTATTATATAGCACTGCACTGCAACCATGATCCATGTATTTGAAGAAAACATTTTTATGTGAGATGTGCTCTACCTCGTGTGCATCTATTGATGTATATTGCAATTAGTATTCCTAGTTTGTTTTCTTCTTTTGATAATGAATGCAGTTATGAATGAGTTTTGCAGAGTAATGTCTGCTGTGCTGTAAAGTTACATGTATTAAACATTTACACTTACATATCTGTTCTATGTTATTTTTTTCATGTTATTATTTTTTTTATTTAGGTGACTGTAAGGCAGTAAATTTTTATGTTCATTCTTTAACCACTTCAGCCCTGGAAGATTTGGCTGCTCAGTGACCAGGCCATTTTTTGCGATACGGCACTGCATTGCTTTAACAGGCAATTGCGCGGTCGTGCGACATTGTACCCAAACAAAATTGACGTCCTTTTTTTCCCACAAATATAGCTTTCTTTTCATGGTATTTGATCACCTCTGTGGTTTTTATTTTTGCGCTATAAACAAAAAAAGAGCGACTATTTTGAAAAAAACACATTATTTTGTACTTTTTGCTATAATAAATATCCCCATTTTTTTTAAAAAAAGCTAATTTTTTCCTCAGTTTAGGCCGATATGTATATTGATGAGCGTATATTGATTGGTTTGCGCAAAAGTTATAGTGTCTACAAAATAGGGGATAGCTTTATGGCATTTTTATTAATATTTTTTTGTTTTACTAGTAATGGTGGCGATCTGGAATTTTTATCGGTACTGCGACATTATGGCGAACACATCGAATACTTTTGACACATTTTTGGGACCATTGGCATTTATACAGAGATTAGTGCTATAAAAATGCACTGATTACTGTGTAAATGTCACTGGCAGGGAAGGGGTTAACACTACGGGGCAATCAAGGGGTTAACTGTGTTCCCTGTGGGGGGAGGGGTCTCAGTATAGGAGATGACAGATCATGGTTCCCAGCTTGTAGGAACTCTCGATCTGCATCTCCTCTCCTCACAGAACAGGGATGTGTGTGTTTACACAAACACACGTCCCTGTTCTTCCACTCGTGCGCGCGATCGCTCGTGGCCGGCGGTCATCGTGACCGCCGGTCACGAGCATCGGCACCCCCACAGTGCAGTGGGCAGGTGCGCACACCCGCTATCCCGCTTAAAGGGACCGACGTACAGATACGCCGGTTTGTGGGATTGTGCCGACCTGCCGCAGTATAATGACGGCGGCAGGTCGGCAAGTGGTTAATCATACTACACTATTATGCAGGTATCAGCGTACTTGGCACAATGGCTTGGTGATCTGCTCAGATGTCTCCAAAGCACTCAAATTATGAGTTCAAATCCAACCACCCACCAGCTACTTTATGCATGCATTTGATGAGTTAATAAAATAGAATCAGCCAAACTAAAGTGCAATGGCTAATAGGCATTCGCCTATTTTCAGCATATGCTGCCGAGTCCAATGCAATCTTTTAGTAGGTGATACCCTCTGTGGGATTTAAACATGAATCCTTCAAGGCCTGAGTCTTTCAAGGTAGGAATATTGACCAGTAGACTGTTGGGCTGAGTACAACCATATGTAGAAAATACATTTATTAGTGTTTGATGTTTTTAATTTCATACAATAATGTTTTGCAAATGAGCCATTAACCTCCCTGGCGGTAATCCCGAGTCGGGCTTGGGGTGAGTTTTCCATGCTAAGAGCGGTAATCCCGAGCCAGACTCGAGATTGCATTGCAGGATACAGGGAAGTTACTTACCTTGTTCCCTGGATCCTGCAATGTCCTCCCACAGTGTGTGCGAGCTGTCTCCTCGCTCGATCCACACTGCCGAGTGCCGAGCTCCATTCCCTGCGACGTTGCGGCGCACGGGGACGGAGTTCGGCGCCAAATTCAAAAATTCAAAAAGTGAAAAACACAGTATACTGTAATCTTACAGATTACAGTACTGTATCAAATAATTGCACATCCCCTTTGTCCCTAGTGGTCTGTCCAGTGCCCTGCATGCACTTTTATATAATAAAAACTTTTCGTTCTGCCTGGAAACTGGAGATTGTCCATAGCAACCAAAAAGTGTCCCTTTGTGTCAAAAGTGGTTTTAGAAAAAAAAGAAAAAAAAAAAAAAAGAAAAGGTGAGAGCCATCATGGACCATCTTAGCTCTGAGGAAAGGGGTGCGCCCCCGAAACGCGTCAGTTATTTAGATGTTTGAGGTGCTATCTGACCTCTTCTGTCGTCAAGTTCAGTCGGTGGGTGTCAAGAACGTCCAGCTCTATTGTCCGATAAGCTTATACCTAAGCTCCGTCTGTGAGTAGGATTATTGCATTTTTATTCATATTTTAATAAAACTTTTAAACGGTAATGCACGAGGTTGGTGCGCCCTCCTTTCTTTTTTCTTTTCTTTAGCTATATGAACACCCATTGTTCTGAGGAGGGCTGCAAGACCTTAGACTTTGCCTTTGGACGGAACCACACTACCCGTGTTTTGACATTACACCAAGAGCGCAGGAGATTTTTGTTTTTCTTAAAAGTGGTTTTAGACCAGCTAAAAAACAGTGATAATAAATTAGAACCACTTGCAGAATTGAGCGATAGCGATTTGTGGGGAAATTCGTCATCAAACACTAAATCTATTGACAGCGACAATTCTGCAACTGAGCAGATTTCAGTGTTTTTGATTTGATTACATTATTGAATCATTTTTATTATAATTACATTACTATTTGTTATTATTTATAGTTATTTATTATATTATAATTTATGATTTTGTGTTTCAAACTTTATCATACCCGGGATGTCTACTAGACTCTTGTTTGGTCAGGTTTAAGTAAGTAATTACTAAGAATTGCAGGCCTACAATACATAACACCAAATTTCCATGCAAAATAATTGTACCGCTTTTGGTACATAATTCCACAGAATCATACCGCCAGGGAGGTTAATATTGTGGAAACAACCATACTCATGCTGATATGGCATTGGCATTTAGGAAAAAAAATTAGAAAAAATGGCGTGGGCCCCCCCCAGTCCATTTTAAGGGGAACTCCACGCCACATTTAAAAAAAAATTGGCGTAGGGTCCCCCCTCAAAATCCATACCAGGCCCTTTGGCTCTGGCATAGATTTTAAGGGGAACTCAATGCCAAAACTTTAAAATAAATTGGCGTGGGTTTCCCCAAAATCCACAATAGACCCTTATCTGAACATGCAGCCTAGAGGTCAGACCACATGCCCTCAACATGAGGAGGGTGCTTTGGGGTGCCTCCCAAAGCACCTTGTCCCCATGTTGATGGGGACAATGGCCTTTTCCCGACAACCATGGTTGGTGGTTGTCAGGGTCTGTGGGTGGGAGGCTTATCGGAATCCGGAAGCCCCCTTTAACAAGGGGGCCCCCAGATCCGGCCCCCCTATGTGAATGGGAGTCGGGTACATCGTACCCCTTCCCATTCACCCAAAAAGTGTAAAAAAAATACAAACCAAAAGAGACAGTTTTTGACAATCCTTTATTAAATAAATAAATAAATTGTCCCGCAATGTAAATCCATCGTCAATCACAGCAACAGACGTACCCGAAAAATAGAAAAAATCTAAATGCTCCGCCTCCATGGGAGGGCTCCCGTCACGTGACATCAGAAGAGGGTGGGGTCATTCGGTTACGTCACTGGGTGGCCCCGCCCTTGCCAATATAACACTTGTCAAAAGCAAAGACACAGCAGTCGGCGGGAGCCCTCCCATCGAGGCGGAGCGGTTTTATTTTTTTGCTATTTTTTAGGGGTCTGTCGGGCACCGTTATTGACGATGGATGTACATTGTGGGACACCTTTTTTTTTTTAAATAAAGGATTTGTTAAAAACTGTCTCTTGTGGTTTGTATTTTTTTACACTTTTTGGTGAATGGGTAGGGGTACGATGTACCCGATACCAATACACATAGGGGGGATCGGGATCTGGGGACCCCCTTGTTAAAGGGGGCTTCTAGATTCCGATAAGCCCCCCCACCCGCAGGCCCTGGCAACCAGGGTTGTCGGGAAGAGGTCCTTGTCCCCATCAACATGGGGACAAGGTGCTTTGGGGGGGTACCCCAAAGCACCCTCCCCATGTTGGCGGCATGTGGCCTGGTATGGTTCAGAAGGGGGGACACTCGCTCGTCCTCCCTATCCTGACCTCCAGGTTGCATGCTCTGATAAGAGTCTGATATTGATTTTGGGGGGACCCCACGCCAATTTTTTTTTTTTTATTTTGGTGTGGAGTTTCCTTTAAAATCTATGCCAGACCCGAAAGGGCCTGGTATAGATTTTGGGGGGGACCCCACGCAAATTTTGTTAAAAAAATAGTTTTTGGGGTATTTTTTTTCTTAATTTGGTGCTTAGAGAGAATTCACATTTAGTTAACATATTTCATGGTTTACCTAGTCCACAAAAGAATTAATAGAGCCCTGAAATTCCACTTTGGTGCAGGAATTTTTTGGTTTTTTTGGGGGGGGGTTTCTTCCCCCCTCCCCCCATTATACTTTCTACTCAAAGACTTGCATGTGTGCACAACCAAATACTTTTGTACAGGTGAAACTCGAAAAATTTGAATATCGTGCAAAAGTTCATTTATTTCACTAATGGAACAATAGAACAATATCGGACCTCCGAAAAGTATAAGCGTGCATATGTACTCAGTTTGGGCCCCTTTTGCAGCAATTACTGCCTCAATGTGGCGTGGCATGGAAGCTATCAGCCTGTGGCACTGCTGAGGTGTTATGGAAGACCAGGATGCTTCAATAGCGGCCTTCAGCTCTTCTGCATTGTTCGGTCTTATGTCTCTCATCTTTCTCTTTGCAATGCCCCATAGATTCTCTATGGGGTTCAGGTCAGGCGAGTTTGCCGGCCAATCAAGCACAGTAATCCCACGGTCATTGAACCAGGTTTTGATGCTTTTGGCAGTGTGGGCAGGTGCCAAGTCCTGCTGGAAAATGAAGTCAGCATCCCCATAGAGCTCGTCTACGGAAGGAAGCATGAAGTGCTCCAAAATCTCCTGGTAGACGGCTGCGGTGACCCTGGACTTAATGAAGCACAGTGGACCAACACCAGCAGATGACATGGCTCCCCAAATCAACACAGACTGTGGAAACTTCACACTGGACTTCAAGCATCTTGCAGTGTGTGCCTCTCCATTCTTCCTCCATACTCTGGGTCCTTGGTTTCCAAATGAGATGCAAAATTTGCTCTCATCAGAAAAGAGGACTTTGGACCACTGAGCAACAGACCAGGTCTGTTTTTCTTTAGCCCAGGTAAGACGCTTCTGGCGTTGTTTATTGTTCAGGAGTGGCTTGACAAGAGGAATACAACATTTGAAGCCCATGTCCAGGATCCGTCTGTGTGTGGTGGCTCTTGATGCACTGACTCCAGCCTCAGTCCACTCCTTGTGAAAGTCCCCAACACTTTTGAATGGCCTTTTCCTGACAATCCTCTCCAGGTTGCGGTCATCCCTGCTGCTTGTGCACCTTTTTCTTCCACACTTTTCCCTTCTACATAACTTTCTATTAATGTGCTTTGATACAGCACTTTGGAAACATCCAACTTCTTTTGCAATTACCTTTTGAGACTTTCCCTCCTTATGGAGGGTGTCAATGATGGTTTTCTGCACAACTGTCAGGTCAGCAGTCTTTCCTGCCAGGCTGAGAGACCATTTAAAAGCTCAGGAACCCTTTGCAGGTGTTATGTCTTAATTAGCTGATTAGAGTGGGACACTTTGAGCCTAGAATATTGCACCTTTTCACAATATTCTAATTTTCGGAGATTGTGGATTTGGGGTTTTCATGAGCTGTAAGCCATAATCATCACAATTATGACAAATCATGGCTTGAACTATCTTGCTTTGCATGTAATGAGTCTATCTCAAATATTAGTTTCACCTTTTAAGTTGCATTAGTGAAATAAATTAACTTTTGCACAATATTCAAATTTTTCGAGTTTCACCTGTAATACAAATTTGAAGGGGGTATGAATACAGGCGTTCCCCCGGGTTACAAACAAGATAGGGTCTGTAGGTTGAATTTTTTTGTAAGTCAGAACAGGTAAGTTTTTTAAGTGTAGCTCTAGCCAAAAAAACTATTTTTAAGCTTTAGGGAAGGGGTAACACCCCTGTAGCATCTGTTTTGCTGTCTGTGCTCCTGTTAAGAAGATTTCACCTCACTTTCTGTCCCAATGACAATTGGATTTTGAAAATTTTGGGTTGTTCTGGAAACATGCCTTGGTGATAAAGCATCAGTGGAGGTACCTTATTCCCATAATAACTCTTACAGGAGTAAATTTATCTTCCTAGGGATTGATTTTCTCTCACTTCCTGTTGCCTCCCTCCGTTTGTAAGTCGGATGTTTGTAACTAGGGGACCGCCTGTAGTTTGCACTTAGAAAATATGTATTTATAGTCTGTAAAGTCAAACAAAGCAAAAACAAAACAAAAACATTAGTAGTAACATTTGGTACATTAATGTACTTGGGCCAGAAAACATAAAAGGCATGGAAATGATGCTGCAGCATTTGACAATATAATTAGAAGGGCCCTGCTCAAAATAGCTAACAATCTACAAGGGTAGGACACTAAAAATTAGACACATTAAAAAAAAATCACATTAGAAAAGCAGGGATACAGATCAAGCTAATAACAAGCATGACTAACCTTTTTGGTGATCAAATGTCCTCACCCCAAACCACAAAAAAGTTACATATTAACCTTCTAATAATATGCTTGGATACAGCACTCTGTGAACAGCTAGCTTCTTTATCAATGACCTTTTGTGACTTACCCTCTTTGTGGAGGGTGTCAATGACTGTCTTCTGGACAACTGTAAAGTCAGAAATCTTACCCATGATTGTGTAACCTACTGAACCAGACTGAGAGACCATTTAAAGGCTCAGGAAACCTTTACAGATTTTTTGAATTAATTAACTGATTAGAGTGTGACCCCATGAGGGTTTATTTACTAAAGACAAATCCAATGTGCACTTGGAAGTGCAGTCGCTGTAGATCTGAGGGGAAGATCTGAAATGAGGGGAAGCTCTGCTGATTTCTATCATCCAATCATTTGCAAGCAAAAATGCTGTTTTATATTTTCCTTGCATGTCCTCCGCAGATCTACAGCGACTGCACTTCCAAGTGCACTTTCAGTGCACTTGTAGTGCACAATGGATTTGCCTTTAGTAAATAAACTCCCATGAGTCTACAATATTGAACTTCTTCACAATCTTCTAATTTTCTGAAATACTGAATTTTGGGTTTTCACTAGCTGTAAGCTATAATCATCAAAATTAAAAGAAATGCTTAAAATATATCACTTTGTGTCTAATGAATCATCTATATAATATATGAGTTTCACTTTTTGAATTGAATTACTGAAATAAATTAACTTTATGATTGATATTCAAATTTTTTGAGATGCACCTGTATACAGTATATATACAGTATCTCACAAAAGTGAGTACCCCTTACAATTTTGTAAATATTTTATTATATCTTTTTATGTGACAACACTGAAGAAATGACACTTTGCTACAATGTAAAGTAGTGAGTGTACAGCTTGCATAACAGTGTAAATTTGTTGTCCCCTCAAAATAATGTCTAAACCGCTGGCAACAAAAGTGAGTACACCCCTAAGTGAAAATGTCCACATTGAGCCCAAAGTGTCAATATTTTGTGTGGCCACCATTATTTTCCAGCACTGCCTTAACCCTCCTGGGCATGGAGTTCACCAGAGCTTCACAGGTTGCCACTGGAGTCCTCTTCCACACCTCCATGACGACATCACGGAGCTGGTGGATGTTAGAGACCTTGCGCTCCTCCACCTTCCATTTGAGGATGCCCCACAGATGCTCAATAGGGTTTAGGTCTGGAGACATGCTTGGCCAATCCATCACCTTTACCCTCAGCTACTTTAGCAAGGCAGTGGTCATCTTGGAGGTGTGTTTGGGGTTGGAATACTGCCCTGCAACCCAGTCTCCGAAGGGACAGTACATGTTGACATTCATGGTTCCCTCAATGAACTGTAGCTCCCCAGTGCCAGCAGCATCTCATGCAGCCCCAGACCAGGACACTCCCACCACCATGCTTGACTGTAGGCAAGACACACTTGTCTTTGTACTCCTCACCTGGTTGCCTCCACACACGCTTGACACCATCTGAACCAATAAGTTTATCTTGGTCTCATCAGACCACAGGACATGGTTCCAGTAATCCATGCCCTTATAGTCTGTTTGTCTTCAGCAGGCTTTCTTGTGCATCATCTTTTAGAAGAGGCTTCCTTCTGGGACGACAGCCATGCAGACCAATTTGATACAGTGTGCGGCATATGGTCTGAGCACCGACAGACTGACCCCCCACCCCTTCAACTTCTGCAACAATGCTAGCAGCACTCATACGTCTATTTCCCAAGGAAAACCTCTGGATATGATGCTCGGCATGTGTACACAACTTCTTTGGTCAACCATGGTGAGGCCTGTTCTGAGTAGAACCTGTCCTTTTAAACCGCTGTATTGTCTTGGCCACCGTGCTGCAGCTCAGTTTCAGAGTCTTGGCAATCTTCTTATAGCCTAGGCTATCTTTATGTAGAGCAACAATTATTTTTTTCAGATCCTCAGAGAGTTCTTTGCCATGAGGTGCCATGTTGAAGTTCCAGTGACCAGTATGAGAGTGAGAGCGATAACACCAAATTTAGCACACCTGCTCCCCATTCACACCTGAGACCTTGTAACACTAATGAGTCACATGACACGGAGAGGGAAATGGCTAATTGGGCCCAATTTAGACATTTTCACTTAGGTGTGTACTCACGTTTGTTGCCAGTGGTTTAGACATTAGTGTGTTGAGTTATTTTGAGGGGACAGCAAATTTACCCTGCTATACAAGCTGTACACTCACTACTTTACATTGTAGCAAAGTGTAATTTCTTCAGTGTTTTCACATTTGTGAGATACTATATATATATATATATATATAAATACACACAGAGATTTCACATCATTCTAACCATAAGGAGTAATGTTATGAAAATTAAGGTCTTTTAATTTAATTACAATATTAATTTGGGATTTGTTTCCCCTATTTTCTCTGTACCATCCTTAAAGATAACCTCCGAGATTTGAGCAATGGTCTGCTGCAATCACATACAACAGTCGTAGCTGTGCAAAGCAAGAAAAATACCTCTTATAGCTTAGTCCTAAGGCCCTTGATTGTTCTTATTTAGTAATATTGGGCAAAGAGTGCCAAGCACACTAACCCAAACATTTTTTCACTGACCTAATTTCAGTAAACTGATATCTGATTGCTATAGGCTACTGTACTTCATTATGGCGCTTTGCACAGCTTTATTAAATAAGCTTATTGATTGATGAAACCATTCACCTTAGTCTCTGCTCTTGAAGGATCTTATAATCCACAGTCCCAACCACACATATTGACATTCTAGGGACAATTGTATTCAAAAGACCATTAACCCACTAGTATATTTTGGGTTTTCATTAGAAACAAGATAATCTAGAGAAAACCACAGATACTTAGGGAGAACATACAATCTCTGAGAAAATAGTGTTTTGGTGGGATTCAAACTCCTATACCAGAGCTGTAAGAACAGAGTGCCGCAGACATATACAAACCCAGATCTACAGCTAAACAACCAGAATGATAACTAATTAGTCAAGGTGGATGACAAATAGTTTTTGATGTAAAGTTCTATGATGACCAATGCGCAAATGTCTGCCATATTATGCTGCTATATAATTACATAATACATTTGCATTTGGCTTTACAACCTATCCTTCAACTGTGCTGAAATACCTACAAATAGAAACAGTGGAGTTGATTTATTAACCCTGGAGAGTGCAAAATCTGGTGCAGCTCTGGATAGAAACCAAACAGCCTCCAGGTTTTTCTGTTTTTAACTGAACAAGCTGAAATAAGAATCTGGCTACAACTGCACCAGATTTTGCACTCTCCAGTTTTAGTAAATAAACCCCAGTCTGCCCATACTCTAACCATGGAGAGGTCCATACATACCTGTGGGAATATACCAGTTCTCAACAGACAGTGCTACAGCAGTTCTAAATATATCATTTGTATCTGGAGATGACAGCAATGCCCCGTGATTTCAAAACTATATTTCACTTTACAGGGTCGCCTTATTTCTTTTTTTATTTGGCCAAACACAAAAAAACAGGAAACCATATATGTCCAGTGTAGAATTTACAGCAGTTATTTGATATCAGCAAAGCGATGTATATCTCTCTGTACTAGGCATAAAAAATGAATTCCCATGGTTACATAATTTGCTTGTAAAGGGCCAAAACAACTTTGGGCTAATTTACTAGAGTAGTAAAGAAAACATTGTGTAAATACTCAAATTACCAATTCCTGTGCAGATGAAATATGTAAACAGGAATTTGCTATTCTCTTGACTGGATAATGAAGTGAGTTGAGCGAAAATTCTCAACTCTGTTAGTAAATCAGTCACCATGTGTATGAACAGTTTTAATGTGTCCAACTGTCCTTGCATTGGCTAATGATTAGCCATGAAAATGGAAAATTGTATCAAATACCTACCGTAATTTTCCTTTCCTGACACCAAACCATGGCAGCATACAATTGATAGAGCTCCGCCTATTGACCACTCCCTCAAGACCAGTAAATGGCATAAAAAAAGGACTAGTTATCCTCCCCCCTCCCCCATTCTTTGTAACAAGCTACATACCAAAACGTACAGGGTGGGTCCATATGCTGTCATGGTTTGGCCTCAGGAAAGGAAAATTATGGTAAGTAATTGATACAATTTTACGTTTTCTTGACGCCAACATGGTAGCATATTAGTGATAAATAACTAGCTGACAGGGTGGGTTCTACTTGCCAAACCAATCTTCTAATTAGGATGGGACAGAGGACTTAATAGTCCTTCCTACAAAGTTTCCTGATGACAAGGCACCCAGGTCTACTCCGTAAAGTTTGAGTAGGTATTCTGGGATGACCATGATACCCCTCTACAGATGTACACCATAGATGCTCTCGAATGTGCTACCTATGAGGCTGCAACGACTCTGATGGAGTGCGCCGCCGCTGCTGACGGAGGCTCACGACCCCTTGTCCTATATGAACAACCAAGCCTGCTAAAGTCCAGGCAGTACCCACTTTTCCTTAAATGATTTCCAGCTGGAATGACCAAAGGTTTATTAGATCATCTGAAAGGAGCAATTGTGGACAGGTACATCTTTAAAGTTCTGAAAATGACCAGTTTCTGTGACTTTCCTGTGTGATGTTCTGGAAAATTAGGCAATGTCCAAGTGTCTGTTAAACAGAGGGCTTTTGCTACTTTTGATGCAAGATGATCTACAAGACCCAACTCTACTCCTGGAAAGAAAACAATATATATATTTTTTTTTTTTTGAAGCTCCAAGAGCTTGAATCTCAGACAACCTTCTGCTTAAAGTTCTTGCAATAGATACTGCCTTGTAGGTAATGGCCTGAACCGAACACTGCTCTGTTGGAACAAATGATTGAACTGACATGTGATCCAGCAACACCAATAGATATATTTTCCTTGGTGACCAAATCCACACGACTGCCTTCAAAAGTTGTGCAAACTGAAGGATTCTTGGCCCATTTAAATTTGTTATTGCCGAAATAGCCGACACTTGCAAGCTCAATGAGGATAGGCTAAGGCGCATGTCCAATACGGCCTAGAGGAAGTATAGAACAGCTGTCACCGGAGGGCCAGTAGGATCAATGTCTTGCCCTACCGAGAAAATGCAAATTTGTTCTAGATTTAGGCATAGATGTTGTAAATAGAGTGCCTTCTCACACACAACAAGGTAAAGATCACTCTGGAGCAAATCTGGAGCATATCTGGAGCAACCTGAGTTGCCCAGCCTCCCCTTTTAGCGCCCCTGCTTGCAGCCCCAGTCTGTGCATGTTGTGGAGGGGAAATGTCTTCTGTATCCTGAAATGAATGGCCAGGGAAAACCGAGGGCTTCCTGGCCAATATGGAGGATTGGCTATGACAACCATGTTCTCCCTTGACAGACTCAAGAGGAATCTAATTACGGGAGATGTTTGGGGAAAAATATATAGGCTAGATTGCAGCCCCAAGGAGAGACCAGAGAATCTGCCTCCTGTGCCTTGGGGTGCGGAAACAAGGTCAGACATACCCAAAGGTTGTGATTACTGTGGGTAGCAAAGAGGTCTGTCTGTGGTAGGCCTCATCTGTGGACCAGCTCAGAGAAGACCTGGGACGTAGACAAACTTGTTGTGCTCTGGGAAGCTTGCATGATAGTCGGTCTGCCTGTGTGTTCAAAAATATGTAAACTGCTTTCAGAATTTGCTGGTGATCTTCCGTCCCAGACGTCATGGGTTTCACCTCTCTCAATAGCATATTGCTGGGAGTTCCTCCCTGGAGCTGAATATAGGCAACTGCTGCCCTGTTGCTCAACTGCAAGGAGACTGTTCTTCCCTTGATTCTGTGTAGCAAGGTCAAAGTGCTGTTTGATCTTCCAGCACAATCAAGACTACCCTCCTTGGCTGGGAATCTCTGCTTGCCTTGACCGACAGTTCCTTGCAGTGCACCTTCCAGGCTGTCTTGCAGACATGATTCGTAACAATTATCCAGTCTAACGGCTCTAATGGGCTGTGAATTCCTCAAGGTCTGTCCATCACCGCAGACCACTACTCATACTGAGCGACACTGTTATTAACTGTGCTAGATCTTGTTTCCTCCCTTGCGCTAAGAATCCTAGTTGAAACTTGCGCATGTGCCCATGCGCCCAAGGAATCATCGGTGTGCATACCGACGTTGTGCCCAGATGACTGAGGCACTGAGAAGCCATCAAACAAGCGGAAGTATCTGTCCTCAGAATTCTGTTCCTGACTGTCACCACTTTCTCTGATGGAAGCAAAACAGAGAAACTAGCAGAGCACCCCCAGGTACACTAACCATTGGGTTGGAGAAGGTTGGCTTTGCTTTCCCTTTTTTTTTTTTTTGGAAGTTGATTACTCAGCCATATCTCTGCAGGGTATATATGAGGACCTCTTGGTGCAACCGCAATTGTTCCAGTCCTCTGGATAGAATAAGAATGATGTCCAGGTAGTGGTGAACCTGTTCTCTGAGTGGAGCTGACACAGCACTGAGACCCTTGCAAACCTTCTCAGAGATATTTATATGCCAAAGGGTAGGCTGTTAAAGTGGAGATATGTCTAACCGATCGCCAAACGTACTTATTTTGGAAGGAAAAGGAAAGAAAAAAATTTAGGATGTGAGGATAGGCATCCTGACGATCTAGCAGTAGCATCCAGCCATCTGGTTGTACTGTTTAAATGGACTCCACCTTAAAGATCTCTAAGAGGGCCAAAAAGGTTTAATCTGCAACTGGACGCTAGCCACCACCGTCCCCTGCGAACTACAAACAGGGTTGGATAGAAAACATGCTATCTTTCCTGTGAATGGGACTGGGACGAAGACCCCCTGAGTCTGAAGTGTCTGTAAGTATTGTAGCAGCCCACCCGCTTTTGCAGTGGATTTGGCAACTTCGTGGGAGAGAAATGGCCTGGAGAAGGAGCAGTGGGTTTCAGTGATGCTATATTCGGTCTCTGACAGGGATAAAACTTGTAAAGACAATCAAACAAGAAACTCTCTCCAGACTTTGCCATCCCTCTGATTACATTTCTTCCATAAACGGAGAAGGGATTGCCATTTTGAAGAAAGGGTAAATATGAGTTTGTCTCTTTACCCATGTAACGGCCTGCATGGCCATCTGGATACACTGTTCCACAAAGGAAAAAAAATGAAACCAAGCAGCTCCGGGTCTTCCTCTGATGAAGAGGATCTACTATTATATGCAGGCTGCCCACTCGCCAGAACTGAGTGGTTGAGCACCACATGCCAAGGTGCCAGGTTGCTCTTCTAGTAACAACTAGGAGGGGGCTGCCTGGCCGGGATAATTTAAGTGAGTTCAAAATAGAATCTTGCACCATAAATAATAAAGACATTTGGTGTTACCTGTTAACTGCAAACTCCTCTGGGCAGTCTTTACTCACCAACCTATTGGGTACAGGTGCTGCGCCACAGGCCCTACAGGACTCTTGCTGGGGCGCTGGCGTTGCTCTTGGGTAGAGGCGATAAGACGTCTTTCTTCTAACTTTTTCCCTTTGAGTGGGTTTTGCATCTCTGGCTATGCTTTTCCAAAGACCATCCATCTTTCCCTGTCTCTTAATCTTTGAGAGCATGAGCATGCAGGGCTGAAAAAACTGAAAGCAATCTGCATAAGGAGGCACTCTTTTTTCCTGCAAACTTACCAACACAGTGGTCCAGTACCTTTAAATGTGAGGGTCTTTTTGCATGAGCGGTTTGAGGACAAATAGGACAGCCAGCTGAAATGAGGTTTGCCAGAAAGGAAAATAGCACTAGAAAGAGAAGGGCTTTTGGTATGAAAGAGAGAGGAGAAAAAATAAAATATGCCTTCATAAAAAACAGAAAATAAAAAAGTTTTTTTTTTTAAACCAGAAATAAATAAATTAATATATATATACACATTTCTCTTTTTTTTTTGGTGTCCTACCTGTTAAAAAGCAGTAGGGGGCACCGAGAGAGCTCTTGTTGGCAAGAGGGAGCTTTTACCCATAACCAAGATGGCGGTCAGAACTCCCAATGACCGGCACAGCCCGATGATGTCATCAAGGGCAGCCTGGCCAAAGAAAAACAGCACTGGGCAGCCATTCCTTCCTTTTAGGGAGGCCTGAGATGCCCCAGACAACGAGGTCTAGATCCCCACATGGGAAAACATTGGGGGAACAGAACACTAACAAAAATGGAGACATGGGAGGCACTCAAAAGAGAAACAGACCAAGGTAAGGAAGAACACATATGAGGAGACAGAAAAAATAAAAGGGATAGTCAGCCCTGTATGGTGCAAGGAACCAAAAAAAAAGGAAAAGGAATGAACTAGCTGGCCCCCCAAGCCTCATCCCACAGACACTTACATGATGGCATATTTTGTTCCTAATGAGGAAACACTGCAGGGCCTCATCAAGACCCACAGAAGGGGCTCCCAGGCTATTGGTGCATTTAGCAGCCCGAGTGTTGGGACTTCGCACTGGGAGAGGCTAAACCCAGACGGCTACTGCACTGAGGCAAAGGTGGGGACATAGAACTGCCTACTCTTCACTGGTGCGTGGAGGTATGAGAAAAAAAAAATAGGGGGGCAGCTAACTAGTCCTTTTTTATGCTATTCACTGGTCCTGAGGGAGTGGTCAAGAGGCAGAGCTCTATCACTATTATGCTGCCATGGTTTGGCATCAGGAAATTTGGTTGAATCCAATTTAAAAAGCACTAGATCTTACATTGTGTAAATTAAATAAGTACCATATATACTCAAGTATAAGCCGACCCGAATATAAGCCGAGGCACCTAATTTTACCACAAAAAACTGGGAAAACTTATTGACTCGAGTATAAGCCTAGGGTGTCCATCTGCATGCCTTACTGTGCCTCACTTTGCCTCACTGTGTCCATGTGCATGCCTCACTGTGTCCATGTGCATGCCTCACTGTGTCCATGCCTCACTGTGTCCATGCCTCACTGTGTCCATGCCTCACTGTGTCCATGCCTCACTGTGTCCATGCCTCACTGTATCCATGCCTCACTGTGTCCATGCCTCACTGTGTCCATTACTAGACTGACGTTTAACATGAAAGTCTATGGAAGGGGTGCCCGGCTTTGAAAAATCGGTGCTTCCCGGCTGTAGGTTCCCCAGACAAAACACTTTGCACACTTATAGAGGAGAAATGGGGCTACATGTGTGCTGGGACCGGGTCCTCAAGGTTTGGGAGATCAGGTGACTCGAGTATAAGCCGAGGGGGGCATTTTCAGCACAAAAAATGTGCTGAAAAACTCGGCTTATACTCGAGTATATACGGTACACTATATGAAGTTATGATAGCACACACTCCTCACATTTGCCATTAAAGGTGAACAAAAAAAAGAAAACACATAGGGGGGGATTTACTAAAACTGGTGCACACAGAATCTGGTGTAGCTGTGCATAGTAACCAGTCAGCCTCTAGTTCTAATTGTCAAAACTGAACAACCTGAAGTTAGGCCAGTCATAGAAGGAGCGATTTGTCACAGGTTGCAGGAAAAATAATCTCTCAATTCCAGGGACGTGCAGTCAGGGGGGGCAGGTGAGGCAGAGCTCACCTGCCATGAACATTAAAAAAATAAAAAATAAATCTAGTTTCGAGGGTTGTAGCTCGACGACCTGAGGTCACAGAGACCCCAAATTTTGGGGGTAGGTAGCCTAAGTCCTACTCCACCATTGGGGCTCCTACGACCTATGGTTTCAGAGATACAGGTCTCCTTGCGCATCTACATACAGAGCGGTCAGTTTAAATACAAGCCTCACTTTTTGTCAGAGGCACTGAGCTCAATGGAAAGCTTGGAGTCTCCGGGCTGACAACTAACTGGTCCAAGTCAGCCCTGATGGCGCTGGACGGGGAGCGAGCAGGGGATCTACCTGATTCCTACCCGATCCCGGTGGTGACCTCATTCAGATACCTGGGTGTACGAATCTCACCTAAACTTGTGGACATTGCCCTTTAAATATACACCCTCTACTGTCTAGATATAGAGACAAAATTAACACCTGGAACAACCTTAAACTTTCGCTGGCAGGTAAGGCCAATTTAATAAAAAGGATACTGATGCCACAGCTACTATAGTTTCTACACAACTCTCCGGTTGTGATCCACCTGAAAATCTTTCGGGTGGTTAACATCCTCTTTAGACGTTTACTATGGAACACAGGCCCCCCCCCCCCCCAGAATCAAATTAGAACAGTTGCAGAATCTGAAGGACAGTGGAGGATTGGCAGTGCCCAATCCTTGGCTTTATTACATTGCGGCCCAAATGTAACTTCTGATTGGATCCATGGCCCAGGATCCGGCCGGCTCCTCGGCACGGTTGAAGCTAACTGGTTTTGGAGCAGAGACTGTCCCGATGGGCTTGGAGGCTCAGATGTTCCACAAATCTAATAGGCAGACACCCACCTTCACTTTAATCCAGAAAATATGGAATAAGGGCAGACAGATACAAGAGGTGACAGGCTTTACTGTATATAGTCCGATATGGGGGAATCTCTCCTATGTTGAACTGGTAAAATGACAACAGGGCCTTCTTGTTAAAAAAAAAAATTACAACAGGGCCTCGGGTGGCGCTCCTTCGGTGTGACTGCTATCACACACATTTCAGGACGGCAAGTTGTTATCCTTCCCTGAGTTGAGAGCCAAGTTCAATTTGCCCTCTACCATGTACTACTCTTATCTCCAGCTCTGACATGCGGTGGGCGCACAAGGAGACGCTACCCACTGGGCTATGTCAAGCACCACTATTTTCCACTTGCTACAGACTAGCACTGAAACTAAAGGGATCATCTCACATTGTTACCAAATGCTATTGACACACCACTTAAAAGCCCACCCCACTAAGGCACCGTACCTATGGGAGAAAGATGTAGGTCCACTCACGGGAGACCAATGGGAGGAAGTCCTGCAGTCAATTACTACTTGTTCAAAAAACGTGGCTCAAAAGGTTTCCCAACTGTACATAGTACTTAGGGTGCATTACACCCCACTTAGACTGCATAAGATGGGCAGGCGGCCTGACTCCCTTTGTAGCAGATGCGGGCGACATCAGGATGACCTCATCCACCTATTGTGGAGGTGCCCAAAACTCCACAGGTACTGGAACGAGGTGCTTGGTACGCTTAATCAAGTGTTCCGGACGACCGTCCCCTTAGATCTAATTCATTGTATATTAGGGGTGCTGGAGGACGCTGTCCCAGAGGAGATGACTAGAATGGCATTCTCTAGGGCATTGTTTCAGGCACGTAAGCTTATCTTGATGGGCTGGAAATCGGGCTCCCCGCCCTCGGTAGCCTCCTGGATAACACATATGGGAAATACCTTGGTTATGGAAAAATATATATACAAACATAGGGGCAGTCCTGGCAGATTCGTAACAATCTGGGCACCATGGTTAGATACCCCTGGACTGAGTCCCAGGGAACTGGTGATGTCAAGAATGTTGCAATGACCCCCTCGACTGATCATGCATAGGTTATTACAGGTGTGAGTTATGTATCTGGTTGGGTGGAGGATGACTTTAGTGCTCTCTTTTATAATTTGCATAAGGTGTGCTCTGGGACTACCCTTGGCTGCAGGATGAGTGATCCTCTCTACACAGGTAGAATACTATGGGTAACATTTACTGTGTGTTGGCCCGTTGGCCTTTTCTTTTGTGAAGCCGGGTAGATGGGTCTATGCTTTCCTGTCTATCTGGACTCTATCTTTTTCATAAAAAGCAAGCATTGTTTGTTTTGTGTACTATCTTGGTGCCGTTATTTTATATGTCTTTATTATTGCATTGCGCTGTTTTTGGATGCTTTACATTTTATGGATATGTAATGTATTTCTCATTTCTGCTGGCACAATAAATATTTTTCTGATTTAAAAAAAGAATGTTGCAATGCCCTGCGGGAGGACAGTAATGGGCTAAAGTTGGATAACGCTAATATGGTAAATATGTATATATCAGGTTGTTGTAAACTTATCAGGTTTGAAGATAAGATAATTATGGTGGACGCTGAGAGGACTGTACATTGTGTATGTTAACATATTCAACTACACTTTCTGTGCATTGGAAATTGTTTGAACTTGTTTAATAAACAGTTTTTTGAATAAAAAAATAAAAGAAAACTAGAAGGAAATAACGTGTTAGATGGAGAATGGAGAATGAGAATCTGCTGCTGTTGAAAAGGTACTATTATAATCAAGCTTAATCATATATTATTATGCTATATGTTCTAAGATAATCATTTATTATTTATATATTTACTGTAAAATTACTGGTTTGAAGTTATAACTTCAAACTTCACTAATTTGTCCGTTAAGCCAACTGCTTGAGTAAAGTGAATTATTATATTTGAAAATATATTTTAACCACTTGACCACTGGGCACTTAAACCCCCTTAATAACCAGACCAATTTTCAGCTTTCGGTGCTCTCACATTTTGAATGACAATTACTCAGTCATACAACACTGTACCCATATGAAATTTTTCTCCTTTTTTCCACACAAATAGAGCTTTCTTTTGGTGGGATTTAATCACCGTTGGGTTTTTTATTTTTTGCGCTATAAGAGAAAAAAGACTGATTTTTTTTTTTTCATTTCTGTTATAAAATTTAGCAAATTAGTATTTTTTCTTCATAAATTTTGGCCAAAATTTATACTGCTACATATCTTTGGTAAAAATAAGTACAAATTGGTGCATATTATTTGGTCTTTGTGAAAGTTATAGAGTCCACAAGTTATGGCGCCAATATCTGAAAATTGATCACACCTGAAGTACTGACGGCCTATCTCATTCCTTGAGACCCTAACATGCCAGAAAAGTACAAATACCCCCCAAATGACCCCTTTTTGGAAATAAGACATTCCAAGGTATTTAGAAAGCGGCATGGTGAGTTTTTTGAAGTTGTAATTTTTTCCCACAATTCTTTGCAAAATCAAGATTTTTTTTTTTTCTTTTTTTCTTTTTTCACAAAATTGTCATATTAGCAGGTTATTTCTCACACACAGCATATGCATACCACAAATTACACCCCAAAATACATTCTGCTATTACTCCCGAGTATGGCGATACCACATGTGTGAGACTTTTACACAGCGTGGCCACATACAGAGGCCCAACATGCAGGGAGCCCCTTCAGGCGTTCTGGAGCACCCAGGCCAATTCTAACATTTCTCTCCTACATGTAAAAACCATCATTTGTTTGCTAGAAAATTACATAGAACCCCAAAACATTATATATGTTTTTTAGCAAAGACCTTAGAGAATATAATGGTGGTCATTGCAACTTTTTATCTCGAACGGTATTTGCGCAGCAATTTTTTTAACGCGTTTTTTACGGAAAAAAACTGTTTTGTGCTTAAAAAAAAAAACAGTAAAGTTAGTCCAATGTTTTTGCATAATGTGAAAGATGAAGTTACACCGAGTAAAGAGATACCTAACATGTCACCCTTCAAAATTGCACACGCTCGTGGAATGGCGCCAAACTTCGCTACTTAAAAATTCCCATAGGCGATGCTTTAAATATTTTTACTGGTTACATGTTTTAAATTATAGAGGAGGTCTAGGGCCAAAATTATTGCTCTCGCTCTAACGTTCGTGGCGATACCTCACATGTGTGGTTTGAACACCGTTTTCATATCTGGGCGGGACTTATGCATGCGTTCGCTTCTGTATGCAAGCTCACGGGGACAGGGGCGCTTTAAAAAATATATATATATTTTATTGTTCATTTTACTTTATTTATTTTAGTTTGACATGTTTTACCACCCCAAATTTTTTTTTGATCACTTTTATTCCTATTACAAGGAACGTAAACATCCCTTGTAATAGGAATATGACATGACAGGTCCTCTTTACAGTGAGATATGGGATCAATAAGACCCCACATCCCACCTCTAGGCTGGGAAGCCTGAAAAAAAAAAAAAACAATCTTGGCTTTGATCGTAGCGGTGAGTCGGTAGAAGCACCGGAGGGCGGCGGGGGGGGGGGACATCCCCTCTCGTCTCCCGTAAGAATGATCAAGCAGCAGAACAGCCGCTATGATTGTTCTTATGGTGTAGGGAATCACCGGATGAAAAAGCTAATATCTGAATGATGCCTGTAGCGGCAGGCATCATTCAGATATCCCCACACAAAGTCAAGGACGTCATATGACGGCCGGAAGTGGTTATTGCAGGGTATTGCGAAGTATTGCCGGATATTGCGGAGTATTGCCAGGTATTGCGGAGTATTGCCAGGTATTGCAGAGTATTGCCGGGTATTGCGGAGTATTGCAGGGTATTGCAGGGTATTGTGGAGTATTGCAGGGTATTGCAGGGTATTGCAGGGTATTGCAGGTTATTGCGGAGTATTACAGGGTATTGCGGAGTACTACAGTGTATTGCGGAGTATTGCAGGGTATTGCAGAGTATTGCAGGGTATTGCGGAGTATTGCAGGGTATTGCAGAGTATTGCAGGGCATTGCGGAGTATTGAGTATTGCAGTGTATTGAGGAGTATTGCAGGGTATTGAGGAGTGTTGCAGGGTATTGCAGAGTATTGCAGGGTATTGCGGAGTATGGCAGGGTATTGCGGAGTATTGCAGGGTATTGCGGAGTATGGCAGGGTATTGCGGAGTATGGCAGGGTATTGCAGAGTATTGCACAGTATGGGCAGGGTATTGCAGAGTATTGGCAGGGTATTGCAGAGTATTGCACAGTATGGGCAGGGTATTGCAGAGTATTGGCAGGGTATTGCAGAGTATTGGCAGGGTATTACAGAGTATTGGCAGGGTATTGCATAGTATTGGCAGGGTATTGCACAGGGTATTGCACAGGGTATTGCAGAGTATTTCACAGGGTATTGCACAGGGTATTGCAGAGTATTGCACAGGGTATTGCAGAGTATTGGGCAGGGTATTGCAGAGTATTACACAGGGTATTGGCAGGGTATTGCACAGGGTATTGCAGAGTATTGCACAGGGATGGCTGAGCAGGGATGGATGGATGGCTGGATCTGTGACTGCAATTGTTACAGATCCAGCCCACAGTGCTGCTGACATGATCCGCTCCCTCCCCCTCTCCTCTCACACTGTACCGATCGGTACAGAGAGGGGAGAGAGGAACCGGCGTCATCACATGACGCCGGTCTGTTTACAAGTGATCGCTCCCTCATTTGACGGAGCGATCACGTGGTAAACGGCCGCTATCAGCGGCGATTTACAGTGATCCGTGATGCACCGGGTCCTCTGGACCCGGCGGTCATGGAGACTCCCGTGTGCGCGCACCAGGGGGCGCGCGGGAGCGCGATTCTGGGAGGACGTTATATAACATCCTCCCAGAGTTAAGCAACCACCCTGTCGACGTTATTTGTCAGCAGGCTGTGGTTAAGTGGTTAAAATATAGTAAATTACCTTAAAAACAATATATAATGATTATTTGTATATTACTTATGGTAATTAACCTCTTGCCTCCCAGGCCAATTCTGACACTTCTCTCCTACATGTAATAATCATCATTTTTTTGCTAGAAAAATAACTCGGAACCCCCAAACATTATATATATTGTTTTAGCAAACATTCTAGGGAATAAAATGGTGGTCATTGCAACTTTTTATGTTACACAGTATTTGCGGAGCAATTTTTCATGAAAATTTAAAAATAAAAAAAACACTAAAGATAACCCGAATTTTTTGTATAATATCAAAGATGATGTTACACCAAGTAAATAGATACCTAACATGTCATGCTTTAAAATTGCACACACTCGTGGAATTGCACCAAACTTCAGTACTTAAAAATCTCCATAGGTGACGCTTTCAATTTTTTTAAAGATTACATGTTTAGAGTTACAGAGGTGGTCTAGTGCTAGAATTATCGCTCTCGCTCTAACGATCGCGGCATTTGTAACCTGTGTGTATCTGGCTCTGATACTAGCCAGTGCCTCACCAGCCACTGACCTCACCGCACGTCCCTGCTGAATTCCCCCAGCAACATAATCAGTCAGTGTTGATGGGGGAATCCCTCCTACTGAGCCATTTTGTTATCCCGGTGGGGGGCAGGGAAAGCCGTCCACGCCGGGAGAACACAGTGATAGTGCTAGTGGCTATTACAGGTTTAACTGGTTGTACCATTCAGCCTGCCCATACATGGTTCAAGCAAGAAACTGTCCGAGATTCGAACCATGTATGGCCGGCTTTAAAAGCTGATTGGTTACTATGCACAGCTGCATCAGATTTCAGAATTTGGACCTGAAACGGACCAAAATACACACAGGGCTCCTGTGCAATTCACGCGGGAGCCACTGCGAAGATGTGTGAACCGGCTCTCTATGAAGAATGCTATGCAAATTGGATGTGGGGAAACCCCCGCATTTAATTCGCACTGGTGTGAACCCAGCCTTAATGTGCACCCATTTTAGTAAATCTCTCCCATAGCATCCTCAAAAACCCTATGACCCAGTGCAAATGCTTATAAGGTGTGATCCAGTTTGCAGAAAAGAGAACAGAATGTTTAGTCTGCACCATTTGTTTTTTTAAATAAACACATAACACGAATGAGCTTGAAGTGATTAGTGTTTTTAGTAAAGTGCTCTGTGTATGTTTTGCATTATATACTTAGGCTAATTTACTAAATTGAGAGTTGAGAATCTTGTGTGAATAATAATTTCAGTTATGTAATCATGTGAAATGCAAATTCCTGTTCTCTATAAATATCCAATCACATGTAGATGAAATAAACAGGAATATATTTTTCACATGATTGGATAATTTAAGTGAATATTTGCATATTTACAGGGGACAACCATATTTGCCCATTACATATGTAGACACGTCTTCCTTCTTTGCAGTGCTTCACCATGGTTTGCTTTACAGCTCCTTTACACAATGTAAGTATATGAGTTGGCTGACTCACTAAAAACAGTTCTCTCCCTGCGTTATTGCTATCTTAAATCCGCCATAGATGTTTCAAATCTCGGCCAGTTCAGCAGGGACCTGCTGAGATTCAAACCATCTATGGACAGGCTGAATGTACCCAAGTCTATCCATCAAGCTTTTCTAAATTTTTGGTGTAGCGGGGTCCTCAAATTGATGGGATACACCTGGGCAATAGTGTGACCCAGGTGTATAATTGTGTTAGGATTCAGACCCCTTTTTGTTTCGTGGAGGATTGGAGGATGTAATATTCTCCTTTGCCTGTGGGTGGCGGGGTACCCACGGGCTTCAGGTAGAATCATCCCCTGCAGTGCTCCCTGTTTGGTCTCTTCCCGGAGATGGTATGGCTGGGGCGGGGAACCCGCCGGGCCGTTGAAGGGAGGAGATAAAAGGGGGAGACGCCCTGACCACGAGGTCGTCGTCGTCTTGCGGAGAAGGAGGTCCTCGGAGGAGGAGGGTTGCGGTCCGCACCCAGGGCCCTTAGGCCTGGGTGCGGGAGATCCAGGAGTCTGGTCCAGGTGCCCATGGCCTGGTCCGGAGTCATGTTGGCGTCCATCCCAGGCACCTTTAGCCTGGGGTGAGGTACTATCGAGGAGGCCTGGGGCCCAGTACCTTCGACTGGGTCCCGCTAGGGTGGACTGTCCGAGGGTCCCTGAGCGGAGGGACTCGTACCTGAGGTGAGGAGGCCGGGGAGGTTACCCACTGGAGACCCGGAGCAGCACCAACCCGGTGACAGTGGGCCTCTGGGAACTCTCTTGGGAGGACACATCCCCCTGATAGGGGCCACAGCGTATCGAAGAGGGCTCCATTGCTGTTCATAGGGGTTGCTGGAAGAGACCCCATCCTTCCTGTTCTGTAACAGCCGGATTGGCTTAGGCGCCGCTGGTCATAGTACAGTGGCATAGAACTCAAACTTTAGGAAGTGCCTCGATCTGCTCGCCCCACCGTTGGCAAGGTTATAGGTCCCAACCAGTTTGCTGCAAAAGAACTGTTTATTGTGCTTTGCGTATTGGAGTGTCAAATAAACAAGTGTTGGACCTTTCTCCGGTGTGTGAACTCCAGTTACTGGAAGCAAAGGGGAGGCTGGTGAGCTTGCAATTACAGACTCAGTGCATTCACAGAACACACCGGCCCGAGGAAACATCAGTAAGTGGCCTTCACCTCCCTACTACAATGGGGAGGACATGGGCCGTGGCGCATCTCACTCTCACAACCCAGGAACCCCTAGACATGAGTTGGTGTGTAACCGATGAAGAAGTTGGAGAGAGGGTGAGGCCGCTACACGTGGGGGCTCGTGAGTCCGGGATAGAGTGTGTTCTAAAGATGGACTTGAGAATGTCTACATTTGAACTTTGCTGCCCAGAGGAGTTCCGAGCAGATCGGCCAAATTACTGGCCAAAGTGCGTCCCTGCTCGGAGTTGTGGAAATGACCCTAACACGGGAAAGGCCCATGCGGAGGAGCGGAAAAAGGGAGAGGTCCAGCCGTGTGACGTACTGCACGTGGGGACTGTTAACGCACTGCGCCACGAGGCACCCCATGGCGACATCGTTCGTGGGCGGAGTCAAGAGGAAGCCCGCGAAAATGTACAGCTCATGGGAGGAGTCTGGCCAAGTGTGGGGATACACGTGGAGACTCCGGCGCGGGGTCAGTGCATGATGGAGCAGCAAACAGTCGGGATGACCTCAAGTGCCCCGTGGATTATGGTTCCTCACCCCACGAGAATGACTTCCTTTGCTGCCCCATCACAGACACGGGGATAAGACTTAGGCCCCGAGGGCGGTTGGCTCTGTACACCTGCAGAGACACGGAGGCCCTCGGTGTGATCTGTCCCGGCTGCTCGGGACTGGTGGTCACCCTGAAGCCATTCGGGCGATGTGAGGAGTGCAGAGAATTCCTTTTTGAGGTCGAGTCGTCCACAGCAAGGCCCCGGGCCCTTCGCCTCAACCACCTCACGGGTACCGCTACTCCGGAAGGGGAGATCAAGGCCTTTGTCGAGGTTCCTGTGCGCGCTGACCAGGGCGATGGACTGCCCAACAGAGAAAAATCCGAGGATGCTGCCTCGGTCGCCACAAGTTCCCTGCTTCCACCGCCGAAGAGGAAAGTTGGCCTAGTACAGGCATCCTATGGACGTGGTCGAGCTTCACCCCGCTGCTTGCCTGGCCTGGATGGCGCCGGCCGAGATGGAAGTCCCGGACATCCCAGTCTTCTACAAGGGTCAGGTGAGCCAGGGGCTGGGACTGTGGTGGTGGTTGGAGGTGTCGGGGGCCCATTGGAGGTGGAACCCCCCAGAGAAGATGATTCTGTGTCCACCGGTAGATATCTGCCTGCGGAGATGTATGACACCTCCGACCTAGAGTCGTCGTATTGCGGAGATGATGGCGAGATAGACGAACTGTTCAGCCGCAAGGGCTGGGATAGAGTGCCACTTCTTGCTTCCCGTGCGGTACGGGATTCACCTATGTACACAGGAGACAGCACGCCTCGGGTGGAAGACCCGCAGCTTACGAGGGAACCTACCCCTCCACCTGTGTCCTCATCTACTGTTACCTCACCTACTTTGGTTGTGGGGACACCCCGCGCTTCTCTGAGAGCGCCGAAAGTCATTTCCAGGGAGCTGGTAAAGGTACCTCGGCATCCGGAAGCTATTGTGCTGCTTGGAACTGGAGAGAAAGCCACTATGCCACCTTTGGCCCGCTTGCAGAGACTGTTTTGCCACAAAGTAGCTCGGGAATATGGGTGGGAGTACCCGTATCTACCCCGGGACTTGCTGTATGAGGTGGAAGTCTGGAGAACAAGATGGTATGACGAGTTTGTGTGGGACAAGTTGAAGGTGCCCCATGCTCGCAGGTACCTGGAATGTGTGCCGTCAGTGTCTAAGAGGTTTGAAGACTGCAAAGCTGAATGGAAATTGGGGCGCCATATCCATGCTGACAAGATAGTCATTTGCAGAAGAGAAGGAGAAGATGTCGAGTATTCGATAGAGGCATTTGACAAACACCTGAAACCCCTGTACCTGCCGGATCCAAAGTTTTACTTATAGGAGAAAAGAACTCCTGTTTATTTCTTTTGTGCACTTGAACTTTCTGGAAGAGCCATTCCCAGACACGCAGGACTGTGCCCTGTTTTTGTTTTTGTTTGGGCTTTTCTTTTTCTCGTTGGAGACTTGGGGACTGTTGTGTTTTCGTGTTTCCCCTTTTCTTCATGTGCCAAAGGCAAGGACATTTGGGAATAGTGGCAGAGTAGGGAAAAGCTGGAAGAACGAAGATTCGTTGAGTGTCATGACCGCGGCGTTGTCACCAGGTGGCAGTGTTGCGCAACAAATGTTTGAAAATATTTCACCCACACATCACCTTGCTTGTTGGAGTGAGTGGGTCTCTCGGCTGACGGGCCCACTCATCCCAAATGACACGAAATTATGTTAGGATGTTGTTTTTCTTTCCCCTGCAGGAGAATCGTCAGTCAAGATCATTGAGAGTGGGTGGCTCTTAGACAGTGTGGGAGAGGGGCTGTGACTAGGCAGATGTTTAAAGTGTTTTATGACATAAGTTGTTTTATATGTTCCCCATTCCCTGAGCAGGTCTTGGCACTTGGGAAAATTTAGAGGAATTGCTTCAGGGGTTTCACTCCATGCCACCACTTTATGGGAGGCATGGGTGTGCACCTGATGCTGGGGACCAGCGTCAAATTACAGGGGGGAGTGTGTAGCGGGGTCCTCAAATTGATGGGATACACCTGGGCAATAGTGTGACCCAGGTGTATAATTGTGTTAGGATTCAGACCCCTTTTTGTTTCGTGGAGGATTGGAGGATGTAATATTCTCCTTTGCCTGTGGGTGGCGGGGTACCCACGGGCTTCAGGTAGAATCATCCCCTGCAGTGCTCCCTGTTTGGTCTCTTCCCGGAGATGGTATGGCTGGGGCGGGGAACCCGCCGGGCCGTTGAAGGGAGGAGATAAAAGGGGGAGACGCCCTGACCACGAGGTCGTCGTCGTCTTGCGGAGAAGGAGGTCCTCGGAGGAGGAGGGTTGCGGTCCGCACCCAGGGCCCTTAGGCCTGGGTGCGGGAGATCCAGGAGTCTGGTCCAGGTGCCCATGGCCTGGTCCGGAGTCATGTTGGCGTCCATCCCAGGCACCTTTAGCCTGGGGTGAGGTACTATCGAGGAGGCCTGGGGCCCAGTACCTTCGACTGGGTCCCGCTAGGGTGGACTGTCCGAGGGTCCCTGAGCGGAGGGACTCGTACCTGAGGTGAGGAGGCCGGGGAGGTTACCCACTGGAGACCCGGAGCAGCACCAACCCGGTGACAGTGGGCCTCTGGGAACTCTCTTGGGAGGACACATCCCCCTGATAGGGGCCACAGCGTATCGAAGAGGGCTCCATTGCTGTTCATAGGGGTTGCTGGAAGAGACCCCATCCTTCCTGTTCTGTAACAGCCGGATTGGCTTAGGCGCCGCTGGTCATAGTACAGTGGCATAGAACTCAAACTTTAGGAAGTGCCTCGATCTGCTCGCCCCACCGTTGGCAAGGTTATAGGTCCCAACCAGTTTGCTGCAAAAGAACTGTTTATTGTGCTTTGCGTATTGGAGTGTCAAATAAACAAGTGTTGGACCTTTCTCCGGTGTGTGAACTCCAGTTACTGGAAGCAAAGGGGAGGCTGGTGAGCTTGCAATTACAGACTCAGTGCATTCACAGAACACACCGGCCCGAGGAAACATCAGTAAGTGGCCTTCACCTCCCTACTACAATGGGGAGGACATGGGCCGTGGCGCATCTCACTCTCACAACCCAGGAACCCCTAGACATGAGTTGGTGTGTAACCGATGAAGAAGTTGGAGAGAGGGTGAGGCCGCTACATTGGCATTCAGTTTTTGCCAGATGCTATAGCTGCTAGCAATACTATGTTCTCCCGAAAGAGTGTTCTCCCAGAAGGGACAGCTCCCCAACCACCACTCCCCCTTTATCATTGGGAGAACACAATAGCCCTGCAAGAGGGATTCCACCATCGACGTTGACTGTGTTTGACTGTGTTGATGGGAGAATCAACCAATTTTCTTTCCTGTAACTCCTGGTTGCAAGAAGGAAAATTACAAAATCTATGGCCTGCCTTAGTTTAACACAAGAACAGGAAGCGCCTCTGGGTGCAGACTGTATAAAAAGTTTAATCAATCTGAATCTATATATCCATGTATGCACCATTGGATACTTTTTTGGGTTTTCAGTTTTGCACCATTTTACTTGTATACATACGCCTTAGTTTAACAGTTGTTAAAGTCCATTTCCAGTATTAACCACCAAAATTTTTTTTATCTATTCAAGAAAATAAATTTAAGAGTCCTCCCAAACCCCTTTTTTTCTGCTTTTGGACTATGGGATGAATAGTGTGCATACAGCACAAGACCACAGCTATTATATTATGACAGCTGTTGCTCCCGCCACTGCCAGGATACCCAAATAATGACTGCATCTGATTGGCTGCAGTCACTGTTCGGTTGAGAATTTTCTGCCTGGCTTCTTGGTCTTCCGTTAAAAGTTTATGTAGCTGGATGGTGCTGACAGGGCCACCACAGCTTGTCATTATGCTAATTTGACAGGAATTCTCCAAAGTTGTAAGGCCAGCATAACATTGTAGTATAAACTCAAATTATGCACTCGCTATTAATACACTATGGGGTTGATTTACTAAAGGCAAATAGACTGTGCACTGTTGAAAGTGCAGTTGCTCCAGAGCTTTGTAAATGACGTAAAGCTTCACTTTACAAAGAACAACCAATCACATGCAAGGAAAATAACAAAAATGCATTTTTGCTTGCAGGTGATTGGATGATGGAAGCCAGCAGAGCTCGCCCTCATTTAACAAAGCTCTGGAGCAACTGCACTTGCAGAGTGCAACTGCACTTTCAAAAGTGCACAGTTAATTTGACTTTAGTAAATCAACCCCTTTATATTCCCTTTAATGGAAAAAAAATACCTTCCTAACCCTTAGTGGCAGGGCCGCCATCAGGGCCGCCATTCCACTGCATGCTAGCAGGTGCTGGCCCTGTTTATCACAGGCTTGACAATATAAGAGAAGAATCTGGTCGGCCGCACATCCAATAAGATCACCTATATTTAGACATATTCAAGAAAAACTCTCCACAATACATTCAAGGGAACATAGCACTCTTGCTGGAGTGTTATATTTCTATTGAATGTGGTGTGGAGCAGGTAAGGACTGGCCATAGGGCATAACGGGCAAATGCCCGGTGGGCCGTGGTGGCCCGCAACGACCTGCGGGCCGCCAGACAGCATGTCACGTCTTCCCCATCATCTCCAATGTCTCCAGACGCAGCCGGAGTTGGTGGGTGGAGCTGGGGGTGTGGCTGCCCCCTCTACTCCTCTCACAGACTCCTTCACTCTGGCTGATCCCACAGCTGAAGGAGAAAGAAAAGAGGACACAGCAGCCAGAGTGTCTTCATCTCCAGGCATGCTGTAAGTTACTGCACATGTCACTACATAGAGTCCTAACCTGGCACCTTACCACCCCAGCCTGCCCTATGCCACTGCACCCTGCCCTATGCGTGCCACCCCAACCTGCCCTATGCCACCGCACCCTGCCCTATGCCACCGCAACCTGCCTTATGCCATCGCAACCTGCCCTATACCACCCCAGTCTGCCCTATGCCACCGCAGCCTACCCTATGCCACTGCAACCTGCCCTATGCCACCGCAACCTGCCCTATGCCCCTGCAAACTGCCCTATGCCACCGCAACCTGCCCTATGCCACCGCAAACTGATCTATACCACCGCAACCTACCCTATGCCACCGCAAACTGCTCTATACCACCCCAACCTGCCCTATGCCACGCAAACTGCTCTATACCACCCCAACCTGCCCTATGCCACCGCAACCTGCTCTATGCCACCACACCCTGCTCTATATCACCCCAACCTGCCACATGCCACCCAACCTGCCCTATGCCACCCAGCCTGCCATATACCACCCAAACCTGCTCTATACCACCCCAGCCTGCCCTATACATCCCCAACCTGCCCTATGCCACCCCAGCCTGCCCTATATCACCGCAACCTGCCCTATATTACCCCAACCTGACCTATATCGCCCCAGCCGGCCCAATACCACCTTATACTTTAATTTACAGGGGTCATTTGGGGGTGCGCCTCGTGGCCGTGCGCTGCCTGCAGAGCACTGGGCAGGATAGACATGGGGGGTGACACCATGTTTTGCAGCACCAGGTGACACCAACCCTAGTGACGCCACTGCCCCAGTGCACTCTCAGCTGCGAGTCGGAGCCGCACTCGACTGACAGTGACACCCGTCGGCACATCAGGGCGCCGGGACCCGCAACGATCCCCTTCTCCCTGACAAGGTGCCCACGGCACTGATGATCTGATCAGTCTCGGCTCAGCTGTCTCACACAGCCGAGCAGAGTGAAGCCGCCTCCCCCTCCTCCTTTATGTCCACACAGGGGGAGGGGACCCAACATGCAGTCCCGCGCTGATCTGAGGTACATTATGGGTATGAAGGGGGGTCTGAAATGTAGGGGGGTTCTGTATTGTAGGGGGTCTGTAATGTAGGGGGGTTCTGTATTGTAGGGGGGTCTGAAATGTAGGGGGGTTCTGTATTGTAGGGGGGTTCTGTATTGTAGGGGAGTCTGTAATGTAGGGGGGTTCTGTATTGTAGGGGGGTCTGAAATGTAGGGGGGTTCTGTATTGTAGGGGGGTTCTGTATTGTAGGGGGGGTCTGAAATCTAGGGGGTTCTGTATTGTAGGGGGGTCTGAAATGTAGGTGGGTTCTGTATTGTAGGGTGGTCTGGAATGTAGGGGGGTTCTGTATTGTAGGGGGGTCTGTAATGTAGGGGGGTCTGTATTGTAGGGGGTCTGTAATGTAGGGGGGTTCTGTATTGAAGGGGGTCTGAAATGTAGGGGGTTCTGTATTGAAGGGGGTCTGAAATGTAGGGGGTTCTGTATTGTAGGGGGGGTCTGAAATGTAGGGGGGTTCTGTATTGTAGGGGGGGTTGAAATGTAGGGAGGGTCTGAAATGTAGGGGGTTCTGTATTGTAGGGGGTCTGTAATGTAGGGGGGTTCTGTATTGTAGGGGGGTCTGAAATGTAGGGGGGTCTGTATTGTAGGGGGTCTGTATTGTAGGGGGGTCTAATGTAGGGGGGTCTGTATTGTAGGGGGTTCTGTATTGTAGAGGGGGGTCTGTATTGTAGAGGGGGGTCTGTATTGTAGGGGGGTCTGTATTGTAGGGGGGTCTGTACTGTAGGGAGGGGGTCTGTAATGTAGGGGGGTCTGTAATGTAGGGGAGTCTGTATTGTAGAGGGGGGCTGTAATGTAGGGGAGTCTGTACTGTAGGGGGGTCTGTACTGTAGGGAGGGGGTCTGTACTGTAGGGAGGGGGTCTGCACTGTAGGGAGGGGGTCTGTACTGTAGGGAGGTCTGTGTAACATGCAGGGGTTCCAAAACTGTTAGGGGGTGTCTGTGTAACCAACTGTGGGGGGCTGTGTAATGTAAAGGAGTCCAGAGGTGCGGTGCTATGTAATATAAAGGGGTCCAGAGGTGCGGTGCTATGTAATGTAAAAGGGTCCAGAGGTTCAGGGTGCTGTGTAATGTAAAGGGGTCCAGAGGTGCAGGGTGCTGTGTAATGTAAAGGGGCCCAGAGGTGCAGGGTGCTTTGTAATGTAAAAGGGTCCAGAGGTGTGGTGCTATGTAATGTAAAGGGGTCCAGGGTGCTGTGTAATGTAAAGGGGTCCAGAGGTGCAGGGTGCTGTGTAATGTAAAGGGGTCCAGAGGTACAAGGTGCTGGAACCCCACATCCCATCATTAACCGTCGCCGTGAAGCGCCGCCGCCGCGCCCCCCCGGGCTGCTCAGTCTAAAATGCCCGGGCCTATTTTTTGTCTCAGTCCGGGCCTGGTGTGGAGAGTCTTTCTTGAATATGTCTAAATAAAGATGATTTTATTGGATGTGCGGCCGACCAAGTTCTTTTCTTCTACTCTCATAGATAGAGCCTGTTCATGTCTGTGTGCTGCGCTGCATAGTGGTTTTGAAACCTGCTTTGGTCTGTTTTTCTGTTTGCTTTTGTGTGTTTTGAGGCCCATAGAAATCAATAGTAATGTGTGAAATGTATGTATGATGCAATGTACATGTGTTTTCAGCACCAGGTAGCAAGCCTAGTTTTCTTACTGGAAAACATAAAAAATTGATTGATTCATTAAAATTGACTTAAAATATGCTTTAACGCAAGGGTACATTCCCACCAGGTGCAGGAGGACTGCGTTGAGTGCAGTCCCACTGCATAATGCTTTGTCTCCTCCTCCTACTTGGCCATTTCACACCACCACATTGCAGTGGTGTGAGCTAGAAAAAAGTAAGTCATGCAGTACTTTTTTCCAGTACAGCGCAGTGTGTGGCAATCCACTGACTCACACCACATGGCGGCCAATAGCACTTAATGAAACATCACTGTTTTTCTTTTTTAAATGAACAGTGCAATGCCCCACAATCGGCGCATTGGCACTGCTGTCGAGCGGCCCCCACGGGCCAGAAGAAGGCAGGATCGGTGAAGGGGAGCGGTGTTGTGCACTATAGAAATGATCTCGCAGCTTCTGCTGCTCTCTGTGTCATTGAGCTCAGACATCGAGCTCTTTACTGCCACCTTTGGCTACTATGTGCATGTGCACCCCTCGTGTGAGCAACCTGTACTGTGCTCCTCTGTGTCAGCAACATGTCAGCTTTGTGAAAATGAGCTGGAACTAGGTAGGAAGATTTCCTTTACAAGTAGGGGCTGTGAAGGAAAGGGAGGGGGGCTGTATGTGTACAGGGAGGGGCCAGAGGCTTGTGTGTTTACAGATTTGTGTATGTGTGGGACTGACATATATATGCAGGTGGGGGGCTGGCATATACACAGGTGTGGGGGGCTGGCATATATACAGGTTTATATATACAGGTGTGGGGAGTTGGGGCTGACATATATACAGGTATGGGGGGCTGACATATACAGTATACAGGTGTGGGGCTTATATACTGTATATAGAGGTGTGAGGGGGGCTGGCATACATACAGGTGGGGGGCCTGACAAATATACAGGTGAGGGGGTGAAATATATACAGATGGGAGGGGGCTGGCATATATACAGATGGGGGGCTGACATATATACAGGTGTGAGGAGGCCTGGTATATATACAGGATTGAGGGGGGCTGACATATATACAGGTGTGAGGGGGCTGGCATATATACAGGTGTGAGGGGGCTGGCATATATATATACAGGTGTGAGGGGGCTGGCATATATACAGGTGTGGGGGGCTGACATATATACAGGTGTGAGGGGGCTGGCATATATACAGGTGGGGGGCTGATATATATACAGGTGTAAGGGGGGCTGGCATATATACAGGATTGAGGGGGGCTGACATATATACAGAATAGAGGGGGGCTGAGCGTGTACAGGTTAGGTGGCCGGTGTGTTTATTCGGTGGGATGACCATGGGCAAGCCCTCGTGAATGTTGGTGGTGAGGCTCGGGGGGGCCTACGCCTAAAGCTGTGTAAGAGCTCTATAATATTGTTTAAATTTCCATTTTTTGAATCAATATATTTTAAGAACATTGGGGTGTAGTACATACATATAAGTTATCCCTCCCTTCGCCCCTTCCCTATTCTCTACATCCAACGGATTCCAACAAATGAATCATGTTCAAATTCAATTTATTTTAACCTATATATATTTATATTCATATTTATTTTTATTTTCATTTTATTTAATCTATTATCTATCACATGTATTTAATATGTTTTTTATGATATTAAACCAGTGGGGTAAAATCAAATATATTATTAATGTATTTCATAAGTAATTGGCGCAAAAGGTTTTGGTTATTTATAGTGTGCGGTGACCCCTTATGGTACTTTTTGAGCCAACTTCCGGTGAGGGTATTAATATCAGTCTGTGGTAAGCATTAAGCCAGTAATAGATATCAGAAACTAGTTGACAGTTTTTTATTATGAATGATCCCATGAAGAACATAGTGATCATTCACTAACATTTTTACAAAGGGCCTCACATAAATTTATGATGGCTAGAATGTCGAGTCATATGTTCCTCTCTTATTGAGGATACATAGACCAATACGGGCTTCGGTCTTCAAAAACATATCGAAAATGGTCGCCATAGGTATCTGTTTGTGTTTTGATAACATAAACTAATATGGGCTTCGGTCTTTAAAAACGTATCGAAAATGGCCGTCGCAGTCATCTGGTTCTGTTTTGATAACATTAATTTATACAGAGGCTTCGGTCTCCAAAAACGTACCAAAAATGGCCGCCGTAATTACATGTCGAATCTGATAGGACACCGCACACTATAAAAAGACGGAAGGTGTAGCAATATGAAGGCTCCAGATGACGTCTTGAGTGACGAAACACGTAGGGCGGAGTTCCAGTACATTGTGCGTCACTTTCGGTCAAAGCCGAAAATAGTTTTTTCCTGCACGGCATTCATCGTTTTGCATTATATGTCTGTTTGTTATTACAAAATGTGAGTACATTTCTACTTTTTTTAACAATACAGTGGAACCTCGGATTACGAGCATATTCCGTTCCAGGAGAATGCTCGTAATCTAAAGTACTCGCATATCAAAGAGAGTTTCACCATTGAAGTCAATGGACACGAAAATCATTTGTTCCGCATTGACTTCAATGGGATGCAATACCGCAGGCGGCCAGAGGTGGGGGTCGCTGGAGAGCCTTGGAAACGGTCTAAAAGGCCCGAGGACACTTCGGCTGACCTCGGCAAACCTCGGAAAGACCTCTGGCCTTTCCGTGCATTTCGGAACGGCGCCGATCAGCTGGGATCGGTGACGTTCGGCTCTGCTCGGCTCCGGCGCCCCCCACCTCAGACCAAAAGCGGTACTGCACACCGCTTTGGCCTGAATCGTGCTTGTTTTGCGAGACAACACTCGTAAACCGAGTCACAATTCTTTAAAATACAGTGCTCGTATTGCGAAACGCTCGTTAACCGCGTTACTCGCAATCCGAGGTTCCACTGTAAAGCATTTTTAAAGCTGAATTAAGCTATGGGCATACTTTCCTCTCTTGCATATTAACTGTGGTGGAATGTTACTAGCAACTTTTGGACAGAGTTTTTTCCAGAGTGCTACGCAGTGTTATACCTTCGTGGGGAAGTTAATCCGAGGAGTGCATTCACTGTAAGAGCACGGCTAAGATCACCAACCTTGTCATCAACAACTAAAGAGGATAAAAGGACTATTATATTATATATTTTCTCTTGCAAAAGCACTGGACACTTTTTATAAGAGCACGAGTCACTTTAATTATCACAGTTCACTATTGCAATCAATGTTAACTATTTTTTCAATGCAATAATTAATTTATTTAGGATAATTTGTCTATTCATTTGTGGTCACATATTGTATCAAGTTTTTCAGAACAGATGTCACTTAAGACCTGGTTCACACAGGGGCGACTCGTCAGGCGAATCAGCCGCCTGACAAGTCGCGTCCCGCTCTGTTCAATGGAACCGTTCTAATAGGAGCGACACAAGTCGCTCCGACTTAGAAAAAGGTTCCTGTACTACTTTGGGGTCGACTCGGGGCGACTTGCATTGACTTCAATACAGAAGTCATTTTGCAAGTCACCTCTGAAGTCGTCTTGAGATCGCCTTGCCGAGTCGCCCCCAAAGTCGTGCCGCCCCTGTGTGAACCGGGTCTCACAATTGTCTGCCACAAACAGTTTACCACTTGTCACTTAGCACACCATTTTACAGGGCCTATCCCCCTTCACAGCACCAAACTGAGCATGTGCAGAGTGCCTCCAAGGCTCTGTGTTATTAGCAGATGGATTGGGAACTGTAATAGAAGGGGAGGATCAGAGAAGACAGGATCAAACAGCCTTTTAACACAATGCAGAGGATTAACCCCTTTGGTTCCACAGTGAGTATAATAAACATGATGTACTGCACATACAGACTGATTTTACTGTTGTGGGTTTACTAACACTTTAAGCCTGTCATAGATGGACTGAATCTCGACGGTTCGGCAGGGACTGACTGAGGTTTGATCCATACAAGTTCAATCCATCGATCGACTTGGGTACAACCAGAATGCTGGATTTTTATAATGCGATTATTGCCAGCAGCTATAGCTGCTAGCAATAATCACAGTTTTCTGCCGGCAGGGACATCTCCCCTTCCCAGAGAACAGGAACAGGAACACTGACTGACTGTGCTGATGGGAGAATCCAGCGAAAACTGCATAACCTATGGCCTGCTTTACCCTTTACATGAAAGTTTGTGTACCTGGCATATGTATATTATATATATATATATATATATATATATATATATATATATATATATATATGTGTGTGTAGCGGGTATCAATATTTAGGGGGAGTGTTTGGGCGGTAATATGGCCCAGATGCAACAATTACGAGGGTTTTATGGTTGCTTTGTTTGTGGAAGATATCAATGGTGTCCAGTTCCCTGCGGCCCCTGGGTGGCGCTGTCGCCTTGGGCTGGGGTTGAACCACCATTGTAGGGCCGTGCCCTTTTTGTCCTTTCGCGCCAGCAGTACGGCGGGGTGGGGAACCTGATGTGCTTGCTGGGAGCGGGTATAAAGGGGGCAGACATCTTGCGCACGAGGAGTCCGAGCACCAGGCACCTTCAGCCTGGGGCTGCTGTCCGTTGGTCCGTGTCCAGGTGCCCTTGGCCTGGGCACGTGGAGTCGAGTTCAATCCCAGGCACCTTAAGCCTGGGGTGAGGTACTTTGCAAGAAGGCCTGGGGCCCAGTACCTTCCACTGGGTCCCGCGAGGGATGAAGTATTCCTAGGGTGCCCCTGGAATTGGGTGCCCGAATCCAGGGCATAAGGGACCAGAGATGTGACCCTCCCGAAGAGCTGGTACAGCATAATGCCGGTGACGGTGTGGGCCTCTGGAGACCGTCCGGATGGATGTCTTTCCCTGACAGGGGCTATTTATCCTAACGGAGGTATTCTATGTTCTTGTGGTCAGTGGCGGAAATCCAACTGAACCGGGTCGGTGGCAGAGACCTATCAAGGTCTGTGGCAGAGGCCTCTACTTTCACCAAGGTCTGTGGCAGAGGCCTCTACTTTCACCAAGGTCTGTGGCAGAGGCCTCTACTTTCACCAAGGTTTGTGGCAGAAACCAAATTCACGGTCGGTGGCAGCGACTGTGCGCCAAGCCTGTTTGCACTATACGGAACAGGAGAGAACTTTAATTATTTGATTGTGCCTGGACCTTCTCCTTCCCACACCTGTCTGTTCTTTAACCACTTAAGCCCCGGACCATTTGGTAGCTAAAGGACCAGAGGTGAATTCAGAATTTTGCACTTGTGCTGCTTTAACTGTAAATTGTGCGGACATGCAATGTTGTACCCAAACGAAATTTGCGTCCTTTTCTTCCCACAAATAGAGCTTTCTTTTAATGGTATTTGATTGCCTCTGCGATTTTTATTTTTTGCGATATAAACGGAAAAAGACCGAAAATTTTGAAAAAAAATGATATTTTCTACTTTTTGTTATAAGAAAAATCGAATAAACTCAATTGTAGTCATACATTTAGGCCAAAATGTATTCAGCCACATGTTTTTAGTAAAAAAAATGTCAATAAGCGTATATTTATTGGTTTGCGCAAAAGTTATAGAGTTTACAAACTAGGGTACATTTTCTGAAATTTACACAGCTTTAAATTTATGACTGCCTATCTCATTTCTTGAGGTGCTAAAATGACAGGGCAGTACAAAACCCCCCCAAATGACCCCATTTTGGAAAGTAGACACCCCAAGGAAATTGCTGAGAGGCATGTTGAGCCCATTGAATTATTTTTTTTTGTCCCAAGTGATTGAATAATGACTAAAAAAAAAAAAAAAATTACAAAAAGTTGTCACTAAATTATATATTGCTCACACATGCCATGGTTATATGTGGAATTTCACCCCAAAATACATTTTGCTGCTTCTCCTGAGTACGGGGATACCACATGTGTGGGACTTTTTGGGAGCCTAGCCGCGTACGGGACCCCGGAAACCAAGCACAGCCTTCAGGATTTCTAAGGGCGCAAATTTTTGATTTCACTCCTCACTACCTATCACAGTTTCGAAGGCCATAAAATGCCAAAATAGCACAAAACCCCCCCAAATTACCCCATTTTAGAAAGTAGACACCCCAAGGAAATTGCTGAGAGGCCTGTTGAGCCCATTGAATATATTTTTTTTGTCCCAAGTGATTGAATTATGACAAAAAAAAAAAAAAATTACAAAAAGTTGTCACTAAATGATATATTGCTCACACATGCCATGGTTATATGTGGAATTACACCCCAAAATACATTTTTCTGCTTCTCCTGAGTACGGGGATACCACATGTGTGGGACTTTTTAGGAGCCTAGCCGCGTACGGGACCCCGAAAACCAAGCACCGCCTTCAGGATTTCTAGGCACAAATTTTTGATTTCACTCCTCACTACCTATCACAGTTTCGAAGGCCATAAAATGCCAAAATCGCACAAAACCCCCCCAAATGACCCCATTTTGGAATATAGACACCCCAAGCTATTTGCTGAGAGGAATGACGAGTATTTTACAGCTCTCATTTGTTTTTGAAATTGAAGAAAGAAAATATATATATATATAATTTTTTTTTTCAATTTTCAAAACTTTGTGACAAAAAGCGAGATCTGCAAAATACTCACAATACCTCTCAGCAAATAGCTTGGGCTGTCTACTTTCCAAAATGGGGTCATTTGGGGGGGTTTTGTGCTATCTGGGCATTCCATGGCCTCCGAAACTGTGATAGGCAGTGAGAAGTGAAATCAAAAATTTACACCCTTAGAAAGCCTGAAGGCGGTGCTTGGTTTTTGGGGTCCCGTACGTGGCTAGGCTCCCAAAAAGTCTCACACATGTGATATCCCCGTACTCAGGAGAAGCAACAGAATGTATTTTGGGGTGTAATTCCACATATGCCCATGGCATGTTTGAGCAATATATCATTTAGTGACAACTTTGTGCAAAAAAAAAAAAATTGTCGTTTTTCCGCAACTTGTGTCAACATATAAAATGTTCCATGGACTCGACATGCCTCTCAGTATATAGCTTGGGGTGTCTACTTTCCAAAATGGGGTCATTTGGGGGGGTTTTGAACTGTTCTGGCATTTTATACACAACATTAGGAAGCTTACATCCACTCTTCTAACCACTTGAAGACAAAGCCCTTTTTGACACTTTTTGTTTACATGAAAACATTTATTTTTTTTGCAAGAAAATTATGTTGAACCCCCAAACATTATATATATTTTTAAAGCAAAGGCCCTACAGATTAAAATGGTGGGTGTTGCATTTTTTTTTCTACACAGTATTTGCGCAGCGATTTTTCAAACGCATTTTTTGGGTTAAAAAATACACTTTTTTTAATTTTAATGCACTAAAACACACTATATTGCCCAAATGTTTGATGAAATAAAAAAGATGATCTTGGGCCGAGTACATAGATACCAAACACGACATGCTTTAAAATTTCGCACAAACGCGCATTGGCGACAAACTACATACATTTTTAAAAGCCTTTAAAAGCCTTTACAGGTTACCCCAGTAGATTTACAGAGGAGGTCTACTGCTAAAATGATTGCCCTCGATCTGACCTTCGCGGTGATACCTCACATGCATGGTGCAATTGCTGTTTACATATGACGCCAGACCGACGCTTGCGTTGGCCATTGGGCAAGAGCAGGGCAGGACAGGGGTGCTTTTTTTTTTTGCTTTTTTTTTTATTATTAATTTTGCTTTTTTATTTTATTTTTAAATTGTTCCTTCCAAGTATTTTTTTTTAATCATTTTTATTGTTATCTCAGGGAATGTAAATATCCCCTATGATAGCAATAGGTAGTGACAGGTACTCTTTTTTTGAAAAAACTGGGGTCTTCTAGACCCTAGATTTTTCCTCTGCCCTCAAAGCATCTGACCACACCAAGATCGGTGTGATAAAATGCTTTCCCAATTTCCCAATGGCGCTTTTTATATCCGGGGGGGGGGCATTCCCTCCCACTGCTTGTAAAAGCAGTCCAGAGGCTAATTAGCCACTAGGATTGCTTTTACATGAAAGCCGGCCGCAGGCTGAAAAGAATGATACCAAGATGATACCTAAACCCGCAGGCATCATTCTGGTATAAACATTCAAAGTCCAGCAACATACCAGTACGTTGCTGGTCCTTGTTGGACATGTATTGTAATCTTTTTTTTTCATGCAGCCAGTTGGCTGAACGAAAAAAGAGATTGATCGGTGGGTATGCCCACCATTAGAATACCGCCCTTCATCCACCCACTTCCAATGATGGGCGTACACGCACCATTTATATATGCCGAAGCATGGGGGCATCCTCCCACAAAAAAGTTATGCCGCACACACATGGTCGGACTTTTCCACGGGCAAGCCTCCGTCGGAATTTCGACCGTATGTACGCGGCATTAGGAGCAAAATCGCTCCTCAGCCCCTGCTGCCCCAATGCTTCGGCATATTTGCTTTTTTTTTTTAACTGTGGTGGTGAAATCACCTCCTACAGCACTGGAGTCGCAGGGATCAGGCCTGTCTCTGCGAACGCTGCAGTTATGTGTGTTTTTGTTTTGTAAGTGACAGTGATCGATCGATACTGCACTTGGGTGGCCTGGGCTGGACGGAGGGGCAAAACGCAGGTGCCAGCAGTAGTGATGAGCCGAACACCCCCGGGTTCGGTTCGCACCAGAACCCGCGAACGGACCGAAAGTTCGTACGAACATTAGAACCCTATTAAATACAATGGATGCGAACGTTCGAATTCTAAAGTGCTAATTATAACAACTATTATGCATGTTATTGTCCTAAAAAGGGTTTGGGAACCCAGGTTCTGCACCAGGGGACATGTATCAATGCAAAAAGAAGTTTTAAAAACGATCGTTTTTCAGGAGCAGTCATTTTAATGATGCATAAAGTGAAAAAAAAAAGTCAAATATTCCTTTAAATATCGTACCTGGGGGGTGTCTAAAGTATGCCTGTGAAGTGCCACGTGTTTCCCGTGTTTAGAACTGTCCCTGCACAAAATGACACTTCTAAAGGAAAAAAAAGCCATTTAAAACTGCTTGCGGCTTTAATGTAATGTCTGGTCCCGGTAATATGGATGAAAATCTTTAAGAAAAATGGCATAGCTACCCCATGACCCCCCCCCCCTACCCCAGCCCATTACCAGCCCCTTTGGGTCTTGTATGGATATTAAGGGGAACCCCGCACATAAAATAAAAAAGGCCCTATATACTCTGAACAGCCGTATACAGGCGGTGCATACAAGACAGGGACTGTAGGTTTGTTCTTATGTAGAATGTGTTTGTAATTTTGAACAGGTACATTGTTTAAGTGTAGCTCCAGCCCAAAAATCTATTTTTAAACTTTTTGGAAAACATAGGTAAGGGTTATCACCCCTGTAACATTTGTTTTGCTGTCTGTGCCCCTGTTCAGAACATTTCACCTCACTTTCCATCCCAATGACAACTGTTTTTGAAATGTGGTGTTTTTCTTGAAACAAGGATTGGTGATAAAGCATCAGTACAGAGGAGACACCTTTCTCCCATATTAATTCTTACAGGAGAGAATTTTCCTTCCTAGGGGTAGATTTCCTCTCACTTCCTGTTGTCTTCTTGCGTTTGCAAGTAGGAGTCGTTTGTAAGTTGGATGTTTGAAAGTAGGGACCTGCCGTATATACTCTGCAGAAATAGGCCCCTTAGTTGTTGGTGTTGGCACAACACTGTAAGCACTCACAGTTACTCTTGGTTGGTGCTGGAACGCCCTGCTGTCAACTATTATATCAGGAATTGTAATTACATATAATTGTTGAACAGTGGTAGTAAAAATTGGGCCTTTGATGGTGGTGCTGGTGCCACAACACTGTAAGCCCTGACAGTTACTCTTGGTGGGTGCAGCAATGGGCCCTGCTGTGAATTATTAGATCAAGAATTGTAATTGCATGCCCCTGTTGAACAGGGGCTGAAAAATTGGGCCTTTCGTGGTGGTGGTGGTGGTGTTGCCACAACACTGTAAGCCCTCAGAGTTACTCTTGGTGGGTGCAGGAATGGGCCCTGCTGTGAATTATTAGATCAAGAATTGTAATTACATGCCCCTTTTGAACAGGGGCTGAAAAATTGGGCCTTTCGTGGTGGTGGTGGTGGTGGCGGCGTTGCCACAACACTGTAAGCCCTCAGAGTTACTCTTGGTGGGTGCAGCAATGGGCCCTGCTGTGAATTATTAGATCAAGAATTGTAATTACATGCCCCTGTTGAACAGGGGCTGAAAAATTGGGCCTTAGGCACTGGTGGCACAACACTGCAACCCCTCACAGATACTGTACTTGGAGCACAGCAATGAGCCCTGTTGCAAAGTATTGCTTCAAAAATTGTAATTACACGCCCCTGTTAAACAGGGGCTGAAAAATTGGGCCTTAGGCACTGGTGGCACAACACTGCAACCCCTCACAGATACTGTACTTGGAGCACAGCAATGAGCCCTGTTGCAAAGTATTGCTTCAAAAATTGTAATTACACGCCCCTGTTAAACAGGGGCTGAAAAATTGGGCCTTAGGCACTGGTGGCACAACACTGCAACCCCTCACAGATACTGTACTTGGAGCACAGCAATGAGCCCTGTTGCAAAGTATTGCTTCAAAAATTGTAATTACACGCCCCTGTTAAACAGGGGCTGAAAAATTGGGCCTTAGGCACTGGTGGCACAACACTGCAACCCCTCACAGATACTGTACTTGGAGCACAGCAATGAGCCCTGTTGCAAAGTATTGCTTCAAAAATTGTAATTACACGCCCCTGTTAAACAGGGGCTGAAAAATTGGGCGTTAGGCACTGGTGGCGGCACCCATAAACAAAAATGATCTTCCAAGCTATCATCATCAATCGTATCATTGAGGACTCGGAGGAGGAGGATAGCCAGTCAACATAACAGCACAGGCACTCAGCATCAGCATCAGTCTTGAAGGGATGTGACATGTTAAAATCAATTAGTCTGTTATATCAGCATCAGGTGTGTGGTAGCTGGTGGTGATCCAAGACTGGTTCATCTTGATGAAAGTCAGTCGATCAACCGAGTCGGTGGACAGGCGCACCCTGTGATCCGTGACAAATCCTCCAGCAGCACTGAACGTGCGTTCCGAAAGAACGCTGGATGCAGGACAGGCCAGTAGCTCAATTGCATACTGTGCAAGCTCTGGCCAGTGATCCATCCTCAAGACCCAGTAAGCCAGAGGATTTTCGGTGGGGAAGGTGTCCAAGTCTGACCTTGCCCCTAGATATTCCTGCACCATGTTTATCAGACGCTGGCGATGGTTGCTGGAACCGATCATACTTTGGGGCTGCGGACTAAAGAATTGTCTGAACGCATCGGTCAGACGGCCACCTTCCCCACCGCTCCTTCTTTGACTGGCCGAAGCCTCAGCAACTCGTTGTCCAGGACCAGGAGTTTGTAACCTCCCAGTCTCTGGGAACGCGTTGCACAGACCTTTCTGCAAGGCCTCCCGGAGTTGTCTCATCCTCTGCTCCCTCTGCGACGGTAACATAAGGTCCGCAACCTTACCCTTGTACCGTGGATCAAGGAGAGTGGCCAGCCAGTAATGGTCCCTCTCCTTGATCCGAAGAATACGAGGATCCTTCCGCAGACTTTGCAGGATCAGGGAGGCCATGCAGCGTAGGTTAGCTGAGGCATTCGGTCCGGAGTCCTCTGGGTGACTAAGGACGACATGATCCGCAGCCACCTCCTCCCAGCCACGTACAAGTCCTTGGGTTTCTTGGGACTGTAAATCATCCCTAAAAGACTGCTGCTGTTGATGCTGCTGAGTGCCAGGCTCCACCTCCATGCTGACACAATCCTCCTCCTCCTCCTCCTCCTCTTCCTGTGCGATGGGTGGGACAGAAGGAACACTGTCTGGGTAAAGGGGGCCTTGAGAGGCAAGGAAGTCCTCCTCTTCCTGCCTCTGTTCTGCCTCAAGTGCCCTGTCCATTATTCCACGCAGCGTGTGCTCCAACAGGTGGACAAGAGGTACAGTGTCACTGATGCATGCACTGTCACTGCTCACCATCCTCGTGGCCTCCTCAAATGGTGCCAGGACAGTGCATGCATCCCTGATCATGCCCCACTGGCGTGGAGAAAAATAAACCAAGCTCCCCTGACCCTGTCCTGGTGCCGTAGTCGCACAGGTACTCATTGATGGCCCTCTGCTGCGTGTGCAGCCGCTGCAGCATGGCCAACGTTGAGTTCCACCTGGTGGGCATGTCACATATAAGGCGGTTCTTGGGCAGGTTCAACTCCTTTTGCAGCTCAGCCAGGCGAGCACTGGCATTATAAGATCTGCGGAAATGCACACAGACTTTCCTGGCCTGCCTCAGGACATCCTGTAAGCCCGGGTACCTGCCCAAGAACCGCTGCACCACCAGGTTAAGGACGTGAGCCACACAGGGCACATGGGTCAGTTGTCCCTGTCGGAGGGCGGAGAGGAGGTTGGTGCCATTGTCGCAAACCACCATTCCTGGCATAAGCTGGCATGGCGTCAACCACCTCTCGGCCTGGCCCTGCAGAGCAGACAGGACCTCTGCCCCAGTGTGGCTTCTGTCCCCCAAACACACCAGCCCAAGCACGGCATGGCATCTTTTTGCCTGCGTACTTGCGTAGCCCCTTGAACGCCTACGGAGCACCGCTGGTTCAGAGGACAAAGCACAGGAAGAGGCCATGGAGGAAGAAGAAGAGGAGGGGGTGGAGGAGAGAGGTGTGTCACAACCAGTAGTAGCATTTTGGAGGCGTGGCGGTGGAACAACCTCCAACACTACTGCACCTTGTCCTGCATCCTTCCCAGCTGCCAAAAGAGTGACCCAATGGGCCGTGAAAGAAAGGTAACGTCCCTGTCCATGCCTGCTGGACCATGAGTCAGCGGTAATATGCACCTTACCGCTGACCGCCCTGTCCAGCGAGGCCAAGACATTGCCTTCCACATGCCGGTAGAGAGCCGGAATAGCCTTCCGTGAGAAAAAGTGGCGTTTGGGAACCTGCCACTGAGGAACCGCACATTGCACAAACTCACGGAAGGGGGCCGAGTCTACCAACTGAAAAGGCAGCAGTTGAAGCGCTAGCAATTTAGCCAAGCTAGCATTCAACCGCTGGGCATGTGGATGGCTGGGAGTGAACTTCTTTCGACGGTCCAGCAGCTGGGGCAGGGAAATTTGCCTGCTAGAATCGGACGTCGGTGTACTGCTAGCAGAGTGGCCGCAAGTACTTGGCTGTGACACACCTAATTCTACACCTTCATTCCTCTCAGTGCATGTTTCAGAGAGGACTGAAGTTATAGTGGGGTTGGAGATCCCAGCTGATGCGGTGCAAGGAGAGGTCCGCTTTGTTCTTTGGTGTGGGTCTTTGAGGTAGGCTTGCCAACGAGCTGCATGGCAGGTCAACATATGTCTGGTCAGGCATGTGGTACCCTAGCGGCTGATGTTTTGGCCACGCGATATACGCTTGAGACATATGTTGCAAACAGCAGCTGTGCGATCTGATGCACTAGCCTCAAAAAAGGCCCACACCAAAGAACTTTTTGAATGACGGGCAGAGGCAGCGCCCTGCACAGGCGGAGCTCTGCGGTGTGATTCCGTCGGTGTACTGCCCTTACGCTGGCCACCAAAGGGCATCCTGCCTCGTTGGAGATGTGCCTCCTCCTCATCCTCCTCCTCCTCCTCTCTCCTATTAGGCACCCACGTGGAGTCAGTGACCTCATCATCCCCTCCCTCCTCATCACTGGAGCCAATCTGGCAGTATGCTGCAGCTGCTGGAACATGACTGCCAGATTGGTGTCCTTCTTGAGCATCCCCTCTGTCTGCTCTCACGCTACTGCCTTCCTCTAGCTGGGTTTCATCATCAGACCCTTCGAAACGCTGGGCATCCTCCTGGAGCATGTACCCAACACTGTGCTCAAACAGTTCGGGGGACTCCTCAGGAGGAGGACATGGTGGGTCTAGGGAAGGAGTGACTGATGATGAGTCTGACATTGATACCAGGGAAGAGGACGCTTTGGCAGCTGCTTTGCCAGTACCCTGAGCCTGGGTGAGAGAGGATGAGGAGGAGGAGGAGGGCTTGGTCATCCACTCTACCAAGTCTTCGGCATGATGTGGCTCAACATGTCCAGCTGCCGAAAAGAAGGACAAGCGTGTCCCATGGCCATGTGCTGATGACAATGCACCGCGTCCACGACCAGCACTGTTGCCCCCAGACACAGAGCCTGCTTGCCCTCTTTTATTGCCTCCTGACTGTCTGCCTCTCCTTGTTTGCCTTCCAGACATTCTAATGGATGGCCTGCAGGGAGATGTGAAAAAAAGCAATAAGGGCTACCTTCAGGTGTCCTTCTCTGTCCCTTTACTTAAGGATTTCTAAATATGGTTGAGGATGATTGCTTTTGCACAGAATAGCACAATGACAATTTCCCTGACTGTCCAAAAAACAAGGATTTCAAAGATGGTTGATGAGGAATGCTTTAGCACAGTATAGCACAATGAGAATTTCCCTCACTGTCCTTCCCTGTCCCTACAAACAAGGTTTAGCACAGTAAAACACACTGACACTCTCCCTACCTATAGTTTTCTGTCCCTATAAAAAATTTTTTTTTTAAAGATGGTTGATGAGGAATGCTTTAGCACAGTATAGCACAATGAGAATTTCCCTCACTGTCCTTCCCTGTCCCTACAAACAAGGTTTAGCACAGTAAAACACACTGACACTCTCCCTACCTATAGTTTTCTGTCCCTATAAAAAAATTTTTTTTTAAAGATGGTTGATGAGGAATGCTTTAGCACAGTATAGCAAAATGAGAATTTCCCTCACTGTCCTTCCCTGTCCCTACAAACAAGGTTTAGCACAGTAAAACACACTGACACTCTCCCTACCTATAGTTTTCTGTCCCTATAATTTTTTTTTTTTAAAGATGGTTGATGAGGAATGCTTTAGCACAGTATAGCACAATGAGAATTTCCCTCACTGTCCTTCCCTGTCCCTACAAACAAGGTTTAGCACAGTAAAACACACTGACACTCTCCCTACCTATAGTTTTCTGTCCCTATAAAAAATTTTTTTTTTAAAGATGGTTGATGAGGAATGCTTTAGCACAGTATAGCACAATGAGCATTTCCCTCACTGTCCTTCCCTGTCCCTACAAACAAGGTTTAGCACAGTAAAACACACTGACACTCTCCCTACCTATAGTTTTCTGTCCCTATAAAAAAAAAATTTTTTAAAGATGGTTGATGAGGAATGCTTTAGCACAGTATAGCACAATGAGAAATTCCCTCACTGTCCTTCCCTGTCCCTACAAACAAGGTTTAGCACAGTAAAACACACTGACACTCTCCCTACCTATAGTTTTCTGTCCCTATAATTTTTTTTTTTTTAAAGATGGTTGATGAGGAATGCTTTAGCACAGTATAGCACAATGAGAATTTCCCTCACTGTCCTTCCCTGTCCCTACAAACAAGGTTTAGCACAGTAAAACACACTGACACTCTCCCTACCTATAGTTTTCTGTCCCTATAAAAAAATTTTTTTTTAAAGATGGTTGATGAGGAATGCTTTAGCACAGTATAGCACAATGAGAATTTCCCTCACTGTCCTTCCCTGTCCCTACAAACAAGGTTTAGCACAGTAAAACACACTGACACTCTCCCTACCTATAGTTTTCTGTCCCTATAAAAAATGTTTTTTTAAAGATGGTTGATGAGGAATGCTTTAGCACAGTATAGCACAATGAGAATTTCCCTCACTGTCCTTCCCTGTCCCTACAAACAAGGTTTAGCACAGTAAAACACACTGACACTCTCCCTACCTATAGTTTTCTGTCCCTATAAAAAATTTTTTTTTTAAAGATGGTTGATGAGGAATGCTTTAGCACAGTATAGCACAATGAGAATTTCCCTCACTGTCCTTCCCTGTCCCTACAAACAAGGTTTAGCACAGTAAAACACACTGACACTCTCCCTACCTATAGTTTTCTGTCCCTATAAAAAAAATTTTTTTTAAAGATGGTTGATGAGGAATGCTTTAGCACAGTATAGCACAATGAGAATTTCCCTCACTGTCCTTCCCTGTCCCTACAAACAAGGTTTAGCACAGTAAAACACACTGACACTCTCCCTACCTATAGTTTTCTGTCCCTATAAAAAATGTTTTTTTAAAGATGGTTGATGAGGAATGCTTTAGCACAGTATAGCACAATGAGAATTTCCCTCACTGTCCTTCCCTGTCCCTACAAACAAGGTTTAGCACAGTAAAACACACTGACACTCTCCCTACCTATAGTTTTCTGTCCCTATAAAAAAAAAATTTTTTAAAGATGGTTGATGAGGAATGCTTTAGCACAGTATAGCACAATGAGAATTTCCCTCACTGTCCTTCCCTGTCCCTACAAACAAGGTTTAGCACAGTAAAACACACTGACACTCTCCCTACCTATAGTTTTCTGTCCCTATAAAAAACATTTTTTTAAAGATGGTTGATGAGGAATGCTTTAGCACAGTATAGCACAATGAGAATTTCCCTCACTGTCCTTCCCTGTCCCTACAAACAAGGTTTAGCACAGTAAAACACACTGACACTCTCCCTACCTATAGTTTTCTGTCCCTATAAAAAAATTTTTTTTTAAAGATGGTTGATGAGGAATGCTTTAGCACAGTATAGCACAATGAGAATTTCCCTCACTGTCCTTCCCTGTCCCTACAAACAAGGTTTAGCACAGTAAAACACACTGACACTCTCCCTACCTATAGTTTTCTGTCCCTATAAAAATTTTTTTTTTAAAGATGGTTGATGAGGAATGCTTTAGCACAGTATAGCACAATGAGAATTTCCCTCACTGTCCTTCCCTGTCCCTACAAACAAGGTTTAGCACAGTAAAACACACTGACACTCTCCCTACCTATAGTTTTCTGTCCCTATAAAAAATGTTTTTTTAAAGATGGTTGATGAGGAATGCTTTAGCACAGTATAGCACAATGAGAATTTCCCTCACTGTCCTTCCCTGTCCCTACAAACAAGGTTTAGCACAGTAAAACACACTGACACTCTCCCTACCTATAGTTTTCTGTCCCTATAAAAAAATTTTTTTTTAAAGATGGTTGATGAGGAATGCTTTAGCACAGTATAGCACAATGAGAATTTCCCTCACTGTCCTTCCCTGTCCCTACAAACAAGGTTTAGCACAGTAAAACACACTGACACTCTCCCTACCTATAGTTTTCTGTCCCTATAAAAAAAATTTTTTTTAAAGATGGTTGATGAGGAATGCTTTAGCACAGTATAGCACAATGAGAATTTCCCTCACTGTCCTTCCCTGTCCCTACAAACAAGGTTTAGCACAGTAAAACACACTGACACTCTCCCTACCTATAGTTTTCTGTCCCTATAATTTTTTTTTTTTTAAAGATGGTTGATGAGGAATGCTTTAGCACAGTATAGCACAATGAGAATTTCCCTCACTGTCCTTCCCTGTCCCTGCAAACAAGGTTTAGCACAGTAAAACACACTGACACTCTCCCTACCTATAGTTTTCTGTCCCTATAAAAATTTTTTTTTTTAAAGACGGTTGATGAGGAATGCTTTAGCACAGTATAGCACAATGAGAATTTCCCTCACTGTCCTTCCCTGTCCCTACAAACAAGGTTTAGCACAGTAAAACACACTGACACTCTCCCTACCTATAGTTTTCTGTCCCTATAAAAAAATGTTTTTTAAAGATGGTTGATGAGGAATGCTTTAGCACAGTATAGCACAATGAGAATTTCCCTCACTGTCCTTCCCTGTCCCTACAAACAAGGTTTAGCACAGTAAAACACACTGACACTCTCCCTACCTATAGTTTTCTGTCCCTATAATTTTTTTTTTTTAAAGATGGTTGATGAGGAATGCTTTAGCACAGTATAGCACAATGAGAATTTCCCTCACTGTCCTTCCCTGTCCCTACAAACAAGGTTTAGCACAGTAAAACACACTGACACTCTCCCTACCTATAGTTTTCTGTCCCTATAAAAAATGTTTTTTTAAAGATGGTTGATGAGGAATGCTTTAGCACAGTATAGCACAATGAGAATTTCCCTCACTGTCCTTCCCTGTCCCTACAAACAAGGTTTAGCACAGTAAAACACACTGACACTCTCCCTACCTATAGTTTTCTGTCCCTATAAAAAATGTTTTTTTAAAGATGGTTGATGAGGAATGCTTTAGCACAGTATAGCACAATGAGAATTTCCCTCACTGTCCTTCCCTGTCCCTACAAACAAGGTTTAGCACAGTAAAACACACTGACACTCTCCCTACCTATAGTTTTCTGTCCCTATAATTTTTTTTTTTTAAAGATGGTTGATGAGGAATGCTTTAGCACAGTATAGCACAATGAGAATTTCCCTCACTGTCCTTCCCTGTCCCTACAAACAAGGTTTAGCACAGTAAAACACACTGACACTCTCCCTACCTATAGTTTTCTGTCCCTATAAAAAAAATTTTTTAAAGATGGTTGATGAGGAATGCTTTAGCACAGTATAGCACAATGAGAATTTCCCTCACTGTCCTTCCCTGTCCCTACAAACAAGGTTTAGCACAGTAAAACAGACTGACACTCTCCCTACCAATCCTTCTCTTTCCCTAAACTAAAGGAATCCAGGTTAAGCAAGAAAAAAAAATGTCACTGTCCCTTCCTATGCTTCTCTTTCCCTGCTCCGGAACACACTACACTAGGCCGCCGTGCTGGCGGCCTTTTATAGTGTGGGGCGTGTACTAAACACCCTCAGCAATAATTGGCCACAGGCATCCTGCCTGTGGCCAATCATTGCTCTCCTCGCTGCCGGCGCTGTGATTGGCCAAGCATGCGGGGTCACAGTGCATGCTTGGCCAATCACAGCGCCTGGATGACACTGCGATGGCGTAGTGCATTGTGGGCCGTGAATTAGGCGCGAACGGCCCAAATCGTTCGTTGTTCGGCGAACGATCGAACAGCCGATGTTCGAGTCGAACGTATGTTCGACTCGAACACCGAGCTCATCCCTAGCCAGCAGGTATCTGGGCTGATCCCGCTAACACTGCGTTTTTGGGAACCCTAAACTGCTGGGGACGCTAGTATAGATCTGATCAGATCAGATATTGATCTGTTCAGATACTATACCACTAAGGGGGGTGTATGCTTCACGCGTGGGTGTTAGCATTACTGGCACTAACCTGACGCTGCCTGGGGTGTGACTCAGACCCTCTCTGACGCTAAAACCTAATTGATATCACCCGCCGGGCGATCAGGGGGTTAAACCTTTATTGGGTTATATACACGGCGGGTGCCCTGACACTATAAAAAGCAAACTAACTAACCAGCGTCACCAGTAACACTTATATGGTGATCACTGGTGAAAGGGTTAACTAGGGGCAATCAGGGGGTTAAAACCTTTATTAGATAATATATGGTGGTACCTGACGTTATAAAAACCTGTGGCGAACCTAAAAAAAATTACCAGCTACTGATCTGCATCACCGACACTAAGACAGCGTTTAGAAAAACGATCGCTTAGCGACAGTGGTGATGGGGGTGAAAGGGTTACCTGGGGGGCGATCAAGGGGGTTAAACCTTTATTAGATAATATATTGGGGTACCTGACGCTATAAAAACCTGCGGCGAACCTAAAAAAATTTACCAGCTACCGATCTGCATCACCGACACTAAGACAGCGTTTAGAAAAACGATCGCTTAGCGACAGTGGTGATGGGGGTGAAAGGGTTACCTGGGGGGCGATCAAGGGGGTTAAACCTTTATTAGATAATATATTGGGGTACCTGACGCTATAAAAACATGCGGCGAACCTAAAAAAAATTACTGGCTACCGATCTGCATCACCGACACTAAGACAGCGTTTAGAAAAACAATTGCTTAGCGACAGTGGTGATAGGGGGTGAAAGGGTTACCTGGGGGGCGATCAAGGGGGTTAAACCTTTATTAGATAATATATTGGGGTACCTGACGCTATAAAAACCTGCGGCGAACCTAAAAAAAATTACCGGCTACCGATCTGCATCACAGACACTAAGACAGCGTTTAGAAAAATGTTCGCTTAGTGACAGTGGTGATAGGGGGTGAAAGGGTTACCTGGGGGGCGATCAAGGGGGTTAAACCTTTATTAGATAATATATTGGGGTACCTGACGCTATAAAAACATGCGGCGAACCTAAAAAAAATTACTGGCTGCCGATCGGCATCACTGACGCTAAGACAGCGATCAGAAAAATGATCGCTTAGCGACAGTGGTGATAGGGGGTGAAAGGGTTATCTGGGGGGTGATCAGGGGGTTAAACCTTTATTGGGGGGGTTAGGGGGCTACACTGGACCTAAGACTAAACTTTGGTGACACTTTTACAGTCACAAATGTCACTGATTGCAGTGATCACTAAATAAATGGTCACTGCAATCAGTGACACTGTGACTGGGGGCTGGGGGGGGTGATCTGGGGGGTGATCTGGGGTGTCTGGGGGGGCCTGGGGGGTCGATTTATGTCCCTATGTGTCCTGGTGTCAGTGTAGTGTTGTGTGCACTGACCTGATGTCTTGTCTTGTACGGCGCTCGGTATATGTGAGCGCCGCACCAGAGATGACATCACTTCCTCCTGCTCCCTCTGTCTGACACAGACAGAGGGGGCATTTCCATTCGCCGGGAGCGATCGCGAGGGGGTGGCCAGAAACGAATGGCTGCCCCCTCATCCCGGAATGCTCCTGGACACTTAGCCACCGCTCACTGTATAGGAGGGGGGTCCGATTGGACCCCCCAACTATACAAAGGCAATCACGTATGCTCTACGTGATTGTGCCTGTCGGTGCCATTCTGCCGACGTATATATACAGTGAGCGGTCGTTAAGTGGTTAAGTTCAACCAGTCTACTGTTTGTTGCTCTAACAGAATAAATAAGTGTTGGACTTTATTTGGTGTGGAACTCCAGTTACTGTGACAGTGGCAATCATCATCCACAAGAGAAGCTGAAGCTCCGGACGTGAACACAGACCCAAAGGTAAAAGGTTTAGCTCACACCTCTGCATAATACACATCAGAGGGCACGAGCTGGTGGTGCGTCCCCCCCCCCCCATTCTTCTCCCTGGTACCCCTAGACGAGTCAGCCAGCCGCAAAGAGAGAAAGAGGGAGAAGTGGGAAAAGGGGGGGCCGCTACATATATATGTAATGTTTTATTGATGATAACGTACCAGTTGTGTTGCATGTATTCATTGACGATTACCTATAAGATAGAGATTAGTATTACATTTCATTTTATATAAAGAGAATAATATGATGTGTATGCTGCTTCGATTGTTAGAAGACTGATCAAACGTCCATCTTTCCTTTAATTTAAATACATCTTTAGTAAATCATGCTTAATGGGCATTAGAGAAGTCACTGCTTTCATGTTCCTCAGTCTCCAATGTTGGTAATATGGATTGCAAGCTCTGTGAAACAATTGCTGAGCACACTGTGGCGAATTACAAGCGAATAAGGTGGATGTATGTGTTTTAAATGAATAATAGCCCCTGTTAAGTTACCATACAATGCTTATCCTGGCACAATAGGTTGAGCCCCTGGGTGAAAGGGATGCAGCGGTCAAGCCTAAACCTTCTAACAAGAGGTTAGGATCTGAGTGACAATGCTTTCCCCTGAAAGGATACACGAGGAGTAAGGGGCTGAGTAGGGCTGCCTGTGTCCCCCTGCCTTTCTTATTTTTTTGTCCTGAAGACAGAGGCGTCTGCAAGTCTGAGCTGGGAAGTGACTGATTTGGGCAGTCCTGTCACTCATCTCTGCGCCCATCCCAGCAAAGGAGAACAAATCGCTGATAAAGGAGAGAGATTTCAATTCAGTGGCGTCGTTAGGGCAACCAGCAACTATTCCTGCTGTAATAAGTTCCACTTCAAAAGCCTCCTCATTCATCGCTCACTGCCTCTCACTTTTATGAAGTCCGGCCTGTTCACTGGCAGGATTCATCTGTTTGCTTATTTTTCATGGTGTTTATTTTTCACCATTCACCCGGTACTTGTATTAAATAAACAAAGGACAATCGCCCTGCGAATAAGCCAGGGGGACTGGAGGACAAGGGGGGGCAGATGGCCTGTAGGGGAGAGTCGGGGTCCAAATAGGATGGGAGCCGGGCCAAAATTATGAGGGGTTCTGATGGAGACAAAATTGACTGCGCTAATATGGCATGAAAGCAAAGGTCAGGAGCCTGTATCTTAATAGAGTGTCTCCAATCGGGGGCTCTGTTTAGAATGCGGCTTGCCTTTGCTGAGCTCATTGCCATAGCAATGCTTACTCTTCATATTGATGCACCATAAAGACAGCACTTTGAATTTCAAAGAAGAAGCCTTTGAACCTCTCCCTGCCTGATTACACATTTGCATTGTGGGTGGAACCCTGGTGCAGACGTGCATGCGCGGTACGAGCGCCACTCCGGTTGCACCATGTACTGCTGGTGCATTATGTGCTGTTGCACTGTGAACTGCTGTTGTAAAGTGAACTACCCCACTATGTACTGCTGTTGTGCTCTGTACTGCTATGCTAGTTACTACTGATGCTCTGTATACTGCTGCACTATGCACTGTTGTTGCACTGTGTACTGCTGCACTGTTTACTACTACTGCACTACATACTGCTGTTGCACTGTATACTGCTGCTCTACTTACTACTAGTGCACTGTATACTGCTGCTCTATTTACTACTATGACTACTACTCCAGAGACTGCTGCTCTATTTACTACTACTACTGCAGTACATACTGTTGTTACACTGTGTATCGATGCTCTCTTTACTACTACTACTGCACTACTGCTGTTGCACTGTGTACCGATGCTCTGGGGTTGATTTACTAAAACTAGAAAGAGTGCAACATCTGGTGCAGCTGTGCATGGTAGCCAACCAGCTTCTAACTTCAGCTTGTTCCTTTAAGCTTTGACCCCAAAAAATGGAAGCTGATTTGTTTTTATGCAGAGCTGCACCTGATTTTGCACTCTCCCGTTTTAGTAAATCAACCCCTCTGTTTACTACTAGTGCACTATATACTGCTGTGATGTACTGTTTACTACTACGGCGCTATCTACTGCTTTTGTACTGTGTACTGATGTTCTGTTTACTACTAGGGCGCTATATACTGCTGTTGTACTGTGTACTGGTGACGTTCTGTTTACTACTGGGGCGCTATATACTGCTGTTGTACTGTGTACTGATGTTCTGTTTACTACTAGGGCGCTATATACTGCTGTTGTTGTACTGTGTACTGATGTTCTGTTTACTACTAGTGCGTTATATACTGCTGTTGTACTGTGTACTGATGTTGTCCTGTTTTGTTTACTACTGGTGCACTATATTCTGCTGTTGTACTGTGTACTGATGTTCTGTTTAATACTAGTGCGCTATATACTGCTGTTGTACTGTGTACTGATGTTCTGTTTACTACTAGTGCACAACACTACTACTGCTGTTGTACTGTGTATCGCTGCTCTATTTACTACCACTACTGCAGTACATACTGATGTTGCACTGTGTACTGATGTTCTGTTTACTACTAGGGCGCTATATACTGCTGCTGTTGTACTGTGTACTGATGTTCTGTTTACTACTAGTGCGTTATATACTGATGTTGTACTGTGTACTGATGTTTTGTTTACTACTAGGGCGCTATATACTGCTGTTTTACTGTGTACTGATGTTTTGTTTACTACTAGGGCGCTATATACTGCTGTTGTTGTACTGTGTACTGATGTTCTGTTTACTACTAGTGCGTTATATACTGCTGTTGTACTGTGTACCGCTGCTCTATTTACTACCACTATTGCAGTACATACTGCTGTTGCACTGTGTACTGATGTTCTGTTTACTACTAGGGCGCTATATACTGCTGTTGTTGTACTGTGTACTGATGTTCTGTTTTGTTTACTACTGGTGCACTATATTCTGCTGTTGTACTGTGTACTGATGTTCTGTTTAATACTAGTGCGCTATATACTGCTGTTGTACTGCGTACTGATGTCCTGTTTACTACTAGTGCACAACACTACATACTGCTGTTGTACTGTGTACCACTGCTCTACTTACTACCACTGTAGTACATACTGCTGTTGCACTGTGTACTGATGTTTTGTTTACTAATAGTGCACTACATACTGCTGTTGTACTTGATTTACTAAAACTGAAGATTGCAAAATTTGGCACAGCTCTGCATAGAAACCAATCAGCTTCCAGGTTTTTTGTCAAAGCTTAACCACTTCCAGACCGCCCGCCGTCAAAATACAGCGACACAATGGCACTCCTGCGCGAATCGCTGTAGCTATACAGGGGGTTTAAGCAGTATTGGAGGCGTGCGTGCCCGCCGCGTGACGTAGGAGTCAATGCGCATTGCCGGCGGCCGCGATGGCCGCCGGCTACCCGCAATTGCTCCTGAGAAAGACAGAACAGAGATCTGTCAATGTAAACAGACAGATCTCAGTTATGCCATGGGTGAGGAGACTGATCTGTTGTTCCTACTACTTAGGAACAACAATCAGTCTCCTCCCCCAGTCTGTCCCATCCCCCCCACAGTTATAGGGAATACATTTAACCCTTTGATCGCCCCCTTGTGTTAAAGTGGTTGTAAACCCTCGATGACAACTTTCACCTACAGGTAAGCCTAGATTAAGGCTTCCCTACAACAGTGGTGGTGCGTCCATAGAGGGCGCCGGAGCGCCGCCCCCTCTCGCTTCCGCCCCCTCTCGCTTCCGCACCGCCACTGAAAGACAATACACAGATTCATGCATTGCATGAATCTGTGTATTGTCACCGCTGCCCACTATTCATATGGCCGGCCTCCTGGTGAGCGCCGGCCATATGAATTAGAGCGGTGGCCGGCGGTGGGTGTGTTCTGGAAGTGTCTATCAGAGCCAGCGGCTCTGATAGGCTTTCCGAATACAGCTCTCAGGCTGTAATCGGCTTCCAAAAACTCCTCCCAGGTACGCACAGGGGTGCGTTCCTTGGAGAAGACTGTGGAGGTTTCAGCCAATCAGGTTCACTGGATCTGGTTACCGGTAACCTGATTGGCTGAAGCGACATCGAGGGCGGGAGAACACATCGAGGACGGCGCGGACCGAGGAAGGTAAGTGCAGGGGGGGAACAGGCTGCATTTGGGGGGAACTGGCTGTATATGGGGGACAAACTGGCTGCATTTGGGGGGAACTAGCTGTATATGGGGGCACACTGGCTATATATATGGGGACAAACTGGCTGTATATGGGGGCACACTGGCTATATATATGGGGGCACACTGGCTGTATATGGGGGGCACACTGGCTGTATATGGGGGCACACTGGCTGTATATGGGGACAAACTGGCTGTATATGGAAACAAACTGGCTGTGTTTGAGGGGGCAAACTGGTGGCGTTTGGGCACAGTGGCTGCGTTTAATGGGCACAGTGGCGGCAATTGATTTTTTTTTTTCAGTTTGTTTGCGCCCCCCAAAAAATTTGGAGCACCAGCCGCCACTGCCTGTAGGTGTTTGCAATATCTCCTAGACCTACACGGTTTAGGAGATGTTTGCAAAAAAGAATGCACCGATGTCTACAGCGCATGCGCACTGAGCGTGCCGTTTTGTGAATTGGCATCATGCCGTCATGTCGGCTCCCAAGCTCATGCGCGGGAGTGACGTCACGCGACTCTGGCCAGTCACAAAACCGGCGTTCGCGAACCCTGGAAGAAGAGGGATAAAGATGGACGCTCGCCACTAGTGAGGAAGACCGGGACATCGCGGGCTTCTCCTGCAGGTAAGTGACACATAAAGGCTTACATAATGGCTTCCCTTTGCAGGGAAACAAAGAGGAAGTAAACCCATCAGGGTTTACTTCTTCTTTAACCCCTTCTCTGCCAGTGACATTTACACAGTAATCAGTGGCTATTTTTAGCACTGATCGCTGTATAAATGTAATTGCTCCCAAAATAGTGTCAAAAGTGTCCGATTTGTCCACCGAAATGTCGCAGTCCCGATAAAAGTCGCAGATCGCTGCCATTACTAGTAAAAAAAATAATAATAATAAAAATGCCATAATTCTATCCCCTATTTTGTAGACGCTATAACTTTTGTGCAAACCAAACGGCCTAAACTGTGGAAGAAATTCGTTTTTTATATATATATTTTTTGGGGATATTTATTATAGCAAAAATAAAATATAAATTTGTTTTTTTTTCAAAATTTACGGTCTTTTTTTGTTTATAGCACAGAAAATAAAAACCGCAGAGGTGATCAAATACCACCAAAAAAAGCTATATTTGTGGTGAAAAAACAGGTCAATTTTGTTTGGGTACAATGTCGCATGACTGCGCAATTGTCCGTTAAAGTGACGCAGTGCCCTATAGCAAAAAATGGCCTGGTCAGGAAGTGGGTAAATCCTTTCGGGGCTGAAGTGGTTAATTGAACGAGCTGTAGTTAGAAGCTGATTGGCTACCATGCAGAGCTGCATCTGATTTTGCAAGCTCACGTTTTAGTAAATCAACACTGTGTACTGGTACACTGTTTACTACAGCTGCTCTTTTATGTATTGTTGCATTGTGCTCTTTGTATCTTCAGCTCAGTGTGTACCACAATCTATTTTCACTACAATTCATCAGAACATTCTGTACAGCAAAATCTTCTCTTGCTACAAAGCAAAGCTGATAAACTCACTGTGTGTCCCTCTCCCTATTCTGAGCTCCAACTTCCAATCGGATCAGGCTAAATAAAAAATAGATAGTTCCCTCAACCTGAGCACGTTTGATCACATTTCCCAAAAGTCGACATTATTATTCCTTAATAAATCCTACCTCATACCTAACAAATTCAATCATTTATTTTACTCCATCAACTCATCCCCCATCAGTCATTACCTCTTGTATTACTTGCCCCTCCTTTTAGATTGTAAGCTCTCATATTGCATTGGATTGTTTATTTTGTAAATGCTGCTCAAACGCTTGATGATATATAAAAAAATAATAAGAGCTATATAATCCTGAATAATAATACTACTAATAATTATAATAAATAAGGTAATGCCAGTTTTTGCTTTGATGTATAGTTGTATATAAATCACTTGTTTCGCTTACATTGTAAGCTTTTAAGAGCAGGGCTAAGCACTAGATCGTAGTGTGAAACGCGTCGGCTGTACTCCATCATTTGCTGTGACTTGTAGTGCTCCATGTTTTTTTTACTAATAAAAGGCAACCTTAATGGTCTTTTTTGGAGTGCGGCTGTCCATATGTTCTAATTTTTCCTGCTCTCTGAACCTTCCTGTATTGGATTGTAACTGGGGAGTATCCCTTTATTTTATAAAGCACAAACTGTTGGCACTATAAAATAATAGGATTTGCTATATAAATCCTGCATAATGTTACTACTAATCATGGGCGTCCGCAGAACTTTTTTCAGGGGGGGGCATAATTTTAAGGTAATCCATGCTCGGTCCCTTTTTGACAAAGTCATGAAGGGGAGGGGCTTAGTCATTATGACATAAAGCGCAGGCATGCAAAGGTTTGAGAAACCTGATGCAAAAGCTTAATAGAAGGATCAAGCTGCCATTGTCTGATTAGCAATGAAAAATTTTTTTAAACCCCCCTCCCCCCTAGCGGCCGAATAGCGCCACTAAAACGATGGTAAAGCGCCGCTAAAACTTGCGGCGCTTTACCGATAACATGGCCAGCTGGCAGTGTGAAATAGCTCTTGAGAATAATTCCGCTTCACTCCATGTCCATATAAATATAGTGTTTCTCCGGGGGGGGGGGCAATTGACCGCCCTTGCCCTATGGCGCGGACGCCCATGCTACTAATAATAATATTTTGCAATCAAATCATGCAGTGTGTGTTTTAATCCATATTTGTACATAGATCACTTGTTTCACTTGCCCCTTCCTTTAGATTGTAAGCTCTGAAGAGCAGTGCCCTCTGAATCCTTCTGGATTGGATTGGATTATAAGTGGACTGTCTCCCTTCAAGTGCTGTGCAAACGGTTGAAGCTAAATAATAATAATAATAATAACATTAATAATATAATAAATCAGGTCATGCCAGTGTGTGCTTTGATCTATATTTGTGCCAGAAAAGAGGGCTAGGCACACCTTTTGAGATGAAGGCTTTGATATTGGCAAGCTTAGTGGCAATAAGTGGCTTTATTTGGGGCATGCTCAGATGGGAAGGTCTTGCTTGCCAATTGCCATAGAAATCCTAACTCACCATGAAGACTGTCCAAGCGCCAAGCCTTCCGCTCAGTGACTTTGATCAGGACTTGCAGTGGTCAGTGGAGCTTCTATAGGCTGGACAGCTATGACTAGGGGGGGGAACTTGTTTTCTCTACTCTATACAAGCTCTAGTCATTGTCACAAATCTTTTATCCTTTATATTTCCCATGGATGATTCATGTCTGGGTGGCTTTGTGTTGCCCTCCCTTTCACAAGAAACTTCATTAGAGAGCTATAAGTTTCTCTATTGATTAGAAGTGCTCTTTGGCTTCTTGTGTTTGGCTGTAGACAATCTGCTGGAAAGGTTCATCTCTTTGCAGCCTCCTTCACCTTCATCCAGCACAAGTGACTGAGGCACACACTAAACCCTTTGATGAAACTTGCTATTGACATTTTGAGATCTCACTTTAAACCAGCGTTAAGTACCGCCATAAATAACACTTGGTGGCTTATTAGTTGAGCAAATATTAAATAAGGCTGAGCTGGATTTGTAAATATTTTTCTTAGCCTGAGCTACACTTTGCGTGTGCAGCCAATTAATTGCCAGAGCCAGACTTGTTGGTCTTTATTCCAGCCTTGCATGGTTAATTCCAAGAGCTGCTTTACATTATTTCTGTGGCTTCAAGTCTTTTCGTTTTGGTATTTTTAGGCAGAACATGTAAATATGATAAATCACTAGTGATGCTGTCATGGAAATTGACGTTAAAAAAAAAAAAAAGATAAAGTCGTGGATTTCTGGGGGGGGGGGGGGTTACATTTTTTATGGCAATGAATTAATATCACTAGTGATGCTGTCATGGAAATTGACGTTAAAAAAAAGATAAAGTCGTGGATTTCTGTGGGGGGGGGGGGGTTACATTTTTTATGGCAATGAATTAATATCACTAGTGATTCTGTCATGGAAATTGACGTTAAAAAAAAGATAAAGTCGTGGATTTCTGGGGGGGGGGGGGATTACATTTTTTGTGGCAATGAATTAATATCACTAGTGATTCTGTCATGGAAATTGACGTTAAAAAATAAATAAAGTCGTGGATTTCTGGGGGGGGGGGGGGATTACATTTTTTATGGCAATGAATTAATATCAGGAATAGCAATATTCCTCCATTTCCCCAGTTTAGAAGATATGATGATGTTTCTACCTAATAACAGCTATCATAGGAGTGCGCACAGGGTGTGCCTGGTCACACCCTATTTACCCTGTGTGGCGCAGATTTTTTCCCCTGTTTAAACCCCTGATATTTCACCAAAGCCCCCTAACTAATAAAAAAATGAAATGTAAAAAATAATAAAAATAAAAGCTACTGGCACCATCCACTGCCTTACTGACACCAATCCTTGCTCTACTGATACCATGAGTATACATACACATTTACACACACATATGTGTTTGAGCTTTGAGGTGCACACCCTAATACAATAGGCTGTTTTTCCCCTGTTTAAACCCCTGATATTTCACCAAAGCCCCCTAATTATTAATTTTAAAAAAATGTAAAAAATAATAAAAATAAAAGCTACTGGCACAATCCACTGCCTTACTGACACCAATCCTTGCTCTACTGATACCATGAGTATAAATACACATTTACACACACATATGTGTTTGAGCTTTGAGGTGCACACCCTAAAACAATAGGCTGTGCACACCTATGACAGTTATTCCTTATGTTAAATGCACAGTAACAGAAACAAGACGCCTCTTTCATTTCCTTTATTTAAATCGTATTAAAAAAAATGAAAAGTAAACACAGCCAATGATTTTTTTTTTAAAGATGTCTGAATAGTATTTGTTTCGATTTTCTTTAAACTGTTTGTCTTGTGGAGGATTTGTAGAGTTACTTTACTCACTGAACATGACACACAGACAAGTGACAGTAGCACTGCACAAGTACAGAACTATAGCGAGAGCACTGAGATCAGTATCAAACTGCACAGGATACATGCAGGAAGAGTACCTGTCACATCACATTGATTCAAGTAAAATGAAAATATATATAATATAGATTTCTTCGATTCTCACCTTCATTACTTGTTTAAAAAAAAAAAAAAATGACACGGGTTCAAACACCAATATTTCACCATAAAGTAATATTATAAGTCTTTGGTGTATGAGCGCTCTTCCAGAAAAAAAAAACCCCATAATAATAATTAAAAAAAAACTGAATCCAGAATAAAAATAAATTAATTCAACTTGTACAAAATCACATTATTCACATACACTTTATAAACAACGACAAGACTAGTACAATCGATCACATCATACACAACAGGCTCCTATACACCCTGGGGAAGGGCAATCTACTATCTAGAAGTCTATTCTCTGAGGGTAAATTAGTAGTCTTTAGTAGATTTTAGAATGTGGACAGTGGCATCAAAATACTAGAAGCTTGAGGCTCATGGGCTGACAGCAAAGGTCGGCTTTCATAGCCGTTGGTGACTCTGGTACTTAGGGAATAGGGAGAGAATACACAGCTTGTTCATGCTACAAATCTGCAACTCAATCATTGATACGTTTTATATATTAGCTCCATTTTACCTGAGAAAGATTCCATGTTCGTTCTCATTACAAGTGCACATTATAAGTCAGATATCTACAAAAATCTTTTTTTTTTTTTTTTCTTTTTGCGCTGGTAATTGTAACATATTGTATTTGCATTTCACTGACAATTTGAAAAAATATTTTTGTCAACTGTGATTTACGTTTAGTATAGTCCTAGCAAAAGGAAAAGGAGATCTTTTTAGATTAATCTTTCCTTGCAGATTTTAATGCAATAGCGTTCCAACAGTATGTATGGGTGTGTAGTGTGCACATAAATGTAATATTATCTATCTATCTATAGATAGATAATATATTATCATATATTTATATATATATATATATATATATATATCTATTTATATATATATATATAGATAGATAGATAGATAGATAGATAGATAGATAGATAGATAGATAGATAGATAGATAGATAGATAGATAGATAGATAGATAGATCTATATATATATATATATATATAGATCTATATATATATATATATATATATGTATATATATATAGAGAGAGAGAGAGATACATATATATATATATCTATATATATATATATATAGATCTATATATATATATATATATCGATATATATATAGAGAGAGAGAAATATATATAGATATATATATAGATATATAGATCTATATATAGATATATAGATATATATCTATATATATAGATATATATATATCTATATATATATAAAATCTTATTATTTTTACTTTTTTTGTTTTGTTTGTTTATGTATCACATTTTATTATTCTCCGTCGTGTTGTCTTTTTTTTTTCTATTGTTTTTTTGCATGATTAAATGCCATTTTCCCAAGTAATTAGTCCCAATCCCTTTTATTACAGCTTGTAATTATAGTAGAGGTGAGGTTTAAAAAAAAAAAAATGTTCAGATCTTTTATGATTTAATGGAAAATAAACCATTTCCATTGGGGAAAGCAGTTTGTGATTTGATCGCTATTAACATTTGGAAAGCATGCTAAGACATTGGATTTGAGGCATTTTAAATCTGATGTTGATTATTACATTTTAATGTACACCAGATCAGATTCGGCAATATAGCATGACGTCCAAGGAGAGCTATGGCCGCGGTGTCTTTTTACAGTAATAAATATTTTATTTTTTATTTTTTAAAAAGGGAAATAAAAATAAAAAATTCAAGTCAAGTCTTCAAAAGAAAAGTCAGTGATTTCTGAGAGTACGAATACATTTGTGGGATAGGAGAGGCCAGAAAAGCAGGGTGCTCCAGGCAGGCAGAGTACTCATGGGAGCTGTGTGTTGTCCATGGTAGTAGTCCCTGTTCAGCAGGAGGTGCTTTATAATAAAGAAGACCACATTACAAGCACTGGGCCTAGTCAGACAGGAACCACCAGAGTGAATTGATGTGAGTGTGTGTGTGTGTGAGGCACAAGAGGGAGAAAGAGCATTGTCATTCTGTATAGTATCCAGCCTGCTTATAAAAATACATTGCATTGGCAGTATGATAATAATATGTTTATCCTCCTTGCTTCTGCAGGGCATCTATCCCAGGAATCAGACAGTTTGCTGTGGAGGCCATACCGTTGTTAAACTCATCAAGCATAGTAACATTTTTCAAGTGTTTGAGGACCTTATGGTGTTCTAGAAAATAAATAGTGGGGCTCCCAAAAGCGATCTCTGTGGTCCATCTGTCACACTTGGGGAAGGCAGCAGTGTCTAGCGTATAGTTCTTTCAGAGTTCCTATAAGTGTCTTCATCATCAGAATCTGTGGAATCAGCATTGCTGGAAGGCGTGTGCAGGTTGTTGGGGCCCCCGCTGGCCTGGCACACATACCACTCATTGAGGTTGGTGACCTGGGGGGACAGATTACTAGAGCGCCCCCTGACTTGTTCCTGAGCAGGGGACAGAGAGTCATCAATTGGAGTGACCACAGCAGAGTAGCCCAGAGCAGAAGGGGAACCTGGAGGGGACTTGCAGTGGATCTTCATGTGTTTCCTCAAGGAGCTCGGATGAGTGTACGACTTGTCACAACC
>CM055117.1:735136627-735156627 GCA_029206835.1 Rana muscosa
GAAATACACCACTAACACTTATCATACATATATATTCACTTACAGCTCTGCTACCAATCCCCCCAGACCTGTATAGCATGTGAAATACACCACTAACACTTATCATACATATATATTCACTTACAGCTCTGCCACCAATCCCCCCAGATCTGTATAGCATGTGAAATACACCACTAACCCTTATCATACATATATATTCACTTACAGCTCTGCCACCAATCCCCCCAGACCTGTATAGCATGTGAAATACACCACTAACCCTTATCATACATATATATTCACTTACAGCTGTGCCACCAATCCCCCCAGACCTGTATAGCAATGCATGTGAAATACACCACTAACCCTTATCATACATATATATTCACTTACAGCTCTGCTACCAATCCCCCCAGACCTGTATAGCATGTGAAATACACCACTAACCCTTATCATACATGTATATTCACTTACAGCTCTGCCACCAATCCCCCCAGACCTGTATAGCATGTGAAATACACCACTAACCCTTATCATACATGTATATTCACTTACAGCTCTGCACCAATCCCCCAGACCTGTATAGCATGTGAAATACACCACTAACCCTTATCATACATATATATTCACTTACAGCTCTGCCACCAATCCCCCAGACCTGTATAGCATGTGAAATACACCACTAACCCTTATCATACATATATATTCACTTACAGCTGTGCCACCATCCCCCAGACCTGTACAGCATGTGAAATACACCACTAACACTTATTATACATATATGTTCACTTACAGCTCTGCCACCAATCCCCCCAGATCTGTATAGCATGTGAAATACACCACTAACCCTTATCATACATATATATTCACTTACAGCTGTGCCACCAATCCCCCCAGACCTGTATAGCATGTGAAATACACCACTAACCCTTATCATACATATATATTCACTTACAGCTCTGCCACCAATCCCCCCAGATCTGTATAGCATGTGAAATACACCACTAACCCTTATCATACATATATATTCACTTACAGCTGTGCCACCAATCCCCCCAGACCTGTATAGCATGTGAAATACACCACTAACCCTTATCATACATATATATTCACTTACAGCTCTGCCACCAATCCCCCCAGACCTGTATAGCATGTGAAATACACCACTAACCCTTATCATACATATATATTCACTTACAGCTCTGCCACCAATCCCCCAGACCTGTATAGCATGTGAAATACACCACTAACCCTTATCATACATATATATTCACTTACAGCTGTGCCACCAATCCCCCAGATCTGTATAGCATGTGAAATACACCACTAACCCTTATCATACATATATATTCACTTACAGCTCTGCCACCAATCCCCCAGACCTGTATAGCATGTGAAATACACCACTAACCCTTATCATACATATATATTCACTTACAGCTCTGCCACCAATCCCCCCAGACCTGTATAGCATGTGAAATACACCACTAACCCTTATCATACATATATATTCACTTACAGCTCTGCCACCAATCCCCCAGACCTGTATAGCATGTGAAATACACCACTAACCCTTATCATACATATATATTCACTTACAGCTCTGCCACCAATCCCCCCAGATCTGTATAGCATGTGAAATACACCACTAACCCTTATCATACATATATATTCACTTACAGCTGTGCCACCAATCCCCCCAGATCTGTATAGCATGTGAAATACACCACTAACCCTTATCATACATATATATTCACTTACAGCTCTGCCACCAATCCCCCCAGATCTGTATAGCATGTGAAATACACCACTAACCCTTATCATACATATATATTCACTTACAGCTCTGCCACCAATCCCCCCAGACCTGTATAGCATGTGAAATACACCACTAACACTTATCATACATATATATTCACTTACAGCTCTGCTACCAATCCCCCCAGACCTGTATAGCATGTGAAATACACCACTAACCCTTATCATACATATATATTCACTTACAGCTCTGCTACCAATCCCCCCAGACCTGTATAGCATGTGAAATACACCACTAACCCTTATCATACATATATATTCACTTACAGCTCTGCCACCAATCCCCCCAGACCTGTATAGCATGTGAAATACACCACTAACCCTTATCATACATATATATTCACTTACAGCTCTGCCACCAATCCCCCAGACCTGTATAGCATGTGAAATACACCACTAACCCTTATCATACATATATATTCACTTACAGCTCTGCCACCAATCCCCCAGACCTGTATAGCATGTGAAATACACCACTAACACTTATCATACATATATATTCACTTACAGCTCTGCCACCAATCCCCCCAGATCTGTATAGCATGTGAAATACACCACTAACCCTTATCATACATATATATTCACTTACAGCTGTGCCACCAATCCCCCCAGACCTGTATAGCATGTGAAATACACCACTAACCCTTATCATACATATATATTCACTTACAGCTCTGCCACCAATCCCCCAGACCTGTATAGCATGTGAAATACACCACTAACCCTTATCATACATATATATTCACTTACAGCTCTGCCACCAATCCCCCCAGACCTGTATAGCATGTGAAATACACCACTAACCCTTATCATACATATATATTCACTTACAGCTGTGCCACCAATCCCCCAGACCTGTATAGCATGTGAAATACACCACTAACACTTATCATATATGCATCCCATAGGAAGACATTCCTAAAGGGGACTTTTCATGACAGTTTAGCAAACCTTATAGATCCCTATTGCACCATAGGCTCCATGCATACTGGGCTTTAAAAAAAAAAAAATAATAATTTCCCTTGGCAGAAAAAAACGCTCCTTTTGTACAGGAGTTTAGCGTTTTTGTTCTGCCAGAAAGCTCCAATCAAAACACAAGGGTTTTCTTTCCTGCCTCTAGGCTAAGCTCAAAATATGCCTGTATAGTCCTAATGTGCAAGGACACAGGCCTTAAAAAAAGACTCTGCTTCTACAGGAGTTTTGTGTTATGCCTATAGAAGCAGCTCAGTGTTATTCCTATGTGTTCATGCACATTAGGACAATTACAGGCATGTTTTAAGCTCAGCGTTTAAGGCAGTAAAAAAAATCCTTCTGGTTTGCATCTCTGATTGGAGCTTTGCAGAAAAGAAAAAACCTTAAACTCTTCTAAAAAAAAAAAATGCTCTGGACACTGGACTTAAAAAAAAAGTCTGTTCTCAGATCCAGGCTTTTGTCATGCTGTTTTTACGTTCAATAGATTTATAAAAATCTATTGAACGAAAAAAAAGTCTGTTCTCTTGGGAGTAAAAAACGCTCATTTAGCATTTTTTGTACAAAGTCTAGACGAATTTAGCATTTTATGCCAGTGAGCTCCAATCAGAAACTCGAACCAGAAGGGTTTTTTGTTCCTGCCTTCACCATGCACATTGGGCTTAATAAAAGAGCATCAGAGCATTTTGTGTACAAAGTTTAGACAAGCTTAGGAGAGTTTTTTTTATTTTTTCTGTGTCCAAGCCCCAATCAGAAACGCTAACCAGAAGGGTTTTTTTTCTGCCTATAACCTCAACTCAAAAGAGGCAGAAAAAAAAACCTTCTCATTCATGTTTCTGATTGGAACTCACTAGCAGAAAAAAAATAAAACTCTAAACTTTGTACAAAAAAATGCTCTATATGAATGTTTTTTACTCCAAAGAGAACAGACGTTTTTTTAAACATCTGTTATGACATGGAGCCATAATGTCCTAATGTGTATGGACACATATAGAATAACATTGAGCTGCTTCTGCAGGCATAACACAAAACTTCTGTAGAACCAACGTTTTTTTAAGCCAGTGTACATTAATGAGCGTTTTTTTTTTTTTCTGCCAAGGGAACAGGCGTTTTTTTTTTTAAGTCCAGTGTGCATGGAGCTATAGGATAGCATGGAGCTGCTTCTACAGGCAAAATTCTTGTAGAAGCAGTGATTTTTACATTTTGCATGACACCAAAATGAGTTATTGTATATAGATTATATTTTGACTGCGAGGGCATCGAATGCATTGAGGTTTCTATGTATGCAGACAATTGGAATACTATGTTCAAATCGCATTTAGAGAAATATAATTAATGTTCACAATGTCAGTTAATTTCAACTAATGGGATTCATTTGACACTTGCAGCACTAATGATAAGAAAAAGTTGTTGATGTGTGGTGTAGTGATGTCTCCTGGTACTCGGATGTGTGTAATCCCTCGTCATCGTGCATGTCTGGCGTGTCATCACAATGGGTTGGCTCTTCTGTACCCATCATGGACTATACACTTCTACACACCAGAAAAGCTCATCACATCCTACAAATCACCTGGAGTTATACTAGTTTCTGTGTTATTTATAACATGTCATCATTTATTAATTATACATGAGCTTGTAGTTTTTTTTTTTTTTTCAGCCTAACCATGTAAAATATAATAATTTATTTTAATATAAAAATATAATTATTATTTGCCCCCTAATGCATAACTTTTGCTTTTTAAAGTGCAACCTGTCATCTATATAGGAGGGCTGTGTCTAATTTAGAAACAGTCATCTGAAAGTTTACACTAAGGAGCTTCAAAAAGTTAGGGGAATCTGTTGAATCATGCCAATGGGGAATCTGTTGAATCATGCCAATGGGGAATCTGTTGAATCATGCCATCCTTTGGTTATGTCTACTCGGGTCTGATGTAATATTAGAAGGTGCTATAGTGTTTCTCAACTCCAGTCCTCAAGGCGCACCAACAGGTCATGTTTTCAGGATTTCCATTATTTTGCACAGGTGATTTGATCAGTTTCACTGCCTTAGTAATTCCCACAGCCGTTTCATCTGAGGGAAATCCTGAAAACATGACCTGTTAGTGCGCCTTGAGGACTGGCATTGAGAAACACTGCAAATCGGTTTGTAGGCTCATTTTTTTTTTTTTTTTTTTAACTAAAACACAAGGATAGGGGGTCTTTAGTTCAGCCATGTGACTGTCGTTTTCAAATCTCATGGGACTAAAAAAAAAAATAGATTTTTTTCCTTAGTTTGTTAGCTTTGTGAACTGAGCCTTTGTGTATGGCTCGCCATGCACTACACTATCAGATTGTACAATGTCTGTACAATCAGGGTTGCCAACTTTCTGTCAATTTACAAACAGTTTGTAAAATCTGTACTTTTTGCATCTGTCCTTGAATGTCCGTTGCGGACATGTCTGTAACTGACATTCATGGACAGATGAAACAATTATGGATTTTACAAACTGTTTGTAAATTTACTGAAAGTTGGCAACCCTGGTACAATCTCATTTAGATGTAATAGGAGGTTCAACCGAAACTATTCCTTTAAATTAACATCAAATCAGGCAGGTCCAGTTGAGGGTAGATCTAAGGCTGGATTCACGCCTATGTATTTTTTGTGCTTTGTGCATTTTGCAGATTTGTACTACAGAACGTGTTCCATAGGAAACCATGTTAAATGGATTGTAGTAAAAATCTGAAAAATGCAAAAAGCACTAAAAATGCATAGGTGTGAATCCAGCCTGAAGGAGTCTTTAACTGGGAAGCCCTGAGGATATTTACAGATTGCTAAAACAACCCCCTGTGCCCACAAGGCATACTAAAGCTGGCCATACACCATTAGATTATCTGCAGATTATGGTTAGATGGAAAAAGTGGGAGATTCCTCCATCCACACAGTTAATATACATGGAGAAATCTGTTGCACTTTTTCAATCTAACCATAGAAAAGCTGCAGATAATCTAATGGTGTATGGCCAGTCTTGGTCAACTAATTCGAGGTAGCAAACAAACTGGGGACCCTCTAGAACCCTAGATGAAATGTCTAAACTTGCTGATCCTTTTGTTTCCCTCCCTCCTGACCATGCACACGAGGTCTCTCCCATTCCTAGAGAAAACTTGGCATCGGTCCTGGATGTTGGCAAAGCAGAAGAAGACAAATAAAAGGGTGTAATGCAGTGGTGGGAAGATATGATCAGGTTTGTCTAGTCCTCGGAAGTTTCCTACCAGTGTGTGGAGCTAAATGACTTATTCATGAGCAGTCACATGGCTGAGGAGGTGTGCAGAAAAGACAGAAAATACCTACCTGTATGAGTCCTTTTGTGGATTTTAAGGTTTTCTGATCGGGCAAAGACCTTGCCACATCCAGGGAATGGGCATGGGAAAGGCTTCTCCCCAGTGTGAACTCTGATGTGGTTGACCAGTTTGTATTTGGCTTTGAATGGTTTTCCCTCCCTGGGACATTCCTCCCAGAAGCAGATGTGGTTGCTCTGCTCGGGGCCCCCGACATGCTCCACAGTGACATGGTTGACCAGCTCGTGCATGGTGCTGAAAGTTTTGGAGCAGCAGGTCTTTTTGGAGCCTTGCTCCTGATCGATCCACTTGCAGATGAGCTCTTGTTTGATGGGTTGCCTCATGTACCTCAAGAACGCCCCTGCAGCGGCTGGGTGGGCGGCAGCAGCAGCAGCAGCGGCAGCAGCGAGGTTGACATTTAAGTTCATAGAGTTGTAGGGACTGTGGATGGAGGAGGCTGCATAGTGCTCGCTTCTGAAGGGTTCCGCTCTCCCGTACAGTTCTCCGGACAAGCCAAGGCGCATCTGCCCGTTGAGGGGGTGGTGGACTCCTGGGGCTGCCTGCTCGTGGATGCCAGTGAAGAGAGGGTGGCTTCCTCCTCCATCAGAGTGCCCATAGGTGCCAGTGGAGGAGATGAACATGCTATGAGGGTGGTGAGGGTGGTGGTGATGGTGGTGATGGGGGGAGCCGGTGGCCGGATGCTGTTCTCCTAACATGGCCGAGGTGGATAGCTCCCTCCTAAGGAGAAAGTCCCTAGGGCTGCTGCTGTAGCCAGTGTGGGAATAGCTGAGTGTGGCTGGCGAGGCGAAGGTGGCAGCGGTCTGAGGCTCGGGATGAGCTGGCATGTGCTGCGAAGGACTAAGTTTCAGAGTACTGGCTTGAGCCATGTGCTCAGGTCCGAATGGAGTCAGGGCAACTCCAGGGTCACTCCCCAACTCCCCAGGGTGGATGTGGGCAGGGTGGGAGTGAGCTTGATGACTCCCCAACCCCGGGAAGCCTGTCATAGTCTGATGAGGATGGGCTTGAGCCGCTGCCAAATCCGCTAACCTCAGAGTCTGACTCCTCTTGCTCAAAGGGGGCTCCATCACTACACAATCAAGTCCATCCACACTTACTGTTGTTATTTTTCCCCCTCTACCATCCTCCTTCAAATACATGGGTAGATTAAGCGTTCTATAACTTCTTTTGTCTGCCTCCCAACTCTGCCTATTCCTTTTCCCACTCTGTCCTCCAGCGATTGGCAGAAAGCGCAGCATTGGAGGCTCACAGTGGGGGCATCGAGTTTAGCGATGGCACAGCCGGGATTGGACGGCTTGCCAGGATTGGCAGGAGGCCCGCGCAGCCCATTGGCTGGCTGTCAGGCCGCAGCACAGCGGGGATCCGCCCCCATGCTCTCAGCCTGCATTCCACTTCTCAAAGTTGTACTTGGAGAAAGTTTTTCTAGTGAGCCCGGAGGAGGATGGCGGCTGGCTGGCGGAGGAGTATTATAGTAGTAGTAGTAGTAGGAGCAGAGCCAGGCGGGAACAGAGCTGCTCCACCATTGGGAGGGCAGACAGCCTGCCATTCCAATCACTTCTTCTTATCATCCCCTGAATGTCATATTAAAGCAGGGTTCCCAACTTTCAGTACATTTACAAACAGTGACCCATAGTTGAGGATGAGTCTATGTTTTAGGCTGAAAAAATGTGATATGTTATACATGATATTACCCTTTGTCATGCTGTACCTATGTGATATGTGATATCTATACTTGATTTAAAAATAAAAATCTATTGAACTAAAAATCCATAATTGTTGCATCTGTCCATGAATGTCAGTTACAGACATGCAACCTACATGGACATTCATGGACAGATGCAAAAAGTATGGATTTTACAAACTGTTCGTAAATTTAATAAAAGTTGGCAACCCTGTATTAAAGGGATCACTTCCACCATCGAATCCATCACACAGCAGTGAAGTCATCTATCCTTCTATGGTGGGGCCACTCACACCGCTACTGACTCCCCCAAATTCAGCCTGTGACACATCACACATACATATCTAAATGTATAAATAACATACTGATCACATCCCTCATTACTATCATGTGTTTAGTGCTGGGATCCCATTAAACTTTGAATGGAAGTGAGTGGACAAGCTTAGGTCATTCAAGGTGACGCATTGGAAAGATTGCACATCGGCCAATACAAGTTCCATGGCGATGTGCTGTGCGCAGTAACCATGGTAACCAATCACGGTTCATTACACAGCATCAGTTCTTTGTAGTAACATTGCACCTTGTGACACCGAGGACCTGAAAGTTTGGATTTGGACAACCGTGACCCCTAAATGAGAGTACCCAACACGTATTTTATTCCCATTTCCTACTAACCGACCGTGCTTTTTCCCACATGCTTTAGCTATTTTATTTTTACTTTTTTAAATCCCCATTTCAGAGCTGATGAAAGCTAATTACTCCGGGTTACAGGCTTCTTTTTCTCATTTGCTCCAGGTGACATAAAAGCAGCTGCACACAATGCAGTCACCCAAAATCTAACTATATTAACATAGCAGGGGATTTCTAGGAGTCTAGTACTATTTCTGACAAGGACACGAATCCAGAAATGTTTTTCATCTCATCGTCATCCAGCAATTTTTATTTAAATGATATATATATCGCTAATCTTAACGGCTCAGGTGTCATTTATTTACACAGAAACATTTGGAGAGCTTTTTTTTTTGTAGAACCCCAATTCATTCACCTGTTTTATCAGGTCGGAAACTATTTTAAATGTTTACAAATGTCATATATATAAATATAGTAAAAAACATAAAAAGGTTTTTATTGAAAGGGCTACACACAGGGCAGATTTTATCCAGGAAATGTTTGCCCATAAGACAATATAATACCAAACATAGAAATTAGATAGATAGATAGATAGATAGATAGATAGATAGATAGATAGATAGATAGAGCAGGGTTGCCAACTTTCAGTATATTTACAAACAGTTTGTAAAATCCATAATTGTTTCATCTGTCCATGAATGTCAGTTATGAACATGCAGCCTACATGTCTGTAATGGACATTCATGGACAGATGCAAAAAGTACTGATTTTACAAACTGCTCATAAATTTACTGAAAGTTGGCAACCCTGAGATTGAAAGATAGATTGAAAGATAGATAGATAGATAGATAGATAGATAGATAGATAGATAGATAGATAGATAGATAGATAGAAAGATATATATATAATTAGAAAGATAGATAGATAGATAGATAGATAGATAGATAGATAGATAGATAGATAGATAGATAGATAGATAGATAGATAGATAGATAGATATAGAGATAGATAGATAGATAGATAAATAGATAGATAGATAGATAGATTGAAAGATAGATATATAATTAGAAAGATAGATAGATAGATAGATAGATAGATAGATAGATAGATAGATAGATAGATAGATATAGAGATAGATAGATAGATAGATAGATAGATAGATATAGAGATAGATAGATAGATAGATTGAAAGATAGATAGATAATTAGAAAGATAGATATATAGATAGATAGATAGATAGATAGATATAGAGATAGATAGATATAGAGACAGATAGATAGATATAGAGATAGATAGATAGATAGATAGATAGATAGATAGATAGATAGATAGATAGATAGATAGATAGATAGATAGATAGATAGATAGATAATTAGAAAGATAGATAGATTGAAAGATAGATAGATAGATTGAAAGATAGATAGATAGATAGATAGATAGATAGATAGATAGATAGATAGATAGATAGATAGATAGATAGATAGATAGATATAGAGATAGATAGATATAGAGATAGATAGATAGATAGATAGATAGATAGATAGATAGATAGATAGATAGATAGATAGATAGATAGATAGATAGATAGATAGATTTAATACTGTAAAGTAAACCGTTATAAAAGAATTCTCTTCGGTAATTCCATGTACACACCCCCTAAAATGTTTTATTTGTATTTTCTGGTGAGCACGTGTCCATCATAGTTTTATATAATGACTTGAAGTTTAATGTGTGGTGGAAAACTTGTAAAAAGAAATGCTGGTGTGAGGTTGGCTTGTTGATCTGGCTCAATCCCACATCCATACCTCGTGTTAAACCCTGCATGCTGGGTACCTGTCATCAATTTAATGAAATCCAATAACAGTGATAAATTGACTTTTTATAGGCAAAAGAAAATGCAGAGGCACACATGCTGTGTTTTATAAAGCATGGCCGGTATAGTTATGTATTTTTATTTATATATCTAATTTTTATCTCATCATTTTATTTCAGCGATCATTGCTACATAACTGTAAATTGTTGTATTCATGGGATGTTTGTACATCTCAGAAATTGCAGATCAGGATGTTCTATATATAAAGATAAAGTCAATCAGAAACAAGCGTTGCTCTTTGGGGTAATGTACTGCCTGGAAGAAATATTGTGGCTGATTTACTAAAGTTATATTACCGCTTTAGACAATGAAGTTGATGTACTAAAACTGGAAAGTGCAAAATCTTGTTTAGCTGTGCATGGTAGCCAATCAGCTTCCAACTTTAGATTGTTCAATTAAGCTTTAGCAAAACAAAAAACTGGAAGCTGATTGGTTTCTCTGCAGAGCTGCACCAGATTTTGCACTTTCCACCTTTAGTAAATCAACACCACTGTTCCCTTGGATGCCCCAAGTCTATGTCTCCCCTATAGGTATCTGAAGTGCAGTAAAGTATGAGTCCAGACTTCTCTAGAAGAACTCCCAGTGTATCCCTTTAAGGGTCCTATTAAGGGGGGCTCTTTAACCCTTCTGGTGGTTTAGAACGTCCCCCGTAAATAGGTCGTTCTTAGAAAATAGTGGGGATTTGAGAATGGCCTCAAACTGCCTTCTTCTTTCCATCATGTAAACAGACTAGCATGCCATTCGGAAATTTCGCAGTGTGACCACTGTTTATTTATTTCTTGTTAAACGTCAAAAAGCCCACTGAAACCATGCTTGCTGCAACCAATTCTGCACAACAGCAGTTCCTAATTTTTAAATTCTGCTGCACATGACTGAGTGTTCGGAAGTGAAGATAAATTCACAAGGCTAATAAGTAATTGTAGTAAATCACCACCTACATAAACTTTGATCAAAGGAAATCTACTCACATGCCAACATAAGATCACCCAAAAAAAGTACACATGGTACTATGAGGCCAAATAAACATAAGCCTAATGTGAAACGTAAGTTTGTTGTCTTTACTAAACAGAACTGGATTCATAGCCATTGTATGCATCTACCATGTATGTACTGCTATATACTGCCCTATTAGATTGTAAGCTCTTATGAGCAAGGCTTTCTTAACCCTTTTGTATCTTATTGTTGTTATTGCATTGTTTCCCTAAAGCGCTGCACAAACTGTTGGTGCTTTATACATCCAGTATAATAATAATAATACTATATATGTACTGTATTCCCTAGACAGCTGTAGAAGTAGGCCCAGCATATAAGCACTGGTCAGTTCAGGCACCAGGTATGTTGTGTTTATTATCATCACGTTCCCTCCAGCCACATGTGTGCTGCTGAAAGATAACCGGCCCGGTGTCAGGCCTTTGTAAAGTTGTAAAGATGTATCAAACAGCGACATGTTGACGGCTTTACGTGTTACAGCAATATGGTTAACATATGTCCTGTTATTTATGAGTGACAGCATAAATTGCCTCCTTAGCCCCCTGAAACTCATTTGTTAGTCGTATCAACCCTGAATACTGGACAGCTATAGCCGCCCGCCACCAGCAGAAATACACAGCTTCATTTGTCAGTATTTCATAGTACTTTCTAGTCAGGGCAGATCCTTAAGTGTATGTACAGCTAACATAACACTCAACCATGAAGATTTTCAGATGATCGATTCGACGGCAGGATTAGCTGTTACTGATCAGGGCAGCATCACACGAGGATAAAAAGCATAGGGAGACAGAGCAAAAAGAGGGGCTGGGTATTGCACTACACTTATGTGAATACTTCCATAGATAGATAGATAATCTAGGTATGGCAGTACAATTAGGTGAATAATTCTCTAACTAGATAGATAGATAGAAAGATCATCTAGGTTTGGCAGGAAAAGATGTGGACAATTTTCTGATTGTTTGGATAGATAGATAGATAGATAGATAGATAGATAGATAGATAGATAGATAGATAGATAGATAGATAGATAGATAGATAGATATAGAGATAGATAGATAGATATAGAGATAGATAGATAGATAGATAGATAGATAGATAGATAGATAGATAGATAGATAGATAGATAGATAGATAGATAGATAGATAGATAGATAATCTAGGTATGGCAGTAAAATATGTGAATACTTTTCTAATAAGATAGATAGTCCAGGTTTGACAGTAAAAGATGTGAATAGTTTTCTGAATAGATTGACAGATAGATAGATAGATAGATAGATAGATAGATAGATAGATAGATAATCTAGGTATGATCGTAAAATATGTGATTACATTTCTAATTAGATTGATTGATAGATAGATAGATAGATAGATAGATAGATAGATAGATAGATAGATAGATCATCTAGGTTTGGCAGGAAAAGATGTGGACACTTTTCTGATTGGATAGATAGATAAATAGATAGATAGATAGATAATCTAGGTATGGCAGTACAATTATGTGAATAATTCTCTAACTAGATAGATAGATAGATAGATAGATAGATAGATAGATAGATAGATAATCTAGGGTTGACAGTAAAAGATGTGAATAGTTTTCTGAATAGATAGATAGAAAATCTAGGCATGATCTTAAAATATGTGATTACATTTCTAATTAGATAGATAGATAGATAGATAATCTAGGTATGACCGTAAAATATGTGATTACATTTCTAATTAGATAGATAGATAGATAGATAATCTAGGTATGACCGTAAAATATGTGATTACATTTCTAATTAGATAATTGATGAAGGTATAGCAGCAAAAGATGTGAATGTAATTACATGTCTAGATAAATAGATAGATAGAGAAACTCTGGTTATGGCAGTTGAAAAGAAGGAAAGAAGGAAAGAAAGAAAGAAAGAAAGAATCTAGGTATAGCAGTACAAATTTTAAACATTTTTCCGATGAGATAGATAGTTAATCTATAGCTATGCAGATAATTTTCTGTTGAGATAGATAGATAGATAGATAGATAGATAGATAGATAGATAGATAGATAGATAATCTAGGTATGGCAGTAAAAGAAGTGGATCATTTTCTGATGGTTTTCTATTCATTCCCAGGAGGACTGGAAAGCAGAGATGATAATAATGATAATAATAAATCTAGAAAAGACTTAGAAGGCGATTATAGGGGGACATTTTAATAAGTGGTATAAAGCATGCTAGCAGCAGGTGACAAGTTATCACGTTTTTCTTCTATTCCACGGGGAATCGGTGCGAAGTAATAAATATGGTCGAGGTGGCAGCTCGGTCTGTCTGCTGGCCATTAAAGCGTCTCTAAAACATTAGAGGCTTGGCAAAGACTTTCACGAGTTCCTTCTTGCACATTGCACTCCAGCCGCAGCCTGATAGTGGCACATCCTATGTGGTCTATGTGCGGTCACAGGTCGGATACCCTCGGAGTGACCTGAGGTCACACAATCAAAGGGAACCTGTAACCTAATAGGCCGCTGATGACCATGTTGACATTCTGAGGTCCTGTCACACAGACAACGGTGCGGCCTGTTCTTCCTTTCATCTGTGCTCTCTCACAATGCATACCATATGGGGCAGAGCATCGAAATTTGTTTATAATAAATACCATGCCAGGCAGATAACTGGATAGAAACTTGCAATGATACTTATCAGCCAGCAGTTTCTCGTGTTTTCCATTACTTCTGTAACCTTCAATGGAACCTTTGTAATACACAACACACGCAAAGCTCTGCTCTATACTTTTATGATGTCTAAACAATGAGAATAATTTATACTGGCTTCAGATGCCGACTCCTTTCCCTAAACATCACATATAAAGATGGTAGGCGCCGGCCATGTTTATTATCTATCACCGATTGAAAGGCAGAAAGCAGGCAAGATGAAGATAAAAAGCACACAATCGTTACCCGTCATCTGCAGCTCTCATGTAACTTGTGCTTCGAGAAACTGGAGAAAAAGTCCTAAAAAAAAAAAAAAAAAAGTTTAACGGTCGTCTCTTTCCTTCAAACAAAAACAGCTCAAGTCCCTGGTAGTGTGTGTAGAAATGATTGGAGCCTGTGTTTTCTTCCCTTCTCACCCTGTGACACGGGGGAAAGGGGCTCTGAGGTTTCAAGAGAAATAAAGCACTTCTTAGAGGGACGGCAGAAGTGACTTTGAACTTGGATCAGCTCTTCTGTGTCCTGCAGAGAGAGTAGGACTGCAGCCCTGAAAGAATAGCAAATACACACCAGCCTGCGGGGTCTTTGTGTGCAATTAAAGAATCCCCCCTAAACTTTATCTGGGAAAGCTCCTGAAGCTGCACACACAGCACCAGCCAGAAATTTAGCAGGGAAAGGAAGAGAAAGGCTGAAGAAAGGTAAGAGCACTTTTATGTGGAAATTGCATTGTGCCACCGATGGCTTCTACTAAACGGCTGATTTCAGAGGACACTTTGCTGCTCTGCATACACGCCATTTGCCTTGGTAAAAGCAGAGCACCTTTATTTGGAATGATGTGTTAGATTCAGGCAGTGCCAAGAGGATAGGTACTACCCCTCTCCAGTATAATTTAACATTAGAAACGGGCAGTGCACGGGGACCAGTTACTACACCTCTCTAGTATAATAGCAGTATGTCTGAGCAGTACCAAGAGAACAGTTACTACCCCTCTTCAGTACTTTTCAGTACCATCTAGCAGTATAACCATTCAGTTCCCGGAGACCAGGTACTACAATTCCAATTTAGTATAACCAGGCAGAGAAGTTACTGTTCTTCTCCAGTATAATCTATTCTATAGCATTATAATCATGGGTAGTGTCAGGAGGCCAGGAATAGGTAGGGCAAGGGGACTAGTTAGTGGTGTATTTTTTTTTAATCCATTTTTTTTGTACTATTATGAATTTTGCATTAAAGATACCTTTATAAGCTGTTAAATCTGTGGTAATTACTTTAGGTGGGGTTCTTCCTCACCTGTTTGTTTTACTAACCTTCCCAGCATCATTTAGAAGTACCAGGCAGGTTAGGAAACCAGTTACTACCCCCCACCAATAGCAGTAAAAAACAAGCAGATCCAAGAGACGAGTTACCACTCTCTATTAGAATAAAAACAGTATCAGAAACCAGTTATTACCACTCCATAGTATAATTCGGCAGTGCCAGGAGACCAGATTCTACTCACCTCCAGTATATATAGCAGTATAAAATATTAGGCAGTGCCAGAAGAGCAGATACCACCACTTTGTATAATTAGACAGTGCCAGGAGAGCAAATACTACCCCTCTCCGGTAAATATAGCAGTACAAAATATTAGACAGTGCCAGGAGAGCAGATAATACCCCTCTCAAGTGAAAATAGCAGTATAAAATATTAGGCAGTGCCAGGAGAGCAGATACCACCACTATTTAGAATAATTAGTCAGTGTCAGGAGACTAGTTATAACCCCCCTCCAGTATAGCCTGGCAGTGTCAGAAGCCCAGTTGCTACCCCTTTCCATTATCAAATCAGACAGTGCCACTAGACCAGTTACTACTCCTCTTTAGTATAAAATCAGGAAGTGCCAGGAGACCAGTTACTACTCATCTGCAGCATAAAATTAGGCAATGCAAGGAGATCAGTTATTTCCTCATCTGCAGTATAAAATCAGGAATCGCCAGGAGACCAGTTACTACTCCTCTCCAATCAAAAAAAAAGCAAAGCCAGCAGACCAGTTACTATCCCTCTACAGTATAACCAGGCAGTGCCAGCAGACCATTTACTAGCTCTCTCCAGTTTGAAATCAGTCAGTGCCAGGACACCAGTTACTACTCCACTGCAATATAAAATCAGGCAGTGCCAGGAGACCAGTTACTACTTCACTGCAATATAAAATCAGACAGTGCCAGGAGACCAGTTACTACTCCTCTGCAGCATAACATAGGCAGTGCCAGGAGACCAGTAATTTCATCTGCAGTATAAAATCAGGAATTGCCAGGAGACCAGTTATTTCCTCATCTGCAGAATAATATTAGGAATTGCCAGAAGACAAGTTACTTTCCCTCTCCAGTATAAAATCAGGTAGGGCCAGGAGACCAGTTACTACTCCTCCCCAATAAAATAAATAAAAAGCAGTGCCAGCAGACCATTTACTAACTCTCTCCAGTATGAAACCAGTCAGTGGCACTAGATCAGTTACTACTCCTTTTTAGTAAAATCAGTCAGTACCAGGACACTGGTTACTTCTCCTCTGCCTTAAAAAATAGGCAGGAGACCAGTTACTACTCCTCTGCAGTATAAAATCAGGCAGTGCCAGGAGACCAGTTACTACTCCTCTGCAGTATAAAATCAGGCAGTGCCAGGAGACCAGTTACTATCCCTCTCCAGTATAATATTAGGTAGGGCCAGAAGACCAGTTACTACCTATCTTCAGTATAATATCAGGTAGGGCCAGGAGACCATTTACTACTCATCTGCAGTATAAAATCAGGCAGTGCCAGGAGACCAGGCAGTTACTACCCCTCTCACCAGTATAAAATCAATTAGTGCCAGGAGACCAGGTACTACCCCTCTCCAGTATAACATCAGGTAGGGCCAGGAGACCAGTTACTACTCCTCTGCAGTATAAAATCAGGCAGTGCCAGGAAACCATTTACTACCTGTCTTCAGTATAATATCAGGTAGGGCCAGGAGACCAGTTACTACTCCACTGCAGTATAAAACCAGGCAGTGTCAGGAGACCAGTTACTACCCCTCTCCAGAATAAAATCAGGCAGTGCCAGGAGAGCAGTTAGTTACTACCTCTCTCCAGTATAAAATCAGGCAGTGCCAGGAGACCAGTCACTACCCCTCTCCAGTATAATATCAGGTAGGGTCAGGAGACCAGTTACTACTACTCTGCAGTATAAAACCAGGCAGTGTCAGGAGACCAGTTACTACCCCTCTCCAGTATAATATCGGGTAGGGTCAGGAGACCAGTTACCACTCCTCTGCAGTATAAAATCAGCAGTTACTACCCCTCTCCAGTATAAAATCAGGCAGTCACAGGAGACCAGTTACTACCCCTCTCCAGTATAAAATCAGGCAATGCCAGGAGACCAGTTACTGCCCCTCTCCAGTATAATATCAGGTAGAGCCAGGCAGGAGACCAGTTACTACTCCTCTGCAGTATAAAATCAGGCAGTGCCAGGAGACCAGTTACTACCCCTCTCCAATACAAAAACAGGCAGTGTCAGGAGACAAGTTACTTCCCCTCTCCAGTATAATATCTGGTAGGGCCAGGAGACCAGTTATTACTCCTCTGCAATATAAAATCAGGCAGTGCCAGGAGACAAGTTACTACTCCTCTTCAATATAAAATCAGGCAGTGCCAGGAGACCAGTTATTACTCCTCTGCAGTATAATATCAGGCAGTGCCAGGAGACCAGTTACTTCCCCTCTCCAGTATAATATCAGGTAGGTCCAGGAGACCAGTTATTACTCCTCTGCAGTATAAAATCAGGCAGTGCCAGGAGACAAGTTACTACTCCTCTTCAGTATAAAATCAGGCAGTGCCAGGAGACAAGTTACTACTCCTCTTCAGTATAAAATCAGGCAGTGCCAGGAGACCAGTTATTACTGCTCTGCAATATAAAATCAGGCAGTGCCAGGAGACCAGTTATTACTGCTCTGCAGTATAAAATCAGGCAGTGCCAGGAGACAAGTTACTACTCCTCTTCAGTATAAAATCAGGCAGTGCCAGGAGACCAGTTATTACTGCTCTGCAGTATAAAATCAGGCAGTGCCAGGAGACCAGTTATTACTGCTCTGCAGTATAAAATCAGGCAGTGCCAGGAGACCAGTTATTACTGCTCTGCAGTATAAAATCAGGCAGTGCCAGGAGACCAGTTATTACTGCTCTGCAGTATAAAATCAGGCAGTGCCAGGAGACCAGTTACTTCCCCTCTCCAGTATAATATCAGGTAGGTCCAGGAGACCAGTTATTACTCCCCTGCAGTATAAAATCAGGCAGTGCCAGGAGACCAGTTACTACTCCTCTGCAGTATAAAATCAGGCAGTGCCAGGAGACCAGTTACTACTCCTCTGCAGTATAAAATCAGGCAGTGCCAGGAGACCAGTTACTACTCCTCTGCAGTATAAAATCAGGCAGTGTCAGGAGACCAGTTACTACTCCTCTGCAGTATAAAATCAGGCAGTGTCAGGAGACCAGTTACTACTCCTCTGCAGTATAAAATCAGGCAGTGCCAGGAGACCAGTTACTTCCCCTTTCCATTATAATCATCTAGCAGTGATTTATTTATGCTCAGTGGTTCTTGGTTAAACTCGCACTTGTGGTCACACTTGTAATTGTTTATGCGCCTTCAGCTCTCTAAACAAACAGTAATTAGTGAGAGGGTCTGATCATGCCTTTATTTACAGATCAATGTCTTTCTATTATCAAGGACACTTATCTTTGTGTCTATCTGCTTACTGGTTATCTCAATCTCCTCTTGGCGGGGGAAGGATCCAGCCTGCCATGGTTTTGGTGGGGTGTCTGCTCTTGTCTCCCCTAGATGTGACCTCAGAGCAGCCAGACCAAGGCGTGACTCGGCCCACAGTGGGCTCCGGGTTGGGCATTGTGGAAGTGCCCATTTCTGGAACTCGCTGAGCTTTGCCGGGGTTGGAGGCACATCAGAGCTTTTATTGCATTGTGCTGCTATGGGTGCGGCTTTGTTTTCATTAATGTGCAATAGTATCCCCCTCATAGCATTCATCGACACTATAAATATCACAAGAGTCGTGTACACATAGTAGCCACGGGCAGCTAACATTACATCACACAATACTGTGCCATCTGGATGGATGGATGGATGGATGGATGGATGGAGAAGGGTACTGCTAGTCCCAGTAACATTCTCTGGTTACAAACGATACAGACTTGCATGGAAATACTGTATATTAACGCAGGCTTTTAGATTAGCAATAAAGAGCCTCCACAATCATAATAATCTGATCACCATAATACCTTGTGTATTTCTTGTGCTTTATTTACTACCTGGTGTATCACATGACTTATCCCAGATTCCATCCATATAAATAGGTATTCTAGTGACCCAACATACACAGGTGTGTGCTATGAATGGAATCTATCTATATTTACATAGCAGAAAATAGAGGCTGCTCAATGGACCTCATACACTCAATCTACAAATATGTAGGAAATATTACATGGAAAGAATATTCAGCACTATGTACCAATTGAATTGAGTTGAATACGTTTGATCCACGTTCCATTTACAGGACGATATGTGCGATTTCATAATTCCCTTTACATATTACAATTTTGGAAAGATTTAGCAATATGCTGCCCCAATTTCTATGAAATTTATGATTTGTACTGCCTGCTAAAGGGACACGTCTAGGGTGTCACCAGGAAATGAATGAACTGTGGATTTGTTTTTGCGTGGAGCCCTTTTTTTCCTATGACAGGGAGATAAAAGCTGGGAAATCGATGGAGACCTTCATATGCCCAGAGCTGCAGCTAGAGGGGTGGGAGGGGCGGAGCTCGTGATTGGCAGGAGAGTTGGGAAGAGCATGTCTCCAGTGTGTGCAGCCAATAGGAGAGCGGGTAGAGCCCGGCCGGGCAGCTGTTAAAGGGGGCGGTGGTGAGTGCGGTCGGCAGTCCAGTAAGGGAGTAGAGAGCAGACAGCAGAGGAGGGGGAAAAACAACTATAACAAAAAAAAATCCACTACACAAAACATAAAGCCGCCAGCAC